>JAVKLA010000036.1:22151261-22211417 GCA_034782735.1 Sagittarius serpentarius | reverse complement strand
CTACTAAACTGTCTTTATCTCAGCCCACCAGTTTTCTCACTTTTACCCCTCAGATTCTGCCCCCATCCCACCGGGGGCCGGGGGGGTGAGCGAGCGGCTGGGTGGCGCGTAGCTGCCGGCTGGGGTTAAACCACAACACCCTGCAATACATTGTGGCGTTAAGATAAAAATACAGAACAAAAATATGAGTATTTCCACCCCCCCTCCAGGATATACAGACATAATCGTTGAACTTTTCTAAAAAAAGTATTTTTTTCCACATTCGGTGCTGTATCAGGTATATTTATAAGCATCAGCCACCTGCTCTTGTCCTGACTTCTTTATTTACTTGTGCAGTGATCAGTTTTAAGACCCCTGATGTGCCTGAAGGTCGGCTGGGGGTTGGAGGGACACAGAGGAGAAAGGAGAAGGTGGTGGGGAGGGAAGTGGGGGGAAGAATCTGCTGCATTTACCACTATCCAGAGCAAGTATTTCACACCGACTGGCACTCTCCACATCAGAACCAGATAGGCAAAGTACCTGGAGAAGCTGCTCCGGAAGAGTCAATATATTTGTATTTCTGCTTTTAAAAATATAACTCTAATAATGCTAGAGGTAAGTCCAAAATTGGCAAGAGAGATAGGCTGGAGATCTATGCTTTTTAATATCAAGCTCTTCACCAAGATGACTTTTATCACGTTAAAGGCGAAATCACACTGATTGTAAAACAGCCAAAATGAGGCAATTAGTAAGGCCTGTGACAGCCACAGAAAACGAAACGCACGAGGTTTTCAGTGCAAGCCAGATGGATATCTTCAATACATTTCGTATTGTCTGCTTGTGGTAATACGTTCAATTAAACTGAATCAGTACTACAGAGGACCCTTTGAATTGCCTGAAAAAAATTAATTGTCTGCTGCAAATTTAATGAAGCTTAACAGTTGTATTATGTTTACAAGTTTTATTTGTTATGATCAGTAAGCATCTACAAGGAAAAAACCTAACTTACTTATTCAACTAGCCCTAAGAGCAAATCATTGGTATGTTACAGCTTATTTCATTTTCATGTTTCTTTGCCATTTACTGGTTTTGTCCTTAGCAGCTGACCTAATTTTTTCCTCTCCCAAATAAGAAACTGACAGCTCTTGCTGTGCTGTTCATTCACGAGTTGTTGGGAGTGAAGCCTCACCCAAGAGTTTGACCACAAACCTGTGTGACGACGTGTCCCCAAAGGGGCCGATGGAAGTGCCCAGCCAAGGGCTGGTCCCTCTGACGCGTGCTATGATCCTCATCAGTGTTCGAGCAAGGTCCCAGCCTTCCCCAGGACAATGCAGCCAACGGTCCATGGCTGTCATGTTTGACAAGTTCACATCAAGGAAATCAAAAGCAAAAGGCCTGTCTGAGCAGACCCAAGGAGGGGTGGCCGTGGGGAAGGCTCGACAGCAGATGAGGCACCTGCTTTTCATTTTGCCACTTCTGTAATCTCGGAATAATTACAACCTTTTTGCTTCAGTTAATTGTCAGAAAAATGGAAATGCTGACATGATTTGCAGCTATTTCATTTTCCCTGGGGTGCTTTGGGGCTGACCTGATTTTTCTGATGACCTGAGGTTCTCACCTGAACGGAGCTGGAAGAACAACCAAATGTTTACCAGACTGAGGTGTAACACGCACAGAGGAGATTGCACCCGCCAGCTCGGAAACACAAAGGCGAGCTCCTTACAGCTGCAGAAGGCAATCTGGATAGGCATCATGTAACAACTCTGACTGTGGTTTGCAGCTGGAAATAAACACGTAAGTTGCCTGAAACTGTAAAATACTTGATTAAATTTTGTGTTTGAAGTGTCGTACGGAGAAGACCTCTTTAAAAGCTGCAAGGATCCTGAGGTATCTACTGGATACCAGCCCCATCACCAGCTTCTACTTGGAAGTTTTTCCACCCAGGGTTTGTTAAGGAGATCCAGCAAAGTGCAGCCTGAAGCGCTGGGGCTACCACGGCTGAGGGGAGGGAGGAGTAGACGTGGCAGATGCACAGCGCTCTCATTTGTAATTGTGCCTTTCATGCAGTGCTTTGGGTCATAATTTTACTTAAACCTAGCAAAAGACCCTTAATTGTATCCTAGAAATAATTGGTGTCGGTGGAAATAGTCCAATTAGAGCTGAATATATTCCTTTGCAATTTTACGGCCAAAGATTCTTGCTTTCATTGTCAATTGTTAAAATCAAGCATTTGCTACTGGCTGTGAGTTAGAAGTCAAGAAAGGTTTTTCAAACTTAGAAATGAGTTTTATTTCCTGAATATGAGAATACAGGTACTTATGAATAAATCAGTGCTTACATAACTCTGTTGCGCACTCTAATCCTTTTTTGCCTATAAACCCCTGATTTAGAGAGTCTGGAGAACAACAGTTTGTACTCTAAATTGACTTTTTCTCCCTGAAAGTCTTTAAAACAATGTGTTAGGCCTGACAAGGCATATTCATTCATGTCTGGACTATGTATAAAAACTGTGTCCAGCAACTACTAAAAAAAACCTTTAACAATAATAAAACTTCTTTTGACTTTTTCAGAGTTCTGAGTCTTTGGTAAGTGTAGAAAATCTTGGCTTTGATACCAGCCAAACACACACCTCGTGTGTGTGTACCAGCATAATTATAGAAAGCCCATAAAATATGGACAGCCCTAAAGTGCTGCTCTGGGATTATTACTTTAAACTCTGCCTCTCTTTTTTAAATAACATTTTGTGCTTTCAACACCAGGTATCATTTAACCAGGTCCTTTCTTAAGGGCTGAGGCATAACCAACATGAATTTAAATTGGATTGAATTGAACCGTGAGGAAAGAAAAACAAAGACCTTTCATGACCTTAAACACTGCTGGATCAAGACAGACCTCAGAAAGAATGACGGAGGGGCTATTCATGTTTCACAATGACTAACCACTAAACCCACGACATATGGATGGATGGTATGGAAAATGCCTGCAAGAGCTTTCTGGGACAGCTTTCCGTATGAGCAAAGAAGCAGCAATGTATCTGTCGGGGGAAAAATCAGGGAGGCATAGAGAGGGTTTCTGGTAATGTGGATAGTGCTTAAACGGGTCAACAGATTTAATTATCTGCTGCATTTTTTCCCCTGGTTCATGTAAAAAAACGCAGCGTCTTAAACTATGGCTTACTCTTCCTCTTGGGGAAAAAAGTTAACCCCCCACCCCAAGCAACTGATAGCCCAGTTACCGAGAAGTAGTCACGACATAGTTGCGAACAGCTGGTAAAATTCATGGTGCTAGAGTTATTTGTATTCACCGATTAAAAAACATAAAAAAGGACACTCAGGAAAATAAACACACTCCTTGCTGAAAGATTAGCATTTCATGTAACCGCAAAGTAAAACCATTACACAGTTCCTCTGCAGCCCGATCCGCTCGGAGTACACTGTAACAAGGAGAGACGCTTTGTTAACGCGCCCAACGCCTCTGCAGAGGTCAGTAGATAGATTTCAAGAAAGCTATACGTATTTTTGACTGCGAGAAAACCCGTTTTGTTAAACGTCACCTTTTTTATTGATGGAGTCAGTAATGGCCCTATTTGAGAACTAGCTCACTCGCAGGCAAGTCCAGCATTTGCTGATCTCAGTAGTGCAAATGGCCATAGCGTTAGATTTAAGGCTGGCACTGAGGCCAGCGCAGATGCTGAAGAACACAGTCAGCAATACTAGCTCTGTTATGCAGAATCAGTGTCTGTGATAATGGAAATAAATTATTCATAAGTATAAAACAAGATATAAATAAGACACACACCCCATCCTAGTGGTGGATATAATTTTGTAAGGAACACACAACTGTGATCTAAAACTTGTATGACATCACTGGATATTCACTCTGGATTCAGTTTATCTATGAACAGCCAACAAAAAAGAAATCTGAAGTGTGATCATGTGTAAACATTTCCAAAAGAATAAAATAATTCTCTGAAAACCCATGAGGGATTATTCAGACTGTATGATTTTCCACGAGAGTTTGATCTCTCTGTTTTCTGAGTTTTATTTTTTAGACTACTATAATGTAAAAATGGGATTAATTTAGAAGTCTGCCTGGACGCTTAAGCTTATAAACAAATAATACATTAAAAAAAAAAAATTCAAACTGAAGGCATTATACCAAGTTGTCTTCAACGCAGTTATGGGGGGTTATAATGAGGTCTTCAAAGGTAAAATAACTACCAAGTGATTGAAACTCCACTCCTGTGAAACTCAATCGCCGGTGTTTCATGATGAGCACTGTTAGTGCCCACGCACCTGTGACCAGCCTCTGCGCCGTTCAGCTTCAGAAGGCTGATGGGTACGAAGGTATCAAAGTCACCTCGGCCCAACTGAAAAGCATTATGCACAAGTAGAAAAGGAGGCGTAAGCAATTCTGTTTGATTGCATGTGTGCTCATTAGCACATACCAGCTTACTGTATTATGTGGAAATTAAGCCTCAAATGACTTGAAGAAACCCTGCACCACGCATTGTCAGCCACGTTCAAAACAAAACTTCTGAAACATGCAATAGCAGACAGATGGTCAGTCATTAGAGAGCGATGTCTCTCCACTGGCGCATACCTGTGGAGCTGGAGAACTAAAGTCTTTTTGGTCCTCTGTGGGCAGCATAACATTCATAATCTCTGAAGATGAAAAAATGGTTATTCCTTACCTACTAGAACAATCCACAGTAGTATAAATCTACACTAGCCCCATGGATACGAGGCAAGCACAACACATTTTCCAAAGAACGTAGTTCGGTACTGATCAAGTGATGTCGAAACGGAGATGATCACAGATGGCAAGATGGGCCAGGAAGACCATCGCATCCCGCCGACACTGTTACAGAGTGCGAACACTGTGCCCACGCTGATCAGTACAGTACTGCCCCTGAACGATGAGCCCAGCTACTTTTAAAGGACTAGAATAACGCAGTAAGAATTGCAGGTTTAAAGGCAGTAACATTTCAAGTCTCTGAAAAGTTACTTGATAATGGGCCAGAATTTACAGTATTTAATCAATCGTTTCAATTTTAAGTGCAATACACCAGTTCAATGTTCATACAAAGGAACAGGCTTGGAATGGAAAATATGCAATTTTACAGAAAATAATTTGGATCACTGTGCTGGACAAAATCAAGACTATCACTCTATTCAAGCGTGAGGAAAAAATAACCTACTGACATTATCTTTGTATTCTTTTTCTGCTAAAGTGATACGGATACCAGCTAACAAAAGTTCTCTTGCTTTTACTGCCCTGAGCCCTCCCATGACAGTCCAAACGAGACGAGCTAATGGCCGTAGGAAAATGTTAAAGGTGCATCATAATGAAAGAGGCAAATAAAGTCATTGGAACTCGCCCTTGTCAGAGACGCGACAATGTGACCGGAATTGCTGTACTTCCCGACGAGAACAGAAACATAGAGACTCTACCAAGCATGCACACGCTGTTCCCGTCCATTAAACCACAGAGATAAGGGGACTGGAAAGGCCTGGACCATCCTGGTCTACAATCAAAGGCAACTGGATAATAAATGGAACAAAAAGCTGTTTCTGGCAGGCTGGAGTGCCTTAAAATCCGAGAGCGTCTCCGCTGCAGGACAAGCCCTGCCACCGCTCCCCCGCGGCCGGTTCCATACCGCACAGCTCCAGGTACAGAAGCGGCAGCAGCCCCGCTCACCTCTGCAACCGCTCACCTGCCGGAGCACGACACGTCGCTACTGCCTACTTGGAAATTACAAAGGACCGCACCACGAAGCTACAGGCTGCGGAGTCAAGCTGACTGATCAGATTTATAGATAGATTTTATATATAAATTTATATAAAAATTATATAAAAATACATATTTATACACACAGGTAGATTTATAGCTCAGAACACAGGCAAAAGGAAAGCAGATGTTTGAGAAGCAGCCACACACGTCTACCGTCGGGGGCCTCCAACATCACAAAAGCAAAGCTGGCCACAGGCTCATCAAGATATTTAGTGTGTCTGGTGGGAAACAAGCCGCGTGACAAGGATTTTCTCATCCTGTGAAAGAAACGGTGGCGACACGCTATTGTCATCTGCATTCCTGTCATCAGCTTGTTTTCGCTGCTTCTTCCATACCTAATGCTGCCCGAGAAACTTCATTTGGGTCTTAGTCCTTGCACAAGCTGGGACGTTAGCACCAGGAGCCTCTCCCTGCACTTCCTATATACAGAGCTTTTATCGCAACGCCTTGAAATTAGTTTCCTATTTCAGAGCTGCTGCTATATTAGCCCATTTAGATTACTGCATTAAATACAAATAAACTCATATTGTACAGTCTATGCCTGTTTACACTGTTTGTCATTTAACCCCCAGTACTTAGGAAGTCTAGCCTTTCTGCGTGTTGGAAGAATTGAACATTTAGCCGCAAGTACAGGAAAAAATGGAAAACAAAAGATGGAAAATTAATATTTATATACTACATGTAAACACATACCATGTTTTACATAGCTCTGAACACTGTCTGCGGGATTCTTCTCTATCCTTACGAACTCAATACTGCTTTTTAATTTAAAGGACAAACCGTACATGCAAGTTTACAGGATTTCAGGTCTTGGAGGCCAGACAGGTTCTCATTTAGCAACAACCAACAGAATAAACCAAACCACAAACTCACTGGTTCGGAAAACCACCGAGGTTCACCAGTTCTGACAACAGCATGTTAATACACAGCCCTATGGGCACCCGTCAGAATTTCATATTTTTTAAGCTGTCTACTCATGCATAACATGAATATTTATTCATCCCTCTCTGGTTGTTTGCCAGAGATTTATTTTAAGCTCCTTGGCTCTGGTGTAACAGATATTCTCCTCCTCCTCCCATCCTTGCCTACACTGTCTGTGACACTGTCGGCAACTCTCCCTGAGAGAGAAAGAAAATTTAAAAAATTAAAAAAAAAAAAAGACAGAGAGAACCTGCAATGTTAATGGAAGAACACAGGAAGGTTAGAAAAAATGTCTTTTGACCTTCACAGTTTTTTACTCAATGACATAAGATGAGTTAGAGAAGAACGTAAGTATATCTTAAGGTCAAAAAACTCATCAGCTGATAAATTAGTCTTTTTGTACACCACAAAACTGAGTTAAAATAAAGTATTCAGTCATATGTCCGTCAAAACTTGGCGATGTTTTACTTAGGGCAGAGAAACTCAAGCATTTCAGTATAAAATACAGTATTTTACACAGTTCATTTGGAGTTCAGAATAGTTTCTGCTCTTTTATACTTTTTATGGGATAGACTTTGAAATTGCGTTTCTCAGTTTGCTGTTAATATCCACATCTTGGGCTTAAAGAGTTTATTCTCTGCTTCATGCACATGTGTCACTCCCATTAATGCTAATGGAATCGAGTTAAAACGGAGCACTGAGGGAGAAAAAAGTACTTGCTAATCCTTTATAACCTTACCGCAAAGAAAAGTGATTTGTAAACCATGTGAACCCAAAGATCAGGTACAATAGCTGCTGACTATTGTGCTCGGAGTTACTGCCTATTCCTTGAGTACTGTGAGGAAGAAAGGATAAGCCATGAACTACAGAAGCATGACTCTTCAATAACAGAAACGAAACACAGTCTTATTTTCAATGATTGCCTTTTTTACGGGGGTACACGAGGCCCCTGAACTGCAGACCCCCATTTCACCCCCTCGGTGCCTTGCAGCACTCGGAAAACCAGGACGACCTCAGCTGTGCCCAGCCGGGAGACGAAAAGCCGGTGCCTCCCGCCGTGAGCAGCACCACCCTGCTGCAGTCCCCGTGGAGTCCGGGAAGGATGTTTGGGCTGTGTTTACCATTCTGCTCTCCAGTTTTGCTCTGGGGCAGACAGATCGACCCTTTTAATAACAGACAAGGTCTTTCATACGTTCGTTTTCCCTGAGCAGTGCTTTCTTAGCTGTTTGCTGTGTGCCTCCTTAGGACAAGACAGATTACGGAAAGGCAGAGTCGGCTCATATCCAGATCTAATGCTGATCTTCACTTGGCTCTACTTTTGTTTGCAGGGACCGACACGGGCATGGGCAAATGCCACACAAGCTATTCAAAAGAACCCCAAACCTGAAGAACTCTCGGTGTCCATAGGCTACAGCAGAAGATACGAAGGGATAACACGGCCCTCCACCCTGGGGCTGCACCGTTGGCCCCCTGGCGTAAGGGAAGCAGAAGGGCCAAGTGCCATGAAGCACAACCCCAGAAACATCCCATCTAACTATAAATACCTGACTGCATAGCTAGGGTAGAGGCAAACATTTTGCTCTGAGAAAAACCTGCTGCTGCATCACTGTCGCCGGCAGTCTGTAACTGTTAACAGGGGCTCACCAGCTTTATCAGCCCTTGCTTGATCCTGACATTACTTGCTGAAATGTGCTCCGACTATAGAACCCACGGATTACAACTTGGATTGAGACATTTGAAAGTATTCCTTACATACCATAAAAATAATTGATGGGGAGAGCCTCTAACTAAATACTGTCCATCAATGCAAATATATGGGAGAATTAAACCGGACAGCATTAGAGCGCTGTGATTGATTTATTGCTTTGTAATCAATCTCTCCTGATTTGTTATCCAATATAGGTCTTTCCCCAAAGAAGAAAGAAATGGAGAGTCATTGTAAGTGTAATAATCTATATATTCACCGCCTATAATAATTCAACAGATATTGGACTACTCATAAGCAGGCCAAAAATTAAGACATTTGCCAGTGTCTCTCATTGTTTGTCAAATTATTACTTTAAATATTTTTGTCAAACATTATAGCTTTTGCTTTTGAAAAAAGTATATGACAGAAAAAATTCTGAACACACATAAATAAACATTTTGAATTCCTGAAATGTAGAAATTCAGCCCTGGATAAGAAATAATGAAATTAAATCTGGGTTTGTGCATCTTTTCAAAAATTATGACACTGAATTGCAAGGGTGAAACTCTTGCATCATTCTGCAATGAGACAAGATGTATTAAAGAGTTCAGAAGGTTTTTAAAAAGATAACAGAAGTTTAGGAATAACAAGAATAAATGAAGTTGAACTAGGTAAGACGTGTTTTTAAAAGACACCACCTAACCTCAGTACGCTGAGGGCACCATTTCTCCACAGGTACGCCATGGCTTTATGCAAGTCCTTTGCAAAACCGTATCTTAGGACACAGCTGGCTGCAGCGACAGCAAATATTTCTCAAGCATGACTACCGGCCATTGCTAGAAACAAGTTATACAACGATATGGACCAGGGTCCTGGCTTTGTGCTGCAATTCCCGTATCATTTGCAGTAGAACTTTAAACTACGTGTGAAAACAAATGCATCAGCTTGCTGTAAGCACCAGCCGTCAGGGTGACCGCGGACACCTGCTTGCTCTTAACGTCACCTCCGACCCACGAGGCTCAGCAGGTTTCTGAGATGCAGGAGAGCCTGACTGCCAAAGGCACTTTAATCCGCCCCCTGGCTCCACCCGCGTCGGCAGCAAAGGGGAAAGGTGCAGCATGCGTGGGGCTGCTTGGGATGTTCTTAGATGCTAAGATGGGAGTATCAGTCTTATGCAATAAAAATTGCAATTACCTTTCACAACCAAGCTGCCCGTGCTGCTTGCTGTCCCAAAGTGGTTTGTCGCCACGCAGGTGTAACTTCCCGCATCGGATTTGGTGACGTTGACAATCCGGAGGCTCCCATCATCCAAAACAGTGATTCTGGAAAGCAAGCAGACACAAGAGTTTTATTTTTTTAAGTCAACATAAAAGTCTTTAGAATCTGCATTAATTATTGATGGGTTGAACAACAGACAGTCCGTTGCCTGTTACAAAAGGAGTTCAGCTGACAGAAATCTCTTAGGATGCAATTCATAAATACTGAATGCATAATTTACATGAGTTTTCCATGTCTTTACTTGAGGGCAACTTTAATTTACACACCAGCAGCTTGTATAGGTTTTACATGCATCTGTACTTTGATATTGAGCACTCACCATGACAGCCCTTGCTGCATGTGCTACACAGGCCATATCTGAAAATCTCCGCGCTAGCTGCTTAACAATGTAAAAGCTTCTTCCGAACAGATGCAATGAAGCAGGTGTTTCATTGCTGCTTTTTCAAGAAGGCTGATGGCTTTTCAGCAAGGGTACCACGCTGCCAAGCTTCCCCTCCGCGCTCTCCACCTCTCTGCCCGCAGTGGGGCTTATCTGCAGTTGCACTTGCAGGTTAAAAAAAAAATAAATTCCTATTTCATTCCCATCCCCTCCTCACATACCTACTCCCTGTCAAAACCGTGTTGTTATCTGCAGCGGTACACCTCTGTCAGAGGACGGGAGGCAGGTGGGGATGGCACGTTAATTCCTGGGGTGATCCCCAGCCCCTCCTCTTGCACAAGGGCTGCACTTCAGGCTTGCCTTGTTCTCACAATTAGCTTTGTCTCCTGTTGCATTTTCTTCTGCTCTGCTCTCAGTCAAGGAGAACAGAAAACCTGATCCTGCCCAGTAAATCCCACTGAAACATGAATGCCTTGTGCCCTGCGGAGGTATAATCTAAGTAGACTCCAGAAAAACCTCTCCCCCAGCCTAGTATCACCTCTTTTAGCAAAATACTTGGTTGTCTGCTCAGTATCATGGCTTGCAGCAATCTGCTTTCTCACCTTCAGCCACTTTCAGCCCTGCATTGAAAATCTTGTATTAATTCCTGCCTTCTCCTGCTCAATTATTTCCCAATTTAACTAATTTGAAAGAAAATGAAGAAGCCTTCCTGCATCCTTAACACCAATCAAACTCTGTGCAACTGGATTGAGAAATTAGGAGGAAAGAGACTGAGCAAACAATACTCGCGGCACTGCAGAAGTACTCAGATGGGACTTCCCACCCGAGAAGGCTTTAAGAAACAGACCGCATGAAATCGGCACGAGCCTTTACTTGCAGCCATGGGGCAACACTGAGGCAGCTGAATAAAGTACCAGCATGAGACAAGGCATGAACACAAGCGCAAAGGCCATCTGCCCATGCCAGCCGTGGGGCTCCCCAGGCTCCTGCCCAGTTGCAGCCACTGGGATGAGCACGGTCTCCAGTGAGACCCAGGAGACATCGTGTCGCCTAAGGGAACCGGTGCGGTTGCCTTTTGTCGTGCCATGCTCTCTTGATGGGTGCACACAGGCTACTCAGTCCACGTGCATAGACTTCCTTCAAAAAATGGGACAGTTTGAGTGTCTTTACGACGGTACTGAGCGAGGAGGAGGAAGACGGTGCAAGGTGCTCCAACAGCAGCCACCAGATCTCTGTCCTGGCTAGCCTCTCCCTGACCTGCTCTTGCAAGCAGCACACCACCACACAGGCCAGCTGGCAGAGACCGCGGACAGAGGTTGTATTTCACACATCAGTAGCGGTGATATTAATAGAAGTTTCTCAACTGGCTTACAGGTCTCCAAATTGTTGCAGTCAGTAACATTCACTACTGTAATTTATTTTTGGAGGAGTCCAGTGCCATATATTTGCTTCTGTAGCAGTTGCTCCAGCTCAATAATTGGAAGAGAGTAGTATACAGCTACTTGTCTCTTATCTTCACTACTATGTTGGCACAAATCAATGCATGTATTACATTAAATGTGCACTGGAGCACAGGACTTGCCACACTGGCCGCCAGTGCAGGAGCCTGGGCAGCAGCAGCAGCACCAGGAGCTCCCAAGGAATTATTCACTGCTGTTATCAATTTCAGGTCTTTGGAAACAATAGGGCCTTTCTGAAAGCTGAAGGTGCCCTTGGCATGCATTAAAATTCAAATCAATATGAACGACAGAACAAGCTCAGCAATATGCCAGCTCAAGAAGGACCACTCTGCTCCGGCACTGCCCCTGCCAGGCTCTGCACTCACTCCCTCAGCATTTTTGCCATCCCAAGAAATCCAGAAAAAAGTGATGGTTTAGACGATTTCTGTACAGTTGAGATTTTATTTTTACTTATGTTTTATTTTTAGCCATATGGCTGAAACCTATTTACTGGATAATCTCTTCCATAGATCATTTTAATTGTATCTGTTAATGAAGCCAGCTTTAATTTCAAATTCTAATGCCTCTTCTGCCTCTGTCTTTCTCACGCTATTGGTTTCATTCTAAGTCATCTTTATTCCCAATGTAAAATCACTTTGTAGTTAATGTGGACTGGATCGCTCCAGAAACAACCTTTGGATGAGGACAGTCAATCCACCATCGGCTTTGGCACATCTCGGGGAGCTAGTGCTGTCTTTATTTCCTTCCATTTCGAAGCTGAAAGCCATGGCCGGCCGGCTTTACAATTTGAGCACACGGACATCCTTTAACTCTGGGAACACGCTGCAAAGAGTTCAGGTGGGACTTGCACCGCGTTCTCCAAACCCAGTCCCCGGGAAGTCTCCAAGCATGTTTAGTTCCCCTCTGGTAACTAAGTAATTCCCTGCACAGTCCTGTAAACGACCAGCATTAAAACTGACAAATAACTGCGCAACTTAACTGATTTTTTTTTTTTTAATAAATCAGACCATTAAAACCTTACTGTGACTCATTGATTAGGAGGCCTTATGGTTATGTGGCTCTTTTTGCTGAAGGTGCTTTTCTACACTGAATGTTTTGTCCTCTAATTTGAATCCAATGTGTTAGAAGTTAACAAGTAATTATTTTAACACTTTGAAATTTGTTACAGTTAGTTGAGAAAGCAGGAAGGACTTTCAGTGATTTTGCTAATTCACAAATTTTCTTTGCAGACATATCTGCATTAAATGAGAGGAGAGGCTCATTTCAGGCCACTGAGGGTTCTCAAACTGCTAATTGGCTTGAAAGCAAACATCCCTTCATCAACCCCTTTTAGCAGTTTGGTTGAAAAAGTTCTTTCAGGACACAAAATTCAAATTAAATGAAGCACTGTTCAGTATGCTTTCTTCCTCTTCTGAAATACACCCCCAGAATGTCTTCTAATACGATGCCTAGGAAGACATAAAAATAACCCACATTTCTGATAAACGTGTATTACTTCAGAGCAGAGTGCTGGTTGCTGAGTACGCACCTCTTTAAACCACTACAAATTCAAAAAATGAGCTATTGACTTGCTACTGAACGTTTTGGGTTCCCTGATACTACTAACCACAGCGGTGTTAACAACTAAAAATGTAAATCTCTTCTTGTACAGGTTAATGCAACTGCTCTACTGATAACCTGGCTCTTAGTCACTGCTACTATCACAGAATAATCAAAGAAGATAAAAATATCCATTTGGAAAAAAAGAGATGATATAAGATAGTTTAGCATCCTTATATAAAGAAAGGTCATCTATTTTAAACACAGCATTTGTAAGACAGAATCTGTTGGTCTGTGTTGTCAACTGGAGATTTGAGGTCCACAGAGAGCAGAGACACATCTGAAATTAGGAGATAAAAGGACTGTTTGTTTCCTAAACTGAAGCTTGGGTTCTCCCCAGGAAGAGCTGACCTTGTCAGTGTTTTGATCAAAACTCTTCTGGGGACAAAGGACCTTTAAAAACGCCGGAAACATCCCTCCCTAGCCTGCCTTGCCCTTTTTCTTTTTTTTTTTTGGCCACTGCAGCAGTAAATGTAAAAAGTTGCAAGCTGAACACTTCCATTACCCTAAAGAAGCCTTTCCCAAAACCAACAGGCACAGCGGGTCCACGGCAGCTTTTGGTGATGCGGCACGCCCCACGACTGCGCGAGCCCTTTGCCAGCTCTGCAGGAATGGAAGTGTCTCAAGGCATCTGTCTATTTGGCTGGTGCGAACCTCGAAAAGTACACGACGGAGAAAGACGCAGCTTTACGGATGACAAATACCGAAGCGAGTGCTACAGCTGCGCAGAGCTCTGCTGCTATTCAAAGACACCCAAGCTACCTAGAAAGGACCCACCTCGGCATCACGGCCATATCAGCACAGCCCTCGGCCTGGATCAGTACAGCAATACTAACTTGCCCAGTGTCTCCAGCAGCTGCTGGAAATGGATGGAAGAGGTCAGGCACACCTGAAGCAGCATGAGGAAAAATAGCAGCGCATAATCATTGTGGTCTTATCCATTACCGCTTATTTTTCAGCTCATGACACATCTGCCTTATCTGTTAAGTTGCCCATCAGCAGGTTGTGTTACCTCCAACCCTGAATTGAGCACAATAGATCTGATTCCTGTAGCTCACCACAGCATTCCCCACTGCTGGGCAGGATTCCCAGGAACAGATAAATATTTCTCATTTAGTAACACACGTATTTAGAGATAGAATACGTCCCGTTGAGATCAGTAAGAGTTTTATCACCGACTCTGGGAAAACGAGATCAAGTCCTTATTTGGAATGATGACTGAAAACTGCAAAACTTGCAGAGCACATCATGTAACTGCGTATCAGTAATTAACTCCAGCCCAGCTCCAAGGAAATCCGACCTTTGGGTATCCGACTGCATCACCTGCATCTACCAAAACATGCCTACGACCGGCTGCTCAGGTTTGACTCTACGTTTCGACAGAATGTTTGCTTAAAAATCCCAGACTTGTAATACCTACTGTAACATCTTGCTCTGCTATTTAAAAGAAAATCTATGCGGGTCCAGGAACCAAATACATCAGCACTGCAGAGCCAGGGGTTGTTCAACCTCACCCGCACCTTGCAGTCACCTTTGCAGGCATGAGTAGCAGGTCCATGCGTTAACCTTTTCATTGCAAATTATTTTCTAGCTTACAAAGTACACACATCACCGACAGAAGATCTGTACCAGACAGATGATACTGCAGGTATCCCTCAATATATTCTTCTCAGCTTGCCCTCTATTTTTCTGTTCAGCAGATGGAAACATGTGGAATATGAATGGACTACAAATGCAGTGCATATGGCGGGTTGCGCGTGCGATGGTAACGGTTATCTGACCAAGGGACGCAGCACGCAGGCGGGCAGCACAACCACACGACTGCAGATCAGAGCTCCAATGTTTCTTTGGAGCAAAGTGCTCATAATTATAAAGTGACTTTTTCTTTTTCTTCTCAAATGGTTTTATTAGCACTGCTGCAATGAAAAAGGTATGTTGTTTCTTATCTGATAATTCTAGCATTTTAATTTACGAAATACCAGCGTAACTACACTTGCTTTCACTGTTGATTAGACGCATGCAACTGAAATATTTCATGCTTAGCCAAGTGAATATTTTCATTTTTTTTTTTCCCCAGGAAACAATGCTTAGGATGTCTGATCCTTTTTCTATTACAGGGAGAAAAGATGTCTTAGAGCAAGCATTTAAATGAATGTCAGTTGGAAGAAACACACACTGAGTGCAATTTGAGATAAAACTACCATTGATCCCTTCATGTACAGCCTTTGTGGCAGTGGTTGACGTGGCTATTGAAAAGAGACTGTGGTGCCAGAGTTATTCTAAGAGATAATCCGTCTTCTGAGAGAGGATTTAGGTTAAATGTACCTGTGAAAAACAGTGTATTTCAGCCGACATGATGAATGGCCTATTGTCCATCCTCCGAAGCCTTGCCTGGGCTGGGGGGGTTGGAAACAGAGGAAGAAAGCAAAAGCACCAGACAGACCCGACTGCAATCTCAGAGGCCTATTTGCTCAGCCTTTTCCCATAGTTCATAGGCAGGAATGTCTAGAGCAATTTTTTAGAGCAATTTTTAGCCTAACAGCAACTTTGCCTCACGCCACGACTCTACTGCAAATGTAAATGATTCTGGGCCATTGCATAATTTATCAAATTATTTCTATTTCTATCACGTCTTTGTAGCAGTTTATTACCTTTTTAATAATGCTTCCCATTCAATGAGGCAGAGACTGGGATTATTAAAATGATCTGGTATTGGCCATTAGGCTATTTCAGGAAAACACAGTGAAATTTAGAAATACCCACAGGTTTGGCTGAGAGGGAAGATTTACTGCTCAGAGCACAGCCCTCCCCGAAATCAGGGACACCGCTCACAAGTCCCTGCTTGTCACTTGAAGAATGGGCTGGTTCGGATTATGGTCCGCAGCTAATGATTTCTGTGGCCCTGGGATGCTGTCTTCGTGCGCAACTACAACCTTTACGTTGCATAAATAAGTAACAGTAAGGTCAGAGCTTTCTGCTTCATACCATTAATCCCCATTAAAGCATACACCAAGGTCAAAGCCAACTTCTTGGGGCTGCACTCAGCACCCTTGATGGTCCCTGGTGTGCAGGGAGGAGAGGGTGAGGGGAGAGCCCTTATCCTACGCCGCCCCCGCCCCCAGCACCTTGTCACGCCATCTGAGACTTCCCACCCTACATCAATACTGGCCAAAAACTCTCAGCGTCCCCCTGTGAGCAGACCGGACTTGCCAGGTTTTGGCTTCGCCCGTGTCCTGTTACTCCAGATGTTTCTGAAAATGGGTGAGGGAAGGACGGTGTCCACATTGCCACCAACGTGGGACATCAACCTGTCCTGAGACAGGACAGCAACTCGAGCAAGGATGGGACAAGCTGGGTCCGTCTCTAACAGCCTTAGGGTAAGTCCGAGTGAAGCGCAGGATGATGCTGTCTGTTGGATCGGCATTACAGTGGTTTCCATTTGATCATCCATCTAAACTCACAACTGATGTGGACGGCCATACTGCGCAGGCAGTCTTCTGTGCATCTGCAACTTCTTGTCCCGGACCTGTTAGTTTTGATTTCGACAACCACCTACAGCTGCTTCGGTACTTATTTCTCTGTAACTACTTGTCTCTTCATGGTTCGCAGAAAAGCCTGCGCTAATTTAGAGCCTCAGTCAAAGCCCATTTAATTTAGTGCACGTCTTTCTCTTGGTGAAAGCAGGCATTAGATAAGGCCTTCCTTATCCGTGACAACTGGCAGGTCTCTTAGCAGCAAACTCCCTGTAATTATTTTTCAGGGAAGAACTATATTTGCTGAAAATAAACGGAAGTAAAATCCTGTTGCATGGAGTTCAGTAGAACATTTCCCCCACGCTTCGCTGGAGATATATTTTAAATGGAGCTAAAGAGCCCGAGGATGAGGTGTTTGAACTCCTGAGGTTGTGTGTGGCACAGCTACGCGGGGCTGCTGGGCTCTCTGTTGTGGGAGTGCTTCTTGATCTGTAAAATACGTATATATCTATTGTCCAAGGAAAAACACTGGCTGGAGAAGGCACTGAGGAACATCACCTTCACACCATTTTTACTGGTACATCTGAGTCATGAAGGACACCAAAAGGTTTAGCTTTACTGCTAAACTACTGCTAGCCAACTACGAATTTGCTAGACATCTATGGTGTGTAGAACTTGGGTTCATTTGGCATTTTCTGTGTTCTGGGTCTACGGTAGGAAAGTACAAAAAATTAAAATTCGTCTTTTGGAAGATCTTTCTAGGTAATAGCCGCTCTTACCTTGCTGCATTGAAAAATACAGAGTACTACAATTTTTTTTTCTTACTTAATTCTTGATACGGCTCTACGAGAAAATAGTAAGAACACTTCTTCCAGCAATGTGAACTGTTGTGTGTAAACACGTTCTCATTTTAGGCTATTAATTTACAGGCTAGCTAAGTATGAATAATTAAAGGTGAGGAGAGTATAAATTGCAATTCTTTCAGATTATAATAAAAACCTGTAAATATCATTCTAGAGAGAGAAAAAAAAGTAGAACATGTTTTGCTCACATAAATATTTTTGAGAAAATAGTAGAGGGCCCTTTGGCAACATCAAACAACGTAGCACCACTGAATTCAGTATCAGCTTAAACCAGTCATGGATCTGGCATCCTAAGTTCTCCAACCATTTTCTTTTTCAACAAATTGTTTTATCTGCAATGATGGAACAGTCCAAATAAATAATACTGCATCCAGCCTATAATAATATCTATAAACACAAAAGCTGTGTTTTGTCATCATCCTCCCTTTTGTCCGTAAATTTTTAAGACAAGTCTGGAAGTGACAAAACCTCATCCCGAAGGAGTGGGGCAGCGGGAGGGAAAGAAAGGAGCATTTACAGCTATTAAAGACTTCATGAAAACTGTTTAAAGATGCCCAGAGTCATAATTCAAATATAAAAATATCCCTAGGTTATCTAAGAAGAACAGTTCTCTACAAAACATCTTCTTAAGGGATGCTGCTAACAGGAAGAAACAAATTAAAACCAAGCACAAACACTGCTAGGGACCCTGAAGGAAATGAGTAGGCTGTGGTGAATTTCAAATAATAGAAACCTTTTGCCTTCTCTCCCTTACCGCTCTTTTTTCACTACACACAGAATTAAAATAAATACAGTAAGAAAGACCATGTCATGAAAATAAATATTTGAGGAAGCTGATTTGAGTAAAGCAAAGGAAAGCTCGTTTTTACAGCTTTCATTCCCGAGACATGAGGCAATGACAACTTGAGCTATATGGGAAGATTCTGCAAGTCTAGAAGCATCCAATGGTTCCATTGATTTTGGTGCGAAGTGAAGACCATCCCCCATGGGAAACTGCCCTTTTGACACAGCTCTGCAACTTCGCAGTTTATTTTTACAGACCAAGTTGGCCGTTTGCCATGAACTGTGAAACCCGCAACGGCACTGTGAAGGACAGGGATGCTCCGCACCCCACCGGCAGCCCCAGGACCTCTCCCTCGGAGCGGCTCTTGCTGGTGGCAGTGGAGGGGCAAAGCACACTTGCAGAGCACCCCGTGAAAGGCTAAAACATCCCTTTATGCACAATTACCCACCCAGAGACACGCTGCTCCCCACAAAGCATTCTCTTGCACTCGGAAGCGAGGTGGATCTTGCATAGAAAGCAGCAGGTGCTGTGAAGTCACAACTGCATTCAGTTTACCTAATGTTCGTGAAATACTTGCTGTGCTCATTCTTCCAGGGCAGTGACTACAGCCAGAGGCACGGGCATTCAGTGACTTCTCCCAGTCTATGAAGAGGGACAGCGGAATTGGACAAATTTAGAAGCACAGCCTCCAGCCACCCTCGCCAACAACCCCTTCCCCGACGAGGACAAGCTGCCACCCTCTACCTACAGCGAACGCTTCGGAGGTTTGGAGAACATGAGCATGAAAGGGAACTCCATTGAAGCTCATAAAAATTATTCTCTTATGAGAAAAAAAATCCGCGCAAGATTTTCTGTCCATCAGCTGCTGACACAAACCATTTCTGGAAGCATTCGTGAGATTAGAGCAGAAGCAGTAAATGCATTCTCACCTTATTTGTTCCAGCTGATACCACCCGAACAGAAGCCCTAAGGCACAGTCTTTCAAATATAACACATCTTTTCCTCTAGTTTCAACAAAAAATGCCCACAGTACAAAGATAAATTACCCACTCTACTCTACTTGTAATTGGCATTAATATAGATTTGCAAGATCCAAAGACACATTTACATTACTTAAAAATGATGTTTAAATAATCATCAAAAATATCACCGAGTCTGGGAGGTTGTCTAAAAAGTTCATTAGGAATCCTTTTTCCCCCGTAGACATATAATTATTTCCTTGGATTTTAAACATGTGTTTCTTAAATTGTGGCCCTAACTGTAAAATCATTACCTTCTTGCTCTTAATCATGAAAATATCCTAGAGAAGAAATATTTGATAATAATTTTTTCCTTCAAAATGCTACAGACTTACTAAAATCATTATTACTATTTTCTTCAGTTGGAGGACAAGTATGAACCACACACATCAATTTCAAATGGCATTTAGGAGACTAATTACAGGCATTTATTTTTTAAAGCGCTGGCTGCAGCATGTGCTCACAACGGGGCGAAACCCGCCTCGCTGCTGGGAGCCAGCTCCTGCCGCCTCCGACACAACAGCACTGCGGGGAGGAACTCGCTCTTTCCTGGGGCGTCTTTACAGAGAGGGAGAAATAATTCGTAGCTGTATGCACGGTACCTAGAGATGAATTTAATAATCATAAAGATGAGACACCTCAAGCAGGAAAAGCAGCACCTGTTTAACAGCAAACAGCGAGTAACGGCGTTTCTGTTAAGGATGTGTAAACACGGGACACATCTTACTGTGCTCTGGAGGTCTGACGCCTCTGGATGCTTCATCCTCTCCTTTTGCCCGTCTCTGCAAGCTTTAAAATTAACTTTTAAAATTTAATTTTAAAAATTAATACACAAATGCCAAGGTAAAAGCCTGCTGACTTCTCTAGATACCTTGGGTCACAGCAGCACCGCGAGTGTGGTCAAACCACGGCTGGGCTGCGGTCGCAAGCTCCTTCCAGCAGCAGCAGTGGTAGCAATGATGTCCTACACGTGTATCACTGAATACTACAATAACACCACGCTGAAAATAACCTGCTGGGAAAATAGGAACAGATTGCTGATGTTACAGGAGACTGTGTCAAGATGTGAGAGAGAGTCTCATTTCTGCAACAACAGCTGAAACTTGGCGTAGGTTGGGATTACATTCATCGGCGTCTCCGGTATGCTGGACAACAGTTCGTGGCTGGTTATAGAAAATAATTTCCTAGCTCTACAAGAGCAGACAAATGAACTTGAAAATTTTAGGGATCAGCCTAATCACTTTACAGATACAAAATAAAACAGCACTGAATCTGGATTCTAGGTAACTCTCTAACCCTTCTCAGATAACCTTTTGCTAGAAATGTTTGCTCAAGAACAGAGGGAAAAGACAAAGCAAGAACGAACTGGAGTCGCTGACTTACTATCGGTGCTGAAGAAAGGTTCAATCATCAGAAAGCTGCTACAGTGAAAGAGAGGGACAGCCAAGCTTTGTGGAGAGACCTTTTATAGGGTTATGCATACAAGCATACAACAGATATCTCGAACTACAAAAGCAACAGGATTTATTATCCTCGCCAGATACACACAAAGAAAAGAAAACAGGTCCACGTAACTATCCTTAAGGAGCAAGGAACAGTTAGTGACCTACTCCTAAAGAGAACTGTGGCAAAACTGACTGGTTTTTCACCAGCGGATTTCAGATCACACAATCAGTGGTTATTACTGTTAGCACACACTAAACTACAAATGTTTAGTGTTGAGCTGACAAACGCACAGCTAGGACGAGCTTATGTTAAAACACACTGTCATCTTCCAGAACAACACAGAGCTAAAACCAGCTTCTGCTGGGAAACAAACAGTCCATGAACACAAGGCCATCAAGCCTAGGACAACTGCTTTCCAAGACCTCTGACCAATGAACCAAGTAGTCTCCTGGTTCATTTTAGTTCTCTTTTTGCAGAAAAATTGGTTAAAGTAAGTTGACATGCCAGTTATTTCAGATGTTCCAATGAAGTAGAGCCATCTTCTGCCATTGTCTCTGAAAACTAAGATGAATGCTCCATTGTCAATTCAAACTTCAAAAAGCTATTTGCAGGGTGTCATTTTTCATTTTGCCTAGGCAGGATGTAATGAAAACCCGACAAGTTATTGATGGTTTGGTTACCTGCCTGCCTTAAAGAAATTGCACAGGTGCTTTATTTAAAAAAAAAAGACAGTCAACACAATTAATGCAAAACAATGATAGGAAGCATCCTTTGAGGTTTTGTTTTCTGCTGAAGTGTCACTAGACCGTGTGTCCAAAAGCCACTGCTGGCAATTCATCTCTCAAGTAATCAGTATAAAAATATTACCATGCTTTGTAGCCTGGCAGCAGACTGGGAAAGATGTGCTGTCTGTCCTATTGCCATTTTCTTTCTGGCTGTTTGGAGTAATTAACTACTAATTAGGAAGTCTGAGGCAACAAATAAAAAATTGGAATTTATACAACTTTTTAAACTCAAGACACACTGAAAGAATAAGAGAAAAGCCTTTCTGTTCTGGTCTGATTTCACAGTTTTTCCTTCTCAAAATGACATAGCATCGAAGTGAATATGTTAAAATTCCTGTTACAAAAATAATACCTGAGGGGCCTGTAAATCAACAACCCACGTCCTTAGGATGCGAACTCTTGAGAAAACCATGGCTAACCTCTTCCAGAGAGAAAAGCCTTTTTGAACAGTTTTGAAGTGCAGAAGACAACAAAAAAAACTTAGGTGAGAGCTTTATACTTTTCCTTGGCCACAATCACTCCAGCACCTGGGAGGACAGACTGCTGCTTTGGGCTTTACCCTGCGACTCCCGCCGACTTCGTGCCATCCCGGGCACTGAGGACGGGACGGAGAGGCTCGGCTTCCCCCGCGGCAGGACTTCAGCTTCCGCTCCGAAGCAGCTGGCAGCACCTGCGTCAGGCGGCGTTCGTTACGAACAAATTAACATTCACTGCCCATATTAATAAGCCTGCAGGCACAGCTGTGCATTAACATAATCCAAGAGGCTTTTCAGCTACAGCTGCCTGGTGTCGTACAGCCCTGAGCACGGGGCTCCTTATCTTCCCGGCGGGCCCCGAGAAGCAGACCGCATCTCCTTCTGACAAGGCTGGGATTTTGGGGCGGCTCTGTTTGGGTTTTTGTTTTGGATGGGTACAAAGCCCCAGGTCCTCATCGGACTCCCACTGCTCCTTCCTGGTCTTCCTTCCTCATCTTCTTTTGAAAAGTTATCAAGGCACCAGGACTTCTAAAACTGAACTTAGCTTTCTAGATCAGCTCTGACTGTAGGCTACGGTGGAGAGCAGTAATGAAATACCTGGAGAAATCTGGACCTAAATTACTTAAACGCTGAAGCACATAAACCACTTCTGAAAACGAACTGTAAGCACTTTCTGGAAGTGCGGTTCTATCTCCTGAATGTGATTTGACAAGGTCCAAGCTCGCTGGGCACTCTTTACACTTCCAAATGCTGCTGTGCCCGAACTCAATGGGTAAATGCCACTATCTGCTGCATTTCTGTGCTTTTATTGGTTTTCAGTTAAAAAAAAAACAAACCAAACCTTCCTGCTTTAAGCAGTATGGCTTTGTGTGTGCAAGAGTGTGCTCATATATCATGAAGCTTGTCAAGACTGCAAGATAATGGGACCAACTGGGAAAATTTCCATGAAGATAGTGAGCGTGCCTGGAGTATCTAGGTCAGATCCTGCTCTAACAAAGTGCACTATGAGGGTCCCTTTATACAGAAACTTGTTTAATTAAGATAACAGATGTTGCTATTATACAAGTCCTAGTGAGTGGCTGTTTAATTGGACACTTTCATATTCTTTGCTACCAGCACAGAACATCATTTGTTTTTAATGAATTTCCTTCCTTACAATTAAACTGTATAAACAATGCATGCACTGTATATTCATAGAAAAGAAACAGCTCTAATGATGTAAGGGCTTTACAGGAACAAGAACAGGGGAAGAACAATTTGTTTTGGGGCTTAAAAGTACAATTATTTTTCTGTCCTGGACTGAGTACCTACCTGGTAGCAGAATAAATATGACTTCCAATAGCTTTAGGAGAACATTAGGAAGGAAGACCATTGTGTACATATTTTAAACATTCACTATTTCGAGGGAATACACGTCAGATTTTGACACGCGCAAGCTCTTACCAAGTGCACGCGATAGCTGACAACACTGCCAGCCCCGCGCGCCCCCCCCTCGCAGCGATGCCCCGAAGCACCCCAGAGCTGGGCTCTCCACCACGGGGCAGCCACTAGTGCCAGCGCCAGCCCAGACCGACATGCTTCACCCCGCTGCAGTCCCACAGCCTGTCCCTGTGCTTTTGGCTAACCAACACATTGGCTGGTAACAACCCACAAGACTGGCAGAAACACAGTATTTCCCTCAATAAACGCTGTCTTGGTTTTCCTGCACACAGTCTACACTTGCGGGCAAGGGAGAATGAGCGCAGCAGGAAGCCGTGGTAGACAGAGAGACCGACACGTGCCATCTCCCCTCATCTGCTCTTGAACCATACGAACGGTTCTGGGAAATGACAATATGTCTCTCTGACAGACTGATGTCTAAACCGAAACACTCTGTCAGAAAGAAATAAAGGTAATTATTACCATTATTGCATGTAAATTAAAGTCATTTCTGTAAGTCAAAACCAAGCGCCTGAGAAGAGAGGAAAGACTTGCAAGGAAAGCGATGCAGATTTCGCATTACAAACCAGCACCTAACAACCCCTTCCAACGCTACTCCAACAAAATTATTCCATGCCAACAGCAAAATATATCCCTTGACCAATTCCATGAGAAATTTTCGTAAGATACCCGAACAAAATGGCCTTTGGTGGCAAGTTATTAAAAGAGTTCAAGCTGTGCAGCCAAGTGACAAAATGCCCCAGTTTGTGGATGCAGATCACAGGACCAGCCTCAGCTCTAACATCAAACCCCAGCACTCCCACGGCCGAGCCCTCGGACGCCGCACACCTACGCGACAGCACCTGCAGGTACGTTGGGCTGTAACGTTGGTTTTTTGTGGGCTATGGAAAACCGTATGAAAATTAAGGGAGATTTAATTGGTTTAAAATCAACTGGTTTAAATTAACTGCTGAATTAACAGGTTTAAATTATTTTAAAAATGCTTCCTGATCTACAGTTCAAAGAGAATTACAGTTCCATTGCAGGACATTCCTCCAACAGTTTGGAGCGTGGGAGCAGCTGTGACAGAGGCTTATTTTAATTTCAGCTGGCAGCACTCTGCGTAGCTCCAGGATTTGTCTCTAATCACGCACAGCCTGATTCTCCCTCCTGCACCCAGGAAATGTGAACGAATGAGCCGGCGACTACAGTGACTTCTAATTTCCCCCACTGCAAGGATGAACCGCTCACACTTGCAACCAAGCACAGATCTCCATGGGAGCTGCACCGTAATTATGAAGAAATTGAAAGGTTTCTGTGATAAGATCACCTGAAGATAAAGGTTTTATAGCACTAGTCTCAGTAACAAATTTATCTAACGTTGTTGCACTGGATGTAATTGAATTATTATGAGAGGATTAACAAAATCCTGCAAGAACAATCTGACTGCTGTGACTTCTCCTCCTACTCCTGCCGATGAATAATATATACAATGTAATGCCAGGAAATAATTGTCACAAATGGGAAATACTGCGGACTGGAGGATGCTTGGCTTTAGGAGTTCAGGAGCTTAAAGCAAAGTCCTCCATTAAGGACTTGCTTTCATTCACTTCAGTGTTATACAAGGGCTATCAATCAATGGAGTTTTTTCCAAACTTACGAGTAATTATGGATTTCTGTTTTATATTGGTAAATCTCATGTAAAATTACCCTCTACTTCTATAACCCTCACTGATATCTAGGAATCATTGATTTGGTTTCTGAGACAGCTTTGGAGCAAAGTATAGGCACAGTTTGAAACATCTGTCTTTCACATGGTGTAACAAATGCAGAAGACCATGTCTCTGTATATAATGCCTGTATGATGCCTGTATCCTATGCATATGATGCCATAGACGCTATGTATTTTATACCCAAAACCTCACTTTACATTGACTATGTTACTTCACAAAACCTGTTGGATGAAGACGTAGGATTGTAAGACCAAAGTGCCACTGAGATTAAAATAAAAACCAAAACCCTTAAGTCACGGCTCTACAGTCTGTGCACTCATCACTCAAGGAGTTTTTGCCGGGTTTGGAACGCCAGCCCTCCTCGGGAAGCTGGGCAGTAACACTCCTTATCTCAGTCTCACAGGTGTAAGTCCAGCATCACTTCTGAGTCACACTGATGTAGCTGGGACATGAGAAAAGAGAACCTATGTAATGGGATCCCAGCTCTCCAGAAATCTCTTTTCTCCTATTGTTGATTCAGAATAAAGAGATCAGAGGATAAACATATCTGGAAATATGAATATAGGAGAACCAAATGGGAAGCGAAAAACATTCTGAACTCAACTCAAATCTTTCTCTCTGATGAACATTCTGACACGTCCCGAAGACACATCGCCGTTTTGCAACGACCAGAAGACACCACTTCCAACTTGAGCTCCTGCCCTGGTTTCAGCTGGGATAGAGTTAATTTTCTTTCTAGTAGCTGGTACAGCGCTGTGTTTTGGGTTTAGTATGAGCAGAATGTTGATAACACCTTGATGTTTTCAGTTGTTGCTCAGTCGTGTTTAGACTCAGTCAAGGACTTTTCCGCTTCTCGTGCCCAGCCAGCAAGAAGGCTGGAGGGGCACAAGAAAGTTGGGAGGGGAGACAGCCGGGACAGCTGACCCAAACTGGCCACAGGGGTATTTCCATACCGTGGGCCATCATGCCCAGTATATAAACTGGGGGGAGTTGGCTGGGGAGGGCAGATCATTGCTCAGGAGCTAACTGGGCATCGGTCGGTGAGTGGTGAGCAACTGCATTGTGCATCACTTGTTTTGTATATTCCAATTCTATTATTATTATCTTCCTTTCTGTTCTATTAAACTGTCCTTATGTAAACCCACAAGTTTTACTTCCCCCCCCCTCCCCCCCCCATGCCACTGGGTGGGGGCAAAGTGAGTGAGCGGCTGCGTGGTGCTTCGCTGCTGGCTGGGGTTAAATGATGACAGCCCCCCGTGCTTGCTGGCTTCTGGAACGACTCCCTACCAGCTGCAGATCTTGACAATGGGCTCAGACTTGCAGGTTATATGCGTATGAGTATATGGAAAGGGTAAAAGGACTTCTGCCTGAGGAGGGTACTGGGGCAAGTGGGTCCTAAACACTACTTGTATACTACTGCCTCCCGGCACAGCTTTACGGTGACCGTTCCTGTCTAGAAGGTATGCCCTGTTCCTGAGCGAGGGTTTCCTAGAGGGTAGATGTATTTTCGGCATGTCTCCTGTCCCGATGGTGCGGAGATGCTGTGGCAGGCAGCAGACACCTGCTCTTGCTCCACCAGTGGCCCTGTGAGGTTCATTTGTACAGAGTGGCATTAGTAGGACTGAAGACGACCTTTCCCACAGTGTAACAGCCGTTTTGCACTGAAATGTGAAAGGAAGACCAAGGATAGAAAATGATCTCTGTATCTTTATCCATATAGAAATAGTCTTTGTTTCCAAGCAGCATTTGCAATATATCTATATCTGTGCTATAGCTGTTCCTATATAAAATTTACCTTCTGGAGTGAGGCTACTAACATTATTTTGACTCAGTTAGGCCTCCAAGGCAGGATTTTCATTATTACAGAGACGAACTGCCTTTAATGACTGCAATAATGTAATTGTACCCCAGGGCAGAATTTCTAATAACACAATTGCACAGTTCTCAACCACCAGTAAGAGATACCTTCAGGGCATGTTATTCATTAGGGGTGCAACACACACTACCTCAGCCTCCAGAGAAGAATATGAAACCTAGAACAATAAAGCTCTTTTTTTCCATGGCAGTATCTGCTCTCTGGGCAAACATTGAACACCACACTTGGTTTTGCCTCCTGACAGCAGTAGCCTCCAGAGCAAGAGTCTCGGCAGCGAAATCCGATGCACGCTATTTCTGTCTCTAGCAAAGAGTCCCTAACATTACACTCCATCTGAAAAGTCACACAAGCCCCAGGAGAAATGCTCGAGTGATTGCCATGGTAGCTGTCAGAATTCAAAGCAAGTGCTGACACATTAATGTTGCTTTTAACTCCACCTGGAACTGGAAGGATCATCTATATTGATTAACCTTCACATGATCAAGTTCAGTTTGGAGAAGTATCCAGATGTTCAGGTGCCTCTCTGAAACTCGAAGGACTCTTTAACGTCAGTTTAACCAGAGATTTCATTTAAGCTTCTCCCACGCCTGTCTAAAGTTCTGTTTTCGGCCCTAGATGAAGAGATTTCAGCAACAGCTTTTGTTGGCATCCTTCTTCCTATATTTCAACAGATTTTTTCAACAGCCAAGAAAGTTCTTGTTTGAAGCCCACACATAAGTGTGGGTGTAGGGAGGTACTAGGACTGGGCTCCAGTCAACGCTGCTGTCCCCTGGGACGGCAGGAGGGAGATAACGTTTCAGCAACTGAAGAAACCAGAAATACAGCAACATTAAGCAGTGCTGATGAACAATGCCACAATCATATAAAACAATGTAATTTCCTAATTGCGCATTTCACACAGTCTCCAGGTACAGACTGCAAGGATGGTGTGGTTAATAAAGGCGACGGCGAGCATTCAACACCCTCGTCCCCACTGGGGACACAACCAACTGCGTATAAGAACTAAATAGGTCCAACTGCCAAGCCAACGGAGCGGTGCTCATTAAGACATTTTGCCAGATAGGCCCCACTGGATGGTCTGGCTGGCGGAAAAACCCCTGGGCTGAAGTAGCAGAAGATTTCACACCTGCTTGGGCACATTTCACGTCTGGTTTCCCATCCAGGGCTCGGTGCCCAGGTGGGAGGTCCCAGTTCTGGCGCGGCGTGCTCGGCAGGAGCAGGAGGAGCACGGCAGCGAGCCTGCCGCTGCCACGAGCACCAACAGCTCAGCCTTGCTGCCGTTTGCATTTGAGCGCAACACCGAGCTGCTCAGAGGACTGTGCTGTTCTCACAACCCATCCTCCCAGCCACCGCCTAAAGTCTGCCTGGGCATGGGGACTGTGACCAGCAGACAGCAAGGTATATCCTATTTAGCAAATTCTTATGGCTGTACCTGCCTCTTGCCTATATGCCTCAGGAGAAGGTCAGTGGGGAAAACGCTGTGGGTACAGCCTTACACTGCTTACGCAGACGTGTGCACGCTTCAGGGGTGCTCTGGTGTGGACTCCCTCGTGCCTACCATGGCGTGACTTTAGGTGACAGGGTTTCACCGAGGGGAAATAATAGTGTCTCCTTTTCCCAGCTGCCTATTTTCGCAAAGCTCTGAAGAAACCTGCTGTTTTTGAGGTATCTCTCTTCCTCTCCCAACCTTGGTGGAAACCAGCTGAAACATCTGCAGCCAGTTCAAATAACCAGTTCAAAAGTTATTTGGAAGTGAACACACAGGCAACCCGAGCTACCACCTAGCCTTATGCTACCAGTGCATGAGCCACATTCCTTTGGGAAATCAGGATTCAGGGGTTTCTGCTGTATTACAGCATCCAGCTTTTAGGTAAGTTTGTAGAAGTGCTAAAAAAAAAAAATAAAAAATCACTTTGTTGTCAGCATTGCCCAGCAGTAACCACGCCAAGAAACCCACATTTCTTTCCTTTCCTAAGCCCTTGCTCAAATAAACTAATGCTTTCTCTCTCACTCCTAAATTAAAACGAGGAGAAAGAACTGTGCCATGCCTAGGAGAAGAGCGTCAGAGAAAACAGTGTATTTCAGCTACGGACTGTGCCAGCAAGGACAGGGAGATGGATGGGACCTCATGGGGCTGACACTCCAAAACTTCCAGTATTTAATACTTCCCATCCTTTGCACAATCTTCACCAGAAGAGCAAGTTATTTCAGTTTTAAAGATCAATATACCTTGATCTATTATAACTTTGACCTCGCACAGCTTTGTACCCTGGCTGCTAGAGGAAGCTCTGTGTAATTGATCACCCAGCTCTTTTTATCCCAAGAGATGAAGTTGATCGGTCCACAGACAATAGCTTTGTAAAGACCAGGTAACAGGAGCTAAATAAGTCAGAAATGGGTCGTTCATTATTTTACTCATCTGGCTCTAAATGAACTATAGCTTTTCGCATACTCATATACATCATCATAGTACATACTCCAACGTACATTACAGGCAGGCAGGTCGAATGGAGCAAGACTAGACTTTCCAACATAAAAAAACAGCTCTAACAGGTTTAAGCTTTTAAAAATAAGAGTTTCCTGTAATTTCTGGCTTTTTGACCTTTACTAATTAGACAGGGTTTTTCCTGTCAATCCTAGTGGCGCATCATATTTTGCAGGACTGTCAAGACAGCTCTTCGGGTCCTGCTCGTAGGTGCTGCGCAAGCGGGACAGGTAACACAACCCCACACCTGTACACAGTCAACAACAAATCACTGCAAAACCACGCACGCATATTTAAAAGGTAGGCTCCTATTTCCTACTAATGCTCTCCTTTCGAATTAGAAAAAAAGAAAAAAAAATTACTTGGCCAGTCTGAAAAAGCCATCTCCAAGTCAGGAGCTAGGACTGCCAGATTAATTACTGACCCCAAATAATTCCTCTTTGTGGGACACTGAGTAATGTACCAGAGCAGTGTAATTTGCAGTGGAGGGTTTTATCTCCTGGGAAATTTTTTGAAAAACAATGGCTATTTAGAGCAATGCAGAGGCAAAATATTTGCTTTTTAGGATGTATCTTTATCAGCTTCTTGGCAGGGATACTTTAATAGTACACAGAGGCTGGGATGAACACAATGGGAATAGAAATCTCACTCCCAGCTCCTTGAGATTGAACACTAGCTGTTTTCACATTTATTTACAAGTCAATTTTGGGAAGCTATTAATGACAAATTTAGCTTTCACTGCTGAAAGCCCCTGGGTTGGAGCAAGCTAATGAAAGAAATGGTTACTTTAAGATATTACCTCTCATTTTCTTTTAGGATGTCTTTTCCTTTCTTCCAAGAATAAGTAGGTCTGGGGGAAGCTTTCGGCTTACACTCAATGATTACTTCACCGCCCACTTTAACAAGAGTTAACTTTTTCAAGAGTGTTTTAGAAAAGTCTGGACCGACGGCTGAAAGAAAAAAAAAACAACAAAAAAAACCAGACAACTGATCAGAATTCCTTCTGGAAAAACCAAAGTCAGGCTCTTTTGAACATTACAATATACCAGGGCTGTTTCTGACCTGTAATTCGTAAATGATCTGACTTTATGAACTATGTGCATGTACGGATGGGGCAAACAGACACCTGAACGCTTCAGCTCTTTACTTGTTTAGAAATGCATGTTCAGCTACAAACCTCAGAAATTAGTAAGCTCGGCAGGCAGCAGAAACCCAGCCTCACGCATATCTTACTCACGGCAGCACCCCTAAATACTACGCATGCATGAACTGTGCAATGTATTTCCTTTTTTGTGTCGTAACAGCGTGATCATAATCTTGTCAAACATTGCTATGTGCAGAGCAACAGCATGCAGGAAAATTGTCACAAACACAGAACCCATATAATTAATCAGAAATGTTGATATTTCCAGAAAAGCTGACATTTTTATGCTTTAATTGTTGCATAAACTGGGTCTTTTACTTTAATGCTATAAAGGTGGGAGACCTTGACACGGCCAGGTCCTGGACCAAGCAAAACAAGGCAAGACTTAAGTAGGCACCAGGGTACAAGGTACTCTCAAATCGTCTTTTTTAGTCCCTCCAGGGCACACTCTTCTGTTTTGTGAAAAACAGTCAGCTATTCGTTGAAGCAACCACCAAAGCCCCGCAGACAGTCTGCAGCCTGCCCGTAAGGCAGGCTCGGGAAGGAGGAGATGATTTGGCTTCTGATTCCTGCCTCAAAGGCTTTTTAATGATTTATCTGGTGGGACCCGATGACAGGCAGAGCTTTGAGGCGGCTGCCTCTAGACTGACTCCGGTAACGAACTCCCCAAAGACAACTAGAAGGTTTTATTTATACCAAGTAGGAAATTTAATTTTTTCAATATAGAAAGCTCAAAGCAAACAGGTGAGGCAGCTTAAGGGTCTTAGGGTTTTATGAACAACTCTCGCCCTGTTCGCTACGTCTTTGCTGACAGGAGCTTGCCTTCTGACAGATCAGTGGCAGCAAACTCTGCCTGGTCCCCTCTCATTCTCTCCACCCTCTTTGCTAGCTGCATGCCTGCATCCTGGACCTCCTGCACCACCCCTGTATCCCCCGAACTTGCAGTATTTTCCTCGACTTACTTTCTTGCTGCACCCCGGGAGGTGAGAGTTTAGATCACCGTGCACTGCATCTGCTTGATGCTCCATAAAATGATCTAAAGCTCACCTGGAGCACCTGGGAGACAAAAACCTGCCATGTGATACAGAAAGCAAATTCATTTTTCTTAGGGGGTCTTGTCTGCCTCAATTCTTTTGGATATCATTCCTGCCGCAAAAGAGCTGAATAAAACATAACCCTACTCTGATAATGGGATGGGCTTTATGATCGAATAGATGTCGTCTTCCACTTTCATGAATCAGAGTTCACTCATCTCTGAGCTGTCTTGTCTTCTATGGCTAATCTTAGATGGCTGACTTCATTTTAGCATAGAGGAAGACACGTATGTTATTAGAAACTATAAAAGAGCCATCTGAAAACCAACACTGGCTATGTAAAACAGTACAAAATTAAAGGAGGCATCCTGAGGACAACTTCCCACCAACACCCTCAGAACCAGGTGGATTATTATTTATATCATACTATCACAATTAATACAACATTATCACTTCCGGAAATAACGTCTCAGATGATTGTCCAAAATTTATGAGCAAACCAGATTTTTGAATAATCTTCTTATTTCCATCTCTGTAATGAATAGTTTAGACTGGTTTTTTTGCAAGGCATTTGCTACTTCCTTCATGGTCCTGCATGAGGTAGAGGAGTTGCATGATACGGCTTCTATTCTGTGACATTCAAAATGTTGTCACCCGACATTTAGAAACTCTGGGCTCAGATCTCAGCGCTACCACAGCTTCCCTGTTCCACTTCAGGGGTAATGCATTTAATTTCTTCACACCTTGTTTGTAAAATGAGGATTTTAATGACCTTTTTTTCACTCTAGGCCCACCTTCATGTATTTTTTTTTTTTTTAAACATTTAGCCTGAAAATTCTTTAAGGCAATGACTGCATCGTACTACACATTTTTATAATGCCCAGCACAACAGGATCTTGGTTTTAGCTGAAGACTCCAGGTAATATAATTGGCAGCAACAATAACAGAGTAGAATCACTCTGAGAAAAGCTTTGTCTGCAATTTTTCCATTTCTCTTTTTCACTTAACTTTGCTATAAGTCTCACTTGCTATTAGTGGTGTTTAATCATTTCAAGTGCTTAACTTCAGGACCTTTTAAAATAACCATTTTTATACTCAGAAAGATGCATTTAGAAGGTAAGATTTCTCAGTGAGAGCTCAGAACACTGACCTCCTTTGAAAACTCTAGTGAAAAGGAAAACATGCTGGTTTTCTTTAAAAATATGCTAGATGAAATCACAGATCCATAGAAATTAATCTGCAGCACACTATTCTGGTACTTCTCACGTGACATACAGAAGGAAGACTGCATAACTCCAATGAGAAGTCAGCCAAATACAGGTTATCTGGCAGGTTTTTAAGAGCAGGCTCGCCAAGATCTTTGCTTTGTGTGCAGAGACAAGGTCAGCACAAGGTGCTGTGGGGCTGCCGGGCACCGGGAGGCACTGGAGGTACCCACTAACGAGGGTGAAGCCTCTGTCTTCTGAGAAGATCTGCCTTCCTCCCAAAGGCTCATTTTTTACCAGGGTTTTGAACAGACAGGAAAAGCATCAGTGGGTTTATTTCGATTTCTTTCACGCAGTAACACGTCCAATAAATCTTAGCACTGTGAAGTCTAACTTATTGAGCATTATTGTACTTTTCTTGAACAGTAAGACTGACAATCTTTCAAATGAATTTTTCTTCTATGCAGCCATCTATTGCTGCTGATAAAAAATGACCGATAATTGAAAATGCCATAATCAGAAAAGACCTCATGCTTTGTTCTTCAGGATAAAGCAGGGAATGCTGCTATGGAACAGTCGCTTTGAAAACAACTAAACCACAATTTTGTAATCATGAATTCTATTTAACTCTTTGAAACTACATGTCTAGGCTGACATACCGGTTTCCAGGCCTGCCACCCGTAGGAGAGCAACGTTTGTGAATGGGCTACAGACTCGCAGGGCAGCCGAGGCTGGCAGGGACCTCTGGAGATGGTCCCGTCCCACCCCTGCTCAAGCTGGGGCAGCTACAGCAGGTCGCCCGGGGCCATGTCCAGTTGGATGCTGAGTATCTCCAAGGACGGAGATGCCACAGCCTCTCTGGGAAACCTGTCCTAGCGTTCAACCCACCGCATATTAAAGAAGTTTTTCTTATGTTTAAATGGCATTTCCTGTTTTTCAGTTTGTGCCCATTGCCTCTTGACCTGGCACTGGGCACCACTGGGAAGAGCCTGGCTCTGTTACCTCTACTCCCTCCTGTCAGGTATTTAACCACCTGGATTCACAGGAGCTCCCCCCGATCTTAACTGAGACAAACAGAGTAGGTGTACACAAAACAGGTGGGGCAGAGGTTGATTTTCTCGGCGAGGGTTTGAGACGGGAGCGTTACGATTGCCATTAGAGTGGTGAAAGGTCTATTCAGACTGGTGGGTTTTCAACATTTCCTCGAGAGAGTCAGTCTCTGCAGCCCACGGGCAGGCGGTTACTCTCCAGTATGCTCTGAACTGCAATACTCGGGTTTCTCCATAGACATTTCTAACCGGCAAGAGGTTGGGTGAGTTTGCCAGCTCTCCATGTTCAGTCACCTGGATGAATACGGGAAGATGGGATGACGTAAAAAACCCTGCTCTCCATCTATCCACTTTCTCAAGTTTTCATTTCATGCCTTACTTAAAAACAACAACTTGTCAAAGATCCTCAGTAGCACTTCTGCTTCAGATGCTGAAACCTGGCAAAACCAGCTTGGCTGAAGGCTTTGCTGGTTTTAGAAGGTTTGCAGTGTTTGGGAAAGTAAACTTACCTATGACACTCAGTTCTGCACTGGCAAAAATGATGCCGTGTCTGTTTTCTGCTACACACTGATACATGCCGGCATCCGACAGGCTGACATTCGTTATCGTGAGCGAGCCCTGCTCTAGCTGAACTCTGCCCTGTAGGAAACAGTAAAACAAATAAAAAAGTAAATAAGGAGATCCCTCCTTGGAACATAAACCCAGCGGTTGTTGTGCTGTATTTTATACCAAGGTGGACAAATAAAAGTAGCAGTAATGGGAAGAATTTGCATGCTCCAATCTATTTGTCTGCCAGCTAAATTTATGTCAGGTTAGATACTAAATGGTAAAGCCAATACAGGAGTTGGTAAATGCAATTTAAATCGGAGGACTTTCCCTTGACTTCTCATTGATTTAATACGCAAACCATTTAGATTAATATCCCTTTCAAGTAGATAAACGTGAATCAAAAAACGCACTTTTGTTCCACAGTGGCATATCACCGCCAACCGTATTCTTTAAAACATTTAGAACAAGGGTATTATGAGTATATATGGCAATGACGGCTAGTAATACCAGTTGCCATCTTAGCTAGCACAGAGAGAAATACTTAAAATCCTTTGCAGTTTACTGAAAACAATATAGATATTAATTATTTAATGATCCTTTACTTCACATCAGCCACTAACGTGATTTAAGTACAAGACCATCTGCTAGTGACCAGCATGAAGCAAGTAAAATTAGTGTGTGGAACAAAAGACCAGGGTATCATTTGTCAGCCTAAGGATATGAAGCTCATGTTATCAATTTTAATAAGTACAGCAAAGTGTTCCCTCCCTCCCCAGGAGTTTCACTATTAAAAAAAATAGTAATATAGAGAGCTATTGGCCTTCTACTTGGCCGTAGGGCAGGAATTTAATGTTTGTGGAATCTTTATCAGGGTTTGATCAAATCTGGACTGCCATATTCTTTCACAATAAGCGAAGGGAAAAAAAAATGCCAGCTACCATGAAACCAGTGCTTTGGTGACTTGTTTTAGTTTGTGGTTATAACAGGGGGGATCACGGGACTGAGCGATGACCCTCCAGCGAGAGGCTGGGCAGACATGGCAGTGGGAGGGGGTGAGTTTCCCCAGCTCCTGTGCATCACCCTTCTTTAGGCAGCTCTTTGTGTCCCCGGCAATAGCAGGCCATGCTCCTGGTCACCCCCACAGGGACACAGCTCGGCAGAAGGAGTGGGAATGCCGTTAAAGACCAGCAGAAACACTAAGGTTTCATTAGCAGCTGAAGTTCACCTGAACATCATAACCCCCCAAAAAATTAAGGCCGGGCAATCGTTTTCCAGCTGCAGGCTCCATAGTCCCATTTGGCCATTCCCTTTTCTTCACAAGGGTCTCTCCACCCATAGGTTCGTATCAGGGATCCTTTATTTCAGGGAGGACCTCTGAACGCAGAGCTGCCATGTGTCCTACTTGTCACTACCAGCAGCTCTCCTGAAGCCGTACAGAGGTGCCCACCAGACACGGCAAAGAACTGCTTACGCAGCAGGGGGATTTCAGAGCACCGCCATCCTTTCTATTCCCATTCCAGAAGTAAGAAAACATGCAGAGATGAGAAAGCTGGCGGAGCACGAAAGCATTTGCAGAGCCTGCAACCCTCCTCCCCGGCGAAGGGCTCCAGCGGTGCCTACCTGGGGTAGCAGCGGCTCCCCGTCCTTCAGCCAGCGGTACGAGGGCTTTGGTCTCCCGCTCGCTCGGCATTCCCACACGACGCTTTCCTCTATGGCTGCGTGTCCATCGCTGATTTTCTGAACCCAGTTGGGCTGAGCTGCAATGCAGAAGTGAAGAATAAAGCCCTGTGTCTGTAACCAACAGCGTGCTCTCTAGGTGCAAGCAAATGGCTATTTCTTTCTTTATTAGCACATTTAAGAGTTGGATTTAATAACATGCTTAATAATTGATACAGGTTTTTTTTCCCGAGTCCAGTTCTGCTTTCCGAAGGTGGCACGTGCAAGATCAGAACCTGTTTTCATTTTATTTTTAATAAAAACACTTAATGAAAAAGAGTAGCTTCAGAAATCCCGATCTTTGTACAAAAACAAAGCAACGGTTCATGTGCTGCCCCAGGGGAATAAACGGCCCTGTTAGACCCCTGGTCCTTCAAACAGAGACATTTTCTTCTTCAGGATCTATATGATTTAGGCTTCAAAGCTCTAAAATTTAGCATCCAACTTTGTAATTTAGAACTACCTCTCCACTGAAATTAAGGTTATTCCAGTAACTTAGGCCTGCATGGTTATAGGCACTACTTCAGGTCCCAATGCTCAGTCTTTTCTTGGATTAGGGCCGTACCTACAAGTAGTGCCATAGGAAGATCTTCCATGTGTATGAAAAATCTTTGTACTCAATAATTTTATTAATGACATCGAACAAACTGAGGAAGTCTGAAAGCAGATCTCAAGAGACACGTTTTGGTAGAATTTGGTGAAAACTGGCGCTGGCAGTTTTCAGACATTTATGAGATTATATTTTTAGTTGTGTTTCATATATTTTTACCAGAGTTTGTTGTTTGTTGGCTTTTTTTTAAATACAGCTTAAGTTCAGCCAGACTCCACATGCAAATCAAATTCCGCGAAAATTGCCATGTGTTTTTGCAGACCTTACAAAACCTCTGACTTTCTTATGTTACCTTGATAAACCCCATCTGCCTAGATATACCTACAGCACTTTTCAGAAAGTCCCATTAAACAAGAGAGTGACTTCAGATTTTTTTAATGGTCATTTGCCCTGTTTTGACATAAGAAAACCTGAGAGACTTAGTAGGAAGTTATTACCAGCAGAGGTCTCCAAGAACCTGGTTAATACTTTCTCCCATGTAATCAGATAAAAAAAAATTAAGATTACTTAAAGACAGGTAACAACTTTATACATGTCCTTTGGATAGGGACAGGGGCCACAGAAAGGTCTGAAAGGATAAATGAAAAAATGTGTTATCAAAATGGTAAGTTCAACATACAGCTGGCATGATTATACCTAAAATACTGGTATGTCTACCACGATGTGATGCTGGATATACACTTTCAGAATGCTGAGTGCCTTTTAAAACTATGTGCAGGCCGCGACAGATGTGTGCTTAATCCCACACCTACCACACGCTTCTCACGGTGTCTACAAAGCACAGAAGAAAGCTGAGGAATTTTGCACAGCATCTTAACTCCAAGGGACTTGCAAGAAAAGCAGAAAGGTGAACTAAATGCAATGACAATGCAGAAGCAAAAGAAGTAGCTGAAAAGGAGAGGCAAGCGGTGTTTACTTCTCTGACTGCCCCTGTAATATTTTAAGCTTGTTCATTATCTGTATCTAAAGAGATATGAAAGGGAAAGCTTTTAAATGGAGGAAGATGAAAGTCAATTCTGTCCTCTGGAGTAAGAACCTGAACAATTCCATCGAACTGAGACATGCTGCGCAACTGCAAGGGGTTCAGTGGCTCAAGGACATTTGCAAATTACTCATGAAGTTACATATTTACTATTCTAACAGCATCCAACTCATAATTTTGAAGGGAGTCTTATGATACCGTGAAAGGAGCTCTATAAAACCACACAGATCCATTCGCCTTTTTTGCAGTACTGAGTGTTTTACCGATTTCCCACATGAAAACAAAAAAATTCAGACAAAACGACCAAAAGTAACCTCTAAAGCAAGAAAACCCATGAAAGCTAAGGTGTCCTCTATAAGTGTATGATATGTAAAAAGAAAGATAACTCTTGTGTGAGGAGGGAAGAAAATTCGGTATTTATCCTTATTTCAGGCAGACTCCCCAAATAAGGAAAATTCTCACCCAACGCAGCAAAAGACTTTACCTGTCCAGTCTTTCTGTACTTCACATGCTGCACATCTGAACTCCTGCCCTAAGTAACAGTGCTGAGATTTAAATGCGGGGTGCTGGAAGGGCTGGGAGCTGCCACCCCCGCTGTTCATTTCACTCTGTTGTGCAGCACCCGCGAGCCACAGCCTCGCACCACACACCACTCCTCACCTCCCCCAGTTATTTTAACCGGTTAAGCTTTCTATCCTAAAGCCATTTATGACGCAGACAACTACAGAACGAGCATAATAGGTCAAAAAATAAATCTCGGTGAAAACCAGAGGAGTCCTTTGTTTCACAGGAGCTTCGTTCTCTGCTGCTCTTTGGGAGACTTTTCTAATTAGGTCAACCTCTCCTTTCAACAGTTCATTTCAGAGAATAGCAGGCATGCTCTTGACTTAATCTTGAGTAATACACAAGGGTTGGTTCATGCAGCAAATATGTTCGAGCCACCAAATGAGAGTCACCATAATATAATGAAATCTGACAGCCTCCCATTGGGGATCATACCAAGACATGGTAATGTGACACAAGATTTCAAGCACGATAATTAAAATAATTCAAATAAGGATATGAAACCAGCTCCACACTACAACATTTTCTGGCATAGCGACATTATTTGAGATAATGACCAGGTTTAATTTGTGACTGGCAGTAGTGTTCTAGAAAAAGTCCTTTGGATCATTTCAGTGGTGCTGACCAAAGACAAATTCTTTCATACGATCAGTCTGGAAATATTTTGGCCCTATTTGGAGTACTTAGATATTACTGGCCTTGGAAACATCCCAGTGGAAAAATCTGGTACTAAAGAAAAAAATTACATGGAAGCTGATTAAGAAATCATCTGAGTTGCAAGAAAAATTCATATACTAAATCTATAAAGTGGAAGAAAAAGCTTAGAAATATACACATGACTCTTACATAAGGATAGCTTTAAAGAAAAATATCCCCCTTCTAGGTGATGAGAGCTGCCTGGAATTTGTACTCAGAGGGATGGAAGAAAAATGATGGCAGCAGTTAGAAAAAAAACCTGTTTACCTTTGGTCACCTTTTGGTTTTCACCAACGCAAAGAGGGGCGTTTTAAAGCACGTCATTAGGAAAGCATGCCCAAATATACTCTTACTTCTCTAAGACCAAAAAATTCAGAATGAGTCTGTCCTGCACTGTAGTAAACTGAAAGGCAAAAGTAGGCACTGGAAAGCTGGACCAGAAATCACGTCCTAAAAAGCATTTGAAAATTAAATGACACAGCCGGTGATGATGCATCACACCAGAAACGAGTAACAAAACCAAAGAATTATGGGAGCAATGTGAGACATAAACTAGAAATAAATCTGCAGGACTTTGCAACCGTCTGTGAGTTCAAAACAACCAAAAAGACTAAAGCAAATGAGGTACTAATACATATACAGAATCCAATTCTCGGTCGGTGTATATTGATTTCAGTGTTCCTAAGCCAATTTATAGCAGCTGATGACCTAGTGCAGGCTGTGTAATTCATCATTAATGGCAGATGAAAGGCTGAATGACTGTCCATTACTATATCTATTCTATGGAGACTGACACTGAGCCCGGGATCAGAAAAGTCTAAAGACCAGAAAGCCAAGCATAAGAAGTAAGGAAAACAGATGGGAAAAATACATGAGTAATTAAAAATAAAGAATGCAGCCAGTGTATAAAGTTTGTGCAGACAAGTGCATGCGTTATCCTGGTCTGAATGGGCATATAGCTTCTGTAAACAAACCCCGTATGTCCCTAATTTGTTATCCTTCCCAATGATCACAGGAACATGAAACCAGACTTCAAGTTAGCACTTTGGCTCTTCTCTTCCTATCCTCCCCTTAATCCTTTCCTCCTGACCTCTACTGCCAATTAAGGACTATTTGAAATCTATACAACTTCAAAGCTGTGCAAATCCTCCACCAAAGCAATTTGCTTGAATGTTGCACCGAAACGATCTCCGTTTGTCTGCGTCTTTGGAAAGTTCACCAGATACTGCCACTCCGGCAGGATGTCTCCTTTCTGCCTCTCTAGAAGACTGACCATAACGAACCAGCCTGGGAGTTCTGCTTGGGACTAAAATACTAAATATCAGAGGAAAAGAAACAAGAGGAAAATGTGAAGGAGTTAACCTTAAAAATACTTAAATTGCCCCTACCTTTTATTTACCTCCTGTTCCGTAAGCTATTCTGCACAATTACATGAATTTCTCCACAGTTACACTGGGCACCAAAGGACCGCAGGTATTACAGGCGCGTTCATAAAGACCAGTGCTCAGGGATTTGGTTATTTTTTTATCCCTGACGCTCTAGACTGCAGCTACTCAGGGGAGTAAGGGAGGTGCGGGGTGCTTTACGAGTAGCCTTCACACTTCGCTTCTCCTATCTATTTGTCTTTTTGCTTCTCCTGCTGGAGAGCTATTTTTCCAAGCCAAAATGATAATAATTTGAGCACTTTTCCTGAATCTCCTAAAAACTGATTTCTCTGTAAGCAGGCTTCCAGCAATCCCTTGGAAAAGGAAAAGTGGAGGAGAAACATGCCTGTTCTCTGTGCAGAAACCTGTTGTGGATGCAGGACTTCCCTTGGGCAGCAAATTATTCAAAACTCAAGAGTTACTCCCTCCTGCACTAAAGTCTGAAAAAATATATATTCCACCCGCAAGAGTCAAGACATCCTCCCTCTGAGCAGTGATTTTCCTCAGGGCAAGTATAACCAACCGAGATTGGGCACTGCAACGACTGCTCGCAAGGCCAACCACCCCCTTCAGGAAGGATGGATTTGGCTGCTGCCAAGTGTTTAAGCGGTGATGAACCCAGCGTTAAATTGGCACAATATTCTGAAACAACATAGGATTTGAGAACTTTAAATAAAAGGAACATGGAGATGCTTGAAGGTGAGAAATCAACTGGCAATGTGTCTGCGTGACAGGTAGCAAACTGGGTTTTCTAGTGAGGCATGGAAATTATAATTAATAATAATATATACTTGTCCTATTTATGTGAATTTTCCTGTACTTCTTTGTATTTTTCTTGTATTTTTATCAGTCCAGAAACTCATTTTATTTCAAGTGGCTTTGAATTTTCAGCAAATTATTTGTGATCTGGGACCTAAATGGAGTAGAGACATACAACTGCCTGATTTTCATTTATGCAAATTTCCTTTTTAGACACCTACCCATAATGAAGAGCATAATATGACTGACATTTGAGGTTGTTTTATAGAGTGGCATAAAGTAGCTTTCACACAAATAAAACACAGGCCCACTGATGAAAGGGGGACTCTTTTCACTGCAAAATTAAGGAGCCGCATAAAGTCCTGGTGGGACTTTGATTTGAGAAGTATTTAATCTGAAAAGCGGTCCAGCCAATTAAATGGCTTCTGCTGAATACCTTACAAAATGCTGCAAAGAACTGTAATTAGTTACAAATAAGTCTGTGTCTCTGCTCACGCGGATGCTGCTGTGCTGACACTTTCAGAAACCACTTTAACTGCAATTTTTTCCTCCTCACCTTGGCTTGCCAGCAAGGTGCTGGGCAGGGAGCGGATGAGCTCAGGCGAGAGAGATGCCGGGGGACCCCGGAGCAACACAGGCGATGCTGAGTCAGCACCCACATGTGAGCTGGCCAAAACCGAGCCGTTTTGGTACTTGGGTATTTTCCCTCTCTTCTAGGCTGTGTTAACACAGCGTGGATCTGACTGGAAAGCCCAGTGCCAAATTGCATGGTTTTGGTCATAGCTCTGGCAGCAGTTCTGGCAGTTCCCGGTGGTGGTGCAGCTCTTCAGCCCCGAGCACCCCTGCCTGCACCAGGGTGCCTGTTCCCAGCCCGGCAGCCCCGCCGGCGTGGCGGAGCAGCCTCCCCCAGTGCTGCTTTCTTAGTGCTGTCGCTACCAGCCCCATTGAACGTGCTTATATTTGGATCACCTTGACGCGCAGCTATTTTTCCTGTTTTCTGTTATTCAGACTATATATGACGTTGGGATGGAGGATATCAAGACGTTGCATCGTCTCATCAGGCAACAGTCGATACCAGAAAGTCTAAATGCACACTGAAGTGGAGCCCACCCAGTAAGCACTGGCACAACCATCTCATTTCCCACTTTGCATAAAAAGATACACTCGTATTTTAAAAAAGTCCCGGAGAGCAATACGATGGTGTGGCGGTACGGTGACCTTAGACGATGGTCAGAGGGGAGAACCTGGCCAAGGCACGTCAGCAGAGCTGTAGAGGGGTGCGAGGCTCTCGTCCGCCGCGGGAAAGGCTTTGAGCACAGGGATAAGCAGCCACAACGCCTTAGGAGTTTGTTGTGCTCGTGCGTCTGCCCGTTGCCTCTTGCCCTATGCTCAGGACAACCCTTCGGGTTGTGACTGTCTGACAAAGGAAGATCTGACTGAAATGGCATCTAAACTTAACATGAATGAAACAACGTCCACAATGACAATAAATAAGCATCTCCTTGATGCTGGTTTTATGAATGAAAAGGCAATTTCTTTTTAAATTAGCTAGCTAAGGTAATCTGTTTACTGTACTTCTGCCAAAAAAACCCAACCTGTTGGCCTTTTTGCTCAGCACATAAATCTTAGGGTTATCAAATTTAAAATTTATGAACAGCCAGATTAAAAATAGAATCAGGACAACGGGAGTGCTTCCGAAACGCTGCGCATCAAAACACACAGCTAACGGCGTGGCGGACCCTCGCTGCCAAGCTCAGTGGCAAAGCAGGCACTCGAAGCAGAGGCGCCGTGTTGCCAGCGCCGTGGCAGTGACGTGCTCCGGCCGTGCCGACGCTGGCTCATGCCGGTGACCTCACCTGCCTCAGCCACAGGGATTTAGCTGGCATGGGGTCTGCAGGGAACAAGCCGCAAGGTCAGGAACGCACGCTGTGCTGCGTTCATGGCCGCTAAATGAGGGTGGAAAAGAAGAGGTTTTTCAGTTTAATTTGCGAACTCTCAGGAGCTAATTTGAGGTACGTGGTATCTGGTTAGGAATGGCAGAACAAGAGACGGCAAGAAAACAAGTGATATGTCATTCAGAGTTATAATAGTCAAGGAAACAGGTATAAGTCATTGTAATTGCATTAACATTAACATCTCTTCTATCATGAAGGTCTATCTATCAAGTAGGACATACAGCACTCAGAACAAATGCTTTTGGAGAGCAATTAAAACACAGCCTGTTGCAGGGGCTCAAAGCACAGAAAATGGAGGAAGAACAGATCTTGCATGTTTAATTAACCTTTCCTGCTGCAACGAGAATGTCAAACAACTTCAGTGTCACTGATATGCTAACAGAGGAAAAAATAAACATTGATACAAGAATGAAATACAGCAAAAGCCAATCTTCCCTGACAACTTCCAGGAGCACTGAAAGAAGCTGACAACGGTGGCAACACTGGGTTATCTACAGCGAGCAGGCAAATTTGAAATTCATTTTCTTTTTCTTCCTTTTTTTTTAATACTTTATACTATGCAAAGAGGCAGATAACTGGGTTTAAAGGAGTCACGCCATCAGTGCCAGATTGCAATCTCCAGGGCACACGTCGTGACAGAGCATGTCACCGCGTGTAGGCAGCACGTCCGGCCGCCCGTATCACATCCTCCGGAGCATACCCTTCTCTGGGTGCCAGCCCCGACCTGCCAAAAGCAACCTGAAAAGCTCTGCCAACATTAGTTGTATTTCAATAACGACGTAACTCTTCTCAGCTTTAAAAAGAAAAATTATTAAGGAAAATGACTTACTTTGTTTCAACTATTCGTACAAAATCTTCACAGTAAGTTACTTTCCCTAAAAAAATTTCACTGCCATGTGGAACTCCAGAGTCCAGCATACAGAAAGCAAGTTTTTTTTAAGAGATCTGTTTTCAGTACTAAATGGCTGCCAAACACGAGCTATCCTTGAAAACCGAATACTTATAAACTAGTAACTCATCATCCTCAAGACAACAAGGATGATATTTTAGTCAATTATCTTTAAAACCAGTAACCAGCAGAGGTGGCAGGCTAACACCTCTCCATAGGGAACTCCTCTGCTCACGCGAAGAAACGTGGATGTAAAGCTAGTTCCCAGCATCACAAACAGAAGGAGAGGAGGACACTCCTCTTCCCATAAAATCTTGAACTTCTCTGCTGAAATGCCATCTTGAGTGTGAAAACCAGCACTAGCCATGGTGGCAGCTTTTGTGTAGGATCTGCAGTCCTCCAGCAATGGGATCCAGACTGGTAAATTCATTACGGTAATTAGATTATAACTTAATATATGCTATGGTGGGAGTATGCCAAAGGCTTGATTTACTGCTTTGCAAGGAAGGCAGGTTTGGCCGTGGGTTGAGCAAAACTAAATGAGTCTTTTCATTTACTGTCCACATGGGAAAAATCAGGAGAAACAGGCATTGTTTGATGAACAGAAAAAGAAATCTTCAAACTTTTAATTAAAAAAAGAAAAACCAGTTTGAATCAACCCCAGGTTCCTTCCTTAACATGAAAGATTTAACTTCATTTTTGCTATTTCACTCCTTTTTAATGTTTTCTCATTTTATATTTTACTCTATTTTAAAAGAAGTGTTCATTTGAAACAGAAGCCCCAAAAGTTCTGATTTCTAAATGAAATGTCTTTTAGAAATATTTCAAATTTTAAAACATCCCTATATATGCCTTTTTAAAAAAAAAAAGTTACATTACTCACCAAATTCAATCCAGTTTTGCCAGGAAGGTTAGTTCCCAAACTCTTTTTCTTCAGTAAATTTACTATAAATCAAAAATGTTCTTCTCATCTCTGGAGTTCAACCCAATCTTCCCTGCTGACAGAAGTTGGGCCCTCAGGAGCATTTGGGGGAGAAAACACTGAATTTCTCTCCACGTGTTCACTAAAGAATGACACTACTATGCGCCTGAAGACGGTAACAGGGCAGCAACAATACGAAGATTTTTATGACAGCGGGGAGGTCTCTGCAAGCCTATGTGTGGGGTATATAACCTGCAGCCTTCTCCCCTCCAAAAAAATATCAAACAGAAACTAAGTACCAAACCAACAACCCATTTGTACCTCCAGCCCCCCCGCTCTGTGACTCCTGTTCACCTCTACGCGGGTAAATCCACGGTAACTCAGAACAGGTAAAACCCTTCCCCTGCAAGTGTCGTTCATCTCCTAGAAGCATTTAATTTGCTTTGCAAGATGGGGCTGTTTCCAGCAGAAATTTTGGGATGGGCAGACACTTGTATCAGGATTAGAGGTATTAACGCGTCTTCTACTCAGCACAGAAGGCCTACTAAGCTGAAGTTTTACATTTTTATTGTGACCGGATCAATGGCTCTGCTTCCAGTGTAAGAAGAGCAGGTGTAGGAAGTCTTTGGGTGAAGAGGACTCTGCCTGCTCCGACAGGGTTAAATCCCAACTTAACTAAATATAAGCAATTAACATTTATTAACACAAGTTGGGGCAACACATATGTAATAAATCCCAAGTTGTAACCACGATGATGCTTCACCAGAATACGTGCTTTACCTTCATAGCCACAAGAAGGCAAATGAGCCATTCACAAGTGTTTTCTGCATGTTACCATGCCAATGCCCTTCCAGCAATGCGCTTTGGCTCCAGCTGCTCTGATTCTCAATTAATATGCACCATTCAGACAGGTTTTATTTCAAATTACAAACTTTTTGAAATGTGCTGTTTGTAAAAGTAGGTAATTTTAAAAATACCCCCAAAATGACTTTCCCACAAAATATTTACTGCATATTGCACTTGATACAATAAAACTCCCTGAAAGCAGGCAGTCTGCTTACCATAAAATGTCAGTTGTCCTCGTGCCACGTTTTTCCCTCTCACATTTTCAGCTACACACTCATAGAGTCCAGCATCTTCTTGCTGAAAATTTGGGATTTCAAGAAGTCCACTTGATCTGTGTCTCCTGGCTTTTCTGGGTATCTGTTTCCCATCTGCTCTCCTCCAGCTAATTGTAGGAACTGGGCTAAATAAGAAAAACAAAGCAAAATAAGACTAACAAAAAAAGCTATGGGTCTTGTTCTGATAAGCTCTCATTTCATCAATTGAACACTGTTTCATGTTTGAGGATGGTGAAGACATGGTCAGTCTGAAGACTCGCGCACAAGATCTGGTGCAATTTTATTATGGGTGGCTTATATATAATAAAAATATACATATGTATACCAACGGTGTATTGCTCACTTAGTCTTAAAAGCAGGAGACTCTGTATTACTAAAATGCTGTTTTGACAAAGTTGAATTTGGGGTCCTGCTGTGACAATGCATCCATCTTCCTACCAGTCCCACATTTTGACTTTGGAACTGTTGCCCGTGTTGGCTCTAGAAACAAGAGACGTGTTTTAAGTCTTGTATGAGACCTCAAAACGGCATATGCACAAACACATCTTTACAAAATAAGTTACATCTTCTCTCCCCCTTGGGAGTTTATATTTTTGGTGAGCAAAGCCCCTGCTCCCCATGTCCTCTGTCTGTTATGAATGCTTGCAATAAGTAACTCCTGCTGAGGAAAGTGAACGATTAGGAAATGTGGCAAACTCTACAATACAGCACTATGAAAGTGCGTAGTTGAAGGAATAATAATAATGGATCTAAACTTACTTCCCCAAGGCAAAGCACTCCAGTTTCACTGTTGTTCCTTTTGCAGATGGAACTGTTTCTGGGAACTGCACTTCTATTTTCGGCTCATACTCTCCCATCACCCCTGTGAACATAAAATAGATGCTAAGGCTTGGTTGAATTTTTGCAATAAAGTCACAAGTGTTCCCGTGCTAGCACAGAGCTGTTCTATACATCATTACTTGCCCAATTAATCCATTCATTTTAAACAGGGCCTGTTTCTAACAGCCGTGTAGTGTGGGCTCTTTTCCCATTTACTGCCAGAGGAAAATCTGAACCAGCGCTCCACACCATCTGCCAAAGATTAAAATTTCTTTATGGCTCTGCTGCTTTTTGCTTTTGAATATTCAGGATTTTTGCAGGTAACTTGTGAAGTAAGGAAAGCAATAACAAGGGAGGTTCACCACCTTCTAGAAAATGAAATGCGGAACAAATAGTCATTAGAAAAAGTTTTAAAAGCACTGGAGCTAATCAAGGCTTCTATTAACTTCAAGGATTTAGATGCGCAGAGATCATATACTCTTCGGGTAATTTCTTTATTTTTACTACCCTAGTAAATCATGTATCGTGGCAGCCTCTTTATGAAATTGTGTTTAAAAATTTGTGCACATAAAAAGGCCATTATATTCATGATAAATGGCTACATTTCTAGTCACTGTACTGTCTTAAAACCGGCACATATAATTTCACCAATAGTGATTATCAGCTAATTGATGATTGCAGTTTAAATCTTAACTGCGCGTCGCTTCCTGGACGTTGGCCAAGTGCGGGGCAGGCAAGGAGCGCGCGGGCTGCGAGGCGGGAGCGGTGCTGGATCAGACCAGATGAATGCCTCCAGTAGGCACAAATACAGAAATGAAATAGCACGAGTAACACAGAAATGAGATAGCACGAGTTCACAGAGATATTTAGGTAAGTCAGGGCTGCTTACGGTGGCCCGTGATGGCAGTGCTGCTTTCTGTCCCTCTGCTTTGCAAAGAGGATGCAAGAAAAGCCTTTTTTTCTTTACTTTTTCACAGTTATGAGTTTTAAAGCTGAAAATGCTCAGTATGAGGCTTACACCAAGTCTACCTTTACTTGCTGACCTGTGTATTACCTGTTCTGGTGCGAAAGCAGGTTACATCATCTTTCTTCCAAGCCCTTATTGCAAATAAGCATTGCTGCTACATTATATAAGGAGTAGCTGCTGCACAACATCAGTCATCAAAATTAAATGCGTTTATTAACAATACGAATACTCCCTCCGTAGTCATGTCCTGGCCAGCACATACAACGGAAACCCACGAGTCTGTGTCAGTGCTCCAGCATTTATATTCTATACAAACAAGAATTACAGGGCGCACTACTCGTTAGCCCTCTGCATGTTAACACTGCAGCCCTGAAGGGCTGGAAGTGTCTGTTACAGTTAACATCACGGAAAATCCCCTCTCTTCTCCTGATTGTGACTTGCCAAATCTTTGCAATCTTGCCTAAATTTCTCAAGACCTCCATGCTAAACGTTTGCTGGGCGAGCTTCAGCCAAGCCAAGATCAGCTACTGCCCAGTGGTGTCCAAGGGCAAGGCTGGGTGTGAACGTTTGGGAGCAGCAGCACCGTTTTGCTGACACTAGAACTTACTGAGATCTTTTCCCAGAAGAGTATTTCCACGTTCTGCAATGAAGACCACAAATTTGGCAGAGGAAGAGCTTTTGAGGCTACGCATCACACGAAAGCCTGACCAGATGCAGGCAGCTGCCTCACTTTGGAAGATGCTAGCTTTCAGGTGCTGAAGAAATTAGTCTCCATCACCCTCCTCGAGACGGCTGAAGAGCTCCTCGGTGCCTGTGCCACCAGTCACCCCAGGCACATGAGCAGATGGGATGCAGCCCCCACCAAAACCACTCCGCAGGCTCCGCTGGCAGCCAGCTAGAAGGTGGGAGACGACGCGTCGGCCGAATAACATGGGATAAAGGGAGCTGGCCCGAGGAGCCGCCTGCCCGCAGGCAGGCCAGCTACAAACCAGTCCTCAACAAGCAAAATCCATGAGAACGGTTCCTTCTTCTGCGCCTCCTCCACCGCTGAAGCAGGAACTCGGTCCCCTTAGGCAACGCAGGCTGTAAAGTATAGTGTGACACTAACGGGCTATTTAGGAAATTAAGGCCGAATGTATTATTAATACGTTATTCACCTGACAGAGCAGGAGACAGGAAAAATGGCTTTTTTTGTCTTCTCTTCACTCATTCCTTTTCTTGTTCCTCTTTCTTTGCCTCGGGCTGGGACTGGACAGCTCTAATCCCAGGGGTGACAAAACCCCAGACCAGGATGGAAAGGCTACCTGGGGCCACAGGACATCGGCTGCGGCCACCGTTACCCACAGCCCTGCAGCTCTGGCAACCGCTACTGCCTCTGACAACTGCGAGGGCAGCTGTTTTACCTGTGTTACTGCGAACTCTAACCACTTAAAGATCGGGACTTGTACCTGGAAAAATCACAAGGCTTCCACTGCAATTACAACCTACTTACACACACACACATACATGCATATACATAGGGTATGCTGTGAGTCCTGCCTTCTGAGCTTTATAGGAAAAACATCTGTGCAGTTGAGATATCTCTACCCCAAATCCAAGACTACTTCCATGCAGACAGTCCTTACTTTTCCTGCTGTTCCTGGGTGATTTAACACCTGACTTAGCCACGCAGGTGGAAGGGACGGGGGAGAAAATAAAAGACTAAAATAGACACCGGGTTCGTAGCTTGGAGAACACTTCCAGTGTCACGGCACACCAGATGCTCTACGCGTTTGCATTTCAGAGGCTTTTGTATTTTTCTTCCAATTTCAAGGCTTAAAAAACTTGCTTTTGGATGAAAGTCCCAGGAATTCAGAAGCACGCTAATTTGTCTGAGGAGATGCTATGCCTTTCCTGACAACACCTGTGAAATGTTAAAGTTTAATTGGCCCATACAGCTGCCACTGATGGTAATTTCATTCCAGGACTATTTCAGTTCTTTCCTACTATATCACTGTTTTAATTCTGACGTAAAAAATCCAAAGCGCATTTTAAAGAGAAGAAGTAAAGTACTGCAAGAGCGGTGGCTGTGAACACCTGGGTGCTCCTAACAGGCTTTGGCTGGTGTTTACTGCAGGATCGGGACGGCCCAGAGGGTCTCAAACATGCTGCAGCGGCGGTGGGGACGGCATTCCTGGGTACCCACGGCCCTTCCAGGGGACACGGTGAGGAAACCGTGTCCTTGAGAGGGACAGGGCAGCCAGGGGCAGCCAGACGATGGACACTGCTTTATTAAATGGAGGAGACTGTTGCAGGTTCGCTCTCTTTCCTCCCTCTTTTCCAGTCCATATCCCGCGGCAAGCTGCCAGAAGGCTTGTTTGGGAAAAAGCCATTCAAATTTAAACCCTTTTTCTGTCTGAGCTGCAGTAAGTGCTACAATCCTAGTGAATGCCTTACTTCAGGCTTTAGGATCATTCTCAGCCTTTGGTGCCATATACATTTAGCCATTTCTTTTTATTTCCTACCATGAAAATAGCTCAGAAAGCCCTTTCTCCACAACTTGTGCCAACTGGTATGGTCAGGACTAACTCGCATCCCTGCAGAACCCAAGCCGAAACCCCATCTTAGTACCTTGGGAAATCTAGAAAACCATAATATCTTTAATTTTTCCTTTTACACACTAGCACTTACATGATGTGAAAGGGAGAGCTGCTTGTCATTCCTGAAGACCTGTGCTGGAATATAGGTGCACGTTTCAGGACAGGTCCCAAACTGTAAATGTACAGTTCTGGGGACCGCTGCGCATACATGATATTGTATTTACATCTTTTATCCACCTGCACCGCAAGCATCCTCACCGCCACAAATCCATACAGCTACATGGAAGTATTTAAATAGGGGGTGGTGGCATGCATTTGTGCGAGGGAATTAAGGGGGACAGAGGAAAAACATCCTTTTCCCAGCACACACTGTACTTTGTACACTGTATTTATCATCATCAGATAACCTCTGTCCATAGAAGCAGAGAGTTTGAGCTCACACTGACCGTGACAGCTGCCTCGCCACGGTCTGCTCCTACCACTATCCCGTAACCCTCTATGATATTTATCTCTCCAAGGAGGAAAAGCTGTCTGAGGATAACTAATGGGATAAGAGGCACCTTCTGCTTCCACAGCACAGCGACAGGGAAGGAACCTGAGTTCTGTCAACAAGAGCATGTACCGGTGGTTACAAAAAGCCACTGCAAACAACGTCAGGAGGTCTGTAATTCCGGAGCCTTGCAGCTGAAAACGAGCAAAAGAGAAGCACAAAAGGCACAGGTGGGGAAAGCAATCTGCCTACAGGATCTGATTTCATCCCCTACACCCGTATCTTTTCCTTTTACAGATTACAGCTCAAAAGCCTGGCACTGTAAAGCAAACAGCGCTTTAAAAAAAACATGCTGAAAAGTTGTTTTTCCAGGATGATTACATTCAAGTAAAATAACCACGACAAAGATGGCAGGTATTCAACGCAGAAAGCCTAAATGATTCATCGCTCAGTCTAGAAAAATTACTGCCATAAATCGGAAAAGAAATGCGAAAAGAAACCTCGGGGTTCTCACGGGCGAAATTTCAGCCCAGGGCGTGCTGTCCTGCACACCCAGCCCTGCAGCGGCGAGCCGCTCTGGGGGAACGAGGACTGTTCGTTAGTCCGATGAGCAGTTTGAACACTGGCTACAGTACGAATACCCATCACATAATTCATACACTTATCTGTTAAAACAATTGAAATTCTTGATATCGAACAGCATAGGGTCAGCCAAACTGTCAGCATCTGAACTCTGTTTTCTTCCTACAGATCCAGAACTGGGAATTCTTAAAGTTTCTGAGTGAGAGATTATCATCAGCAAAAAAGGAGAGCATTTTCTCTTTTTCTCTCTTCAACTCAGTGTGAAATAATTACAAAACAAATATAGGCGCTATTCTTAGTTCTACGTGACCAGTATTCCTTTTGGATAGTATCTTCCTCCACCATTTGTTTCTTTCAAAGTAACGGGGCTATGTATCAACTAAAGGGACCCATAATTAATTCTGCATGACAGCAAAAATGTTTTGCAGTTTGAAAATAACTTTGATTTTTGTGAAAAACAGAGTTTCACACGGAGATTGTTGTAAAGTACCTGGACTTTTTTTGGAATTCATGGAAAGTATTTCGATACGAAGCCACTCGGGCAATAGCTTAGAAACTTCTAGCAACAGACAGTTTTATGAAGGGTGCATTGGAGGAGGTCAGACTGCCCCGGCTGGGACGCCAGCCCTCCAGCCCAGGGCTGAGGGGCCTCAGAGCTGCATCAACCCCGCTGTAACTCGGGAGCTGCCGGGGGGGGGACGGGGACAGGGGGACCCCTCACCCCTTTTCCCGAGCTACAGGAGGGCCCCCGCAGTCACGGCACCTTGCTGCCCGCCCAGGCGGCCAGAGGAGCAGCTCAGTACGTGTAAATCAATCGGGAGAAGTACATTATGAATTTTTTTTCCACTTAACTCACTAATTGAAATTAAATGGAACTGAAACATTAATTGTTGATGAGCTAGCCTCCAAGCCTACTAATTTAATGATAAAGTGTTGTAAAGAAAACAGTATGTCATATATATTAAGATATACTGGACATGTCAGCTACGAATACAAAAGATAAGCAAGACACATTTGCCAGTGGAAATACAATGTGCCTCACGTTTTACGCTCTTCTGCTGTTCACACTTCTGAAGCAACATATATAATTTGTCTTTTCAAGTGTGATAGTGTGTTATATTCGGATTACATAGGGTTACTCTACGTGGAACGAAAAATTGAGACCTGCTGATTTTTAAAATGAAGCTTGCCTGTAATACTAGTGCAATCTTATTTTAAAATAGATGTTTAGCCCGTGTTCAGCTTTCAGCACAGCCATCTTTGGCTCTGCAGATACAACAGCACCTTTCTTGTTTAACTCAGGAATGTATTCCCCAGCCCCTCAGAGGTTCAATTAAAGTTTCATATCTTTAATAAACAGCAGAGTGCACTTCAAAGGAATCGGAGAACGTTCTTGTGAATTACCTCAGGAAGGCAATCGGTCCCTGTAAATAAGGCGGAGTGCGCGGAGGAGCGATGCACTGGGGTAAAGCCCTTGGCGAGGCACTTTACAATCAGGCTGCCTAGCAATCATCCCAGCATCAGCCCCGTCTCAGAACAGAAGCAGACATCGAGCTTGATTGTGATAAATGGAAGTACTTTCAGCTAGGTAACGTTTGCATAAAAGTCCTGTTAATGTAATACTTAAAAATATGTCTTCTTCAACGCTGAAAATGTTAGTATGAGACAAATTTAAATCTTCCTCTTTATCTTTCATACGCTGGATGACTTACTCTGTACTGAGAGGGACAGATTTATTGCCACTATGTTTATAGAAATGCAGCCTCCCCTGTAATGGAGAGCAGATCCGGCACAGACCCGGAAAAGCAGCTGTCTTCACCCCTCCCAGCCTAACCACGGCGCTTTCTCATTACCGACAATGTTTCCAAACTCCCTGTCTGCAGGAACCGTGTTAATGTGAAGGGGATGGCTACGGGCAGGAGGCTGGCAGCAACGAGCCCGTATTTTACAAGCAAGGAAATTTTGTCAAATACCACTAGGTGACAATGGATCTTCTTCTAGAAGAAGTTTCTAAAAATGCATTTCTATTTCTGGAACAAATGTCCTAACTGTTATCCCTTAAACAGACAAATTTTAATTAATTTTAATTGCAAATTAACATGCAAATTTATTTTTCTTATCTACTTAAAAATGACGACGATACAAATCAATTGTCTGTATAAATTTAGAAATCCTCTTTTGGTTTCTTCTCGCTTTTTTGTATTATTCCACAGACTACTAAAAATAGCACTAATTCTGCTGGGAAATACAGCCCGAGCCAACAGTTACCGAAACAACAAAGTGCTTTTGTTCACTTTTGGGCTGCATAAATTGAGCAGAACTAGTACATCCAAACTCTAAAATCTGTTTTATTTCCTGTCTTTGGCCAAGTGGCACCAGGTTTTTCTTTTACAATTACTGCCTGATACTGAGATTTGTTCCAGTGGTAGGAAGAGCAACCTTGGCCACAGCGTCATAAACCCCACCACTGTCTATGACTTTGAACCACAGCTAAAGCAGAGGTCTTCAGCCTCACTGAATCTCTGTGAAAGGGAAAATCTCTCCCTTTACTCTGATATAAATGTTTCAGGCCATTTTTTAATTTCTGTGTGACAGCCAGTCAAGGAAAACAAAACAAACTCTCCAACCCCAGCCCCCAATTCCCCTCCTCTAAGTCCTACCGTCGTTCCTGAGGATGAGCGGGGTGGGGGGACCCAGGACCCTGCTGTTGGTCACCGTGTTCGTCACCACACACGTGTAGTTGCCCACGTCCGAAGCTTCTACCTTCGCGATGTACAAATTCCCAGTCTCTTGCGAAACGAAGCGGCGATTGTCCTGGTGTACGAAGGTCGGGTACTCATTGAAGATCCAGGCGTAAGTGAGCTCTGGAAGCACAAGGTACCACCAGCGTTAGTGACTGGATGCACATCCTCATGGGGCACAGTCTGATGCTGGGCTCCAGCCCAAGTTGGAGCTGAAGCCCCAAAAATGATTTTCTCCCTGCCCCCTTTGGTTAGGGAAATTGGATATATCACAGCCCATGAAATGATAAAAAAGGCTACCATTTTGCAAGTTCTCGTCCTTATGGCTACAAATATAAACTTCCAACAGTGACACTTCTGAGCCTGTACAAGGATCCAATATTCTTGTTGCTCCTTCAAGTTCTTCCAGTCCAGAATATAACACATTTTACAAGAATCTCACCTTTTTGTCATGAACACTTCAGCCTGACTCATGACTTTTCTTTTACCTATCTTATCTTATTTTTTCTCCTTTAAAGACAGTTCGGGGGAGGATCTGCCGAGCTGTGTTATCACACGTTTTACTCCTTTGGAACTTCTGAATCAGCAAAAACTGAACACTAAATTAAGCAGCTGTAATCTTCTATATGACTAATTAGACAGTACTCTGTGGTTTATAAGGCATCTTTGGAAGTTATTTGAGCAATAAAAAAATGAGAGAGATGCCGCAAGTGGTTGCAGAGTTTGTAAATGAGGTTAATGCAACGTAACCCTATTATATTTGCCTAAGACTAATGCCCAATCACCCTGAAAAATGCTTGAAGAATTAAAGCGAATACAAGATTGCTGTAGTTTTCTAAGGGAACACTAATTATACTAAAAAGCATATTCTTAGTTTAATACTCTAATGAGTCATAACTGTAATTGACCTCAACTACCACTAGGTACTTTGCAAAATATATTCTGCCCTCATGTTCCACTGTTTACATATATAAGAGGCTGAATGCAGATTGTTGGCATTTATTTATTTATTTTTAACAACAGGATTATAAAATGCCTGCTTAGACTTTTAGGAAGATATGATAATTATGTTTATGTGGGAATATCTAATCATCATATTTACACATGTGCATCTAATTATAAGTAACCTCATGCTGATGTCAAGAGGATACTCAGAGCAAACAAGGTACCACTTCTCAGCTGGCTTACTATTTTCTGCAAGTAGTTAAGTATTTTTTTTTAAATTTACTCTTGGTGAACAATTATCTTGTTCCTCCAGAAGCATCCAGCAATAGGTAAACAGACATCACTGCCCTGGAATGCACAGAGGCATTTAAATTTGAGTGAATCTTCACACAGCAGGTTTCCACCAAAGTCCCCTGAGCTCTGCAATATGACAACATTTTGCATTGACTGTGGAACGGTGAATTGACCACATGTTCCTCAGAAAAACAGAGAACTGGGAGGGTCTTTCTGGATAAACAATCCCCATCCCACCCTAACCTTCCCCAGGAGGTTACGTAGTCCCATTCAAAAATACACCCTAGAAGCAGCAAGGGTTTTGGCTCCTACTTTTCTGTTGTAAGCTGGTATTACTTTAATTGCTAAGAATCCTCTAATTTCCAGGTTAAATATTTTCATTACTCGTCTATAGCTATGTGCTTCTGGGCTAATGATGCCTTTAGCTTAAAGAGTTCTTGCCTCTTCACTGGTGAGAGCCATCAAGAGCCCTTCTGCCTTCATTTTCAAGACAGGCTTTCCAATCTTCTAATCGTTGTAGTAGCTTTTCCTAGCCTCTGCCTCAGTTAGAAGTCTTCAATATTTGTGTCATTTGAGCTGAAGGACAGGCTGGAAACTCTGGGTAAGCAGGTCACAGGAGACCAGAAGGCAAATGTAAAGTTGTGCAGTAGTGAAGAGGTGTGATCAAAGAGAGCACCAAGTGGTGATGATCTGGGATTCCTCCACACAGAGGAACCCAGTGCAGGGGGAACTAAGAGAGACCTATTTCTAGAGTGCAAAACATCAAAATCTCCCCCAAAGCCATCTTCAAACTCTATTAATTTGGGTACTTAAAAGTGAGGAACATAATGAAGGTCTGATGTTACACCTCTGCCTTCCTTTTGTTACAACAAATCATTGCCCAGAAAAATACAGCTGCCTGAATTACACAGAATTAGATATTAGGAGCAGTCCATTATTGCTATATAATGTTTGAAACAACTGAATAATACTCTCTTTCAAATAACACGGGACTAATGGCATATAGAGCACAGGGAACAATGCAGACTGGAGCATCTGTAAGTGCATTTGCTTGTGTAGCAACATGTAAATAACTACTGTATCAAACTCACTTTGATTTCCTTAGAGATCCTAGTGCAATATTTATGGCTTTTCAAACTTGACGGATTTCTTTTGATAAGGTTTCATATACTAATTGCTCTGGAAGTGATAGACAGTTCACATCCCATAGGCAATTTGTAACAACTGTGTAAACAGACACTTAAAATACAGCCCGAGATGGCTCCTGGTGACTGTGCGTGATGGAAACGTTTACTGAAGCTACTGACACGGAGTCTTTCAGTACAAAGAACGAGCAGCAGCAGGCAATTCGTGGTTCTCTAATTACACATTAGACTCTACATCCTTGAGCAATTTATTACAAACTTCCCCTTTCTAATTTGGGGCCCTTTTCATGTAACTTACAATGCTTTTAATTTCCTCTTTAAAGCACATACAAGTAGGTCTCTCAAACACAGAATATTATCCAAAGATTTCTGACCCATATTTGCTGTTTTCAAAGACAAGCAGAAACTCCGCTAGCTGCAATCCCACTGCCAGCAGCAGAGCACCTGCCCGGTTATCCACTGCAAAGACCCATGTCGTACTTCGATACTGTACTTTTCTTCATTGCCGTGATGGCCTGGATTTCCATGATAGACCAGAATGAGACGAAGATTTTTAGGTGGAAAATCTTCACTTCTGTAATGATTATCACCAGCAAGGACAGGAGGATGGAGAAGTTACTTGTACCTTTTTTGGTACAGATGGTCTACGCACCCTGGCTCAAGCCATCACCAGATAGAAGACATTCAACCCCAAAACTTTTCTTGCGCTACCAACTACATGAAGAGACTTTTTTATCTACGCAAATCTGTGCTGATGGATTACACACGCTTAGGTACTTGGAATACCCACACTATCACAATTGGCACATGCTAGAAGAAGGAAAGTGGATTTCTTCTTGCCAAAAGAATGCACGTTTCTGTGCACAAGGTCACATGTTGCTATGTATTTGCTCTACTGGTCCAGAGCAAAGACAACAGAGATGGGGAAGAGTGTCCTAAGTTAGTTACCATCACTCACCTATTGCAAAGGACTCCATGGAAAATTTGGGCTTGTGAAGAGCAGTGGAGGTAACACACGCGTTAGCAGAAGCTTGATTTGACTTCGGCCGAGATAGATGGTGGAAGCGATGGACACAAACACGCAGGGCCGCAAATAACTCCCAGATCAGACATGTGGCAGGAAAGCCCACTGCACACCAGCAGACCATTAACCTCTTCTCCACGCTCCCTCCCCTGCCGCTACAGTAAAGGCTTTCAGGAGAAGCTCAATCACATAGAGATAACACAGTACACTTACCATTAATATTTATGTCTCTGGGCTAGTGATCGGCAGGAGAACATGACATGCAGTACATGGCAGGCAGGCTATACGCCTCAAACATCTGTCTATGCAAAACCAGGCAGGAACAGTCTTGATTCAAAGCTCCACCGACAGCCTTTTCTTCAAGTTGCTATTTGCAAAGTTGTTTAATTTAAATGTGCGTGGCAGCAATACCAAAAAAGAAGCCAGAAGCCTTTTTCTTCACTCCTTTTATCCTTTTCAGAGACTCTCTCACACCAGTTGCTTCTCCCATGCACTAATGTGAACCCTGATGCTCAGGATACCTCTGTGTTTCAGGACCAAGTGTATTAACCACAAACACATACCCTGTATCACATACAAATGTCAATGAGTATTTAAAAATAGAACTCAACTCCTCTGCCACTACTGCATGACTAAGTATCATGGTTTAACAAAATTTAGAGCAGCCAGCAGTTGCCATCAACTTCAGCAATTAAAAAGGAAATAAATTATTCAAGCCACTTGAATATAGATTTAGGACGTTTAAGATAGGCCTTTTCAATTTTATTATCAGAGTGCAGACAAACTCTTTTTTTCCCCCCAAGAAGCAGCGTTCTGAGCCGCTTGCCAGGCACCAGCGGAGAAACCTGGCAGCCCTGTGCAGCACCGCAGGGCTGGAGGGCAGCTGCATTTCTGGAGAAGCCGAGCCCGCCGGGGTGCTGCTGCAGAGCCCAGCGCCTTCACTCACCCTGGGGAAAAAGAGAGACGCGAAGCAGTCGAAGTTGCATCACTTTGCCTTGCTGCATGGGCTTTGTCTGTTTTGTTTTGGCGGTGGTTTTTTCCCCCCTCCTCAGCAAAGCACACAGCCCTCCTGGCTCTGCTTTTCCTGATCACGTTCAGAACTTGTCATTTTTCTAAAGCATTCAATGATAAACTCTATTAAAGCGCGAGTCTCTCCTGCGCTGCCCCCAGAATGCTCTCTGCTCGAGACAAGAAACAAAGCTAAAGACACTGCAGATTTAAAACTTTCTCTAAACGACAGCAAGTGGTGAAAAAAGGTTACTGAAAGCTGAACAAAAATTCTGCTATGAGTAATTATTATAATTAGACAATACAGTTTGCCAAAATAATGTTTTCTGGTCTTCTGTCTTCTCACATGCGTACTATTTTGTCTTTGCCTTGTCTTTGCCTTTTAGTACAAGAAACTCTTTTCTTGATTTTTTTTTTTTTTAAAGCTTCTTCCATAAAGTCAGGGCTGCCACTTAAAAAGGTCTCTGTAGCTATTATGGGAAAAGCTATTAAAACATCAAGATTATGGTAACCATAAAGCTGAATAGAAGAATGAAATTTTGAAATTAGTATTAGCCCAAAAATGGGGATCATTTATCATTTTTAATAAGAACACTGTGGTACAATACACTATTATTTTTTTATAGGCTTTACTGAAAGTTACAGAGATTAATCCAGTCTTTAATGATTCCTGTAATTTCTATGTTATCACCTACTATGTCACTCTCAAGTTGGACAGGCGGGAACTGTTTTTCGGTGTGAAACAAAAGATTTGCAGCATTTCCTATAAATCTTGATGCACAAAAATAAGGCTTCATTACACATGGCAAGAAACAAATACGAAATTAAGGAAATTAAGAAAGTCCTCCCTTCGTAACAGACCCCAGCAACCCAAACTAGAATTGCAGTAGTACAGCATTTTGGAAGAGCAGTACATAATTCTGAGACATTCTGAAATGAAAGGTGAGGTTCATCCCGGTATGTTATAAACAACAACAATCTAAATCCAGATACGGTGAATACAGTTCCATGAGTTAGCCTTGCACTTTCCTTGACCGTGCAGTTCTGTAAAATCATGCTTGTGTTTTTATTTTTTCAAATGCAAGTTAATCTTAAGTAGGTGAAGTGTTGAAGTTTTGCTGTCTATTATACTCCATACCTCTGCTTTCCCTGTCACAGATGGGGCCCTTCCAGATACAGCCAACAGCAATAGCGAAGTCACGCAAACTTTTTCCTGGAGAGAAGTTATTCTCTCAACTGTTGCAGTGCAACCGATGGTAGTGAGGAAGTAAATCTAGCATTCTGCTTTTATATGAGTTAGTACAGACACGCGTCTTGGCTCCGTGTGTGTTACCGCCTGTGCCTGCCGCAATCCAGGTTTCCATTAGAGAAGCTGATGCATGCATGAGCCCAGCCCTTCTCCACCTTCTGGCATTTGCTTGCCCTACAGGCTAGGAAGTGGCAAACATTCACACCTTCTATTTATTTTATGTATTCAGATACTACAAC
>JAVKLA010000036.1:22004129-22151243 GCA_034782735.1 Sagittarius serpentarius | reverse complement strand
ACCTCGTATCAACCCCCCCCCCCCCCCCGCCATCTAGTCCATAAAAGCCATTCACACCGCCAAGTCACATCCAAGTCTGGCCAAGACATAATTTTCACTTACACAGAAACGGGATAACGTTGCCCTGAAGGGAGTGAGGGAAGAACCTGGCCATGTGTAGCTTCAGCCGCCTGCGACGAAGCCTGGTGCAAAACTTCGCCCTGGCAGAACACAACCGCGGTACAAACCCCGGCACACGCAGCTACCGCCCTGCTAACACCACCTTTGTACGGCTCTGCGACTGCACCCTGTGATGGGCTTGGGTGGGTAACGTCTCTGTTGATAGCAATGTTGTATAAACTTCATAGAAGACTGATTTTTGGTGAGTAATTTGTAGACTTCGCTTTTTTTGCTCTGATTGCTTGCATTCCTTGGTGTTCAAATTTCTCTTAAGTAGTACTAACAGGGTGTTTTGATGGTTACGGTAAATTTGGGCAATGATAAAGCGTAACTGATTACCTTGTGAGTGTCCTGTGAATTTATTCTGTAGCCCCATCTTGCTCACTAAATTTTGCTGACTGCTTGTAGGGGACATACATAATTTCAAATTTCACTGTGATTTGACTAAGCAATCAATATCCGTAGCCCCATGAATAACATAACACGAGCCGGAAAGGAGCCTCGATGCACCACAGCATGCTGTCTGAGAGTGCACTGGGGAAGAGGAAAGAGGATTATCAGGGAAAGATGAATCCCTGGCGCAACGTACCATGTACGCGGGTCCTACCCAAACCCCCGAGGCTCCTCTCCACCCACGCCAGTCGTCTGCTGGCAACTGCACTGCAGTTTCTGGAGTTTTTGACCATTTTTCTCTTCACAGTTTCATTTTAGTAGTAAAGGTACATGAATTATGCACTGTACATGGGTTTTTTTGTGGGCCTACAGACCATTTCATTGCCCTGCTAGCACACTGGATCAATTTTTTTATCTTCTCTTGTTAAATAATTGCAGAATAATTTAAAGGAATCAACCTGGATGCAAACATCACTTGGTAATTCTCCCCTTGACTCTCTGCTCTGCACTCTCCATCACGCAGGGCCGCTCAGCTACGTCACACCACAGCTTCCACACCTTGTATGCAAAGAATGATGAATAATGAACAAGATTAATCTAAAGTTAATAATACATTTTTGGATGAACCCTCTTCTATGCTAAACCTGATGACGCAGTTACTCAGCAGCCAGCCAGTCATCTACTCGCACACAAAGAAACGTGCTCTCCTTGCCAGGTGGGACAGGAAAAAAACACGTGCCCTTCATCTTTGCTAAGAGTAGTGAATGGGTTTGCAGAGTTTGACTTGGAACAGTGTGAAAGGGCCACAAGCCACCGCTGTCAGTGGCGATACGGTGATGGTGGGAATCATCATAGAGACATGAAATCACGGAAGGCAACAAACAGACCTTGAGAGGTCACCTCTCCAACCCGAGCCATAACTATGACATCTGTGAGGTTTTTCAAACTTTTTCTTACAAACCTCCCATGATGACAGCGTACAACTTCTGGTACAGTCTAACAGGGTGCAACACACACCAGCAGGGAAACGGGACTGTACCACAGGCTGCGTTGCTGGCATCTCCTCACCACGCACTAACGGTAATGGCAAGTGGCCCCCTTCTACTTGGGACGAGATTATTCTTGTAAACATAAATGTGCCCATGTGTTTGTTGGTGCTGGTTTATGGTAACAGAAAAGCTGGATACACATGTACATGGCATGTACATTAACGAGTCAGAAGTGTGTAAGAATAAGGAAAATGTACAAATCAGCCAAGTTCTGTGTCAGACTCATCCTCACAGCAATTTGCAATGCACGCAGGGCTGTGGTTGCTTCCCAGCCCCTCGACTCCACATTCGCCCACTATGTGGAGCTTCACGTTTGGGTAATTAAAAAGGTGAGAGGTCTTCATTACCTGAAGCCTAATCAATAATCACCTGTATCTGCTGCATCTCCGTTTTCCTGTATCTCTAAAATAGTTAAATATTTGATGGCTGTACACAATTGACCTGGCTTATCTCTCGCAAACAGCTTCTAGCCCCAGTCGATGGCTGGCTACACCGGCTGCCATGGCACTGGGAACATTAATGACTACTGCACCATGCCGTTGGGGATTCTGATGACATTTTAACTTGAAGTTCCCTCAGGGAGAAAAATTAACAGCAGTCTTTATCTATGACTGAATGGAAAATGTTACGAGATAGAGACCCGTGCTGCTGTACTTAATACAGTTAAATACACAAACCTATTTCAAAAACGTCTGATGGGCAGCAGACACCCTCCCGCACCCCCACCGATCTAGCATGCCGGCTGGCAGGTTTTGGAAGAAACTATACTTCTTTTGTCAGACAAACTTCATAAACTGTCTTATAGAAATTTACAGCTCAGCCTGGTCTTGCCTGAAAAGAAAACCCACAAACCAACCCAACCTCTATTTGTCATAAGGGCTTATAATACCTTTAGAGAACCAGGTTCGGTGTCTACTGAAACTGGTGAACCTTGCCCAGGATTAGATTTGATGCCACTTAAGCTTCATGCACCCCTGGTTTAAACTGAAATTTTTGGAGTTAGCCTTAACCCAGCAGTGACCCAGCTGCTCCTGGATCAGGCTCTGTGGGAAGAGTTAGTCCCCCCAGCCATACTCCTTCCCAACAGAGATGCAACCTTCAACTGCACCAACCAACAATGATGTTCCAGACACTTGAAAAGTTGGGCTGCTGGGCCCGCCAAGAGAGATACTGATCCACTGAAGAAGAGAATTACGAACCGAAAGCTTATTTCTGCTAAGGAAACTTCCCAGGAAATTATCAGATGGGAATCCTGGAATGAAATACCACCACCCCCGGCACAAAGGAGTACCCACGGGGAGCTGTGGCAGCTGATTTATGGTGAAATAAAGATTTCAGGAAAATCTTACCAAGCATACAATGTAACGTGCCACGTAACTACATCAAGCCAACCTTAAAAAAGAGCAGTAATGGAGAAAGCACTCACAAGTGGGTAAATAGCTATGTATTTGCTACAGCCTGTACCCCTACTAATCATGCAACACCGTACTTCTGGAAGCCAGGAGACGTGTGCTTGGTCTCCTGTGACACCGGTTCAAGCCTAGATGACTTCACAGCGTTTCCCACTATGCAATGTATAGATCTGTATAATGCTCTCTGTTTGTAAGTTGATTTCAGTGAGGGAATTCCAGTAAAAAGAACGAATAATAGCTTGATATGGTCCACAGAGTGGCATCAACATCCTTCCAAAGAAACGCTCATCTTCACCTGACAGTCAGAGTATCTCCGTGGCAGATACTGTCAGTAGCAAATGGAAAGGAAAGAGAGAGGAGAGATCGGCCAGAAAAAAAGATAAAGGGGGCTGGACTGAAGCTGCTAATTATTTATGGGCAAACATCAAATGAGAATAAATACGCTGTAAGCTGGGCACATGCGTAAACGATGCCTACACTGATTTTTAATTCTGCACTGTATTTTTGCTGAGCAAGATTCAATCGTTCCTTCTATTTTCCAGGCTTGTTCTATGTAAAGTGCTACACATATCACCTTAAAGAATGACTCACAGATTTAATCCATCCGTTTGTTTTCTGTTTAAAGTCAGAGAGAGTTAGCCTAAAAATCTTTTTTTTGTGCACTTGCTTCAGTAAAGCTGAAGGTCCCTGGGCTTGTTTTAAAACATATTTCAATGTGACCTAGCTAATCCTTTAATACCAGCTTTCACTACCTTTGATCAGCCTCTTACTGTAGCTATAAGAGATTAGATCAAACCTTTAAAAAAAGAAAGCTAGTTGCAGAGAATTTTCTTACCGCAGTGAATTAATATTATGATCAACCGCAAGACTGAAATAGCTGGCCAAGCAGTGCAGGTGGTATGTCCTTTAGGGGAGATCTCTGCACCGACAGGCACCGCTGCATGATGCTGTGGTACTTGCCTGTAGTAAACAGGAAAAAAACTTTCTCTTCACATATCTGATGGATAAACAGTGCTTTGATATCTAACAGCTGAAAACTACATCAGGGCTGCACATTTACACATTCTATATGTATCAGGTAACAGAAAACGCCAAAACCAATACCCCCCATTTATTGTCCAACAACAAAATATCACCCCCCGAGGAAGGAGTGCTCACGCAGCCAGGACTACTGACTTAAACGAAGCAGTATGTACATTCAGGGATCTAGAAACCCAAATTTGATTGCAAAAGTGGAGATATATCAGTGCTGCGTTTGCGTCAACAACACACTTTCTGCTGTGACCATCTCAAGGGAGCTGAAAGTACATCAGCCTCCCTGGCTGCGTCCGAGAGCTTTGTCTGAAGAGGCCAGCTAAAGCTGGGTTCGGAGGGTTAGGGTGGTTGCAACATGGTTGGCAGAGCCTGGAAGCTAGACTCAGATCTCCAGTTTATTTTATGAAGAGATCACAAGATGTTACAACTTTCGGTAAATGCCTATTGACTGAATTCTGTCAGACGACAGACTTCACTCATCTTTAGCCAGCCCCCTGCCAGCTCTACCCCCTTTCAGTACCATTTCAATCTTCATTTAGTGGCGACTGCAACTGAACGGGGAAGAAACCACATGACTAGCTCACAGATGATTTCTTTTTAAAGATGTCATGAGCTGTCACTGATAAATAAAAAAATCCATTATTATTTCAGTCTTTCCATGATCTTTACTGGAGAGTTGAGCCTCTTCCCTTCTAGTTCTCTGGGAGGGCAGCATGTGTTACAAACCCCAGACATCCTACCTCACTGCCTGTCTGCGACAGCCTAGCTGCGGCACAAACACACAAAGGTAGGTTGTGGGTAGGAAGCTTCTAGCGGTGCCGACACTGAAAGTGATAAATGACGTATGCTGGTCAAAAATTTGGGTCTGAATGCCTGTGCCAAAGTCTGTTCTTGACCGTGACCCTATTTTGCAACTCTTGCTCACAAAACCCATCCCTGCTGAAACGAGGCAGATCACGTGCACCAACTCAATGTGTAAATCTAAAATGAGCTTGGAATTTGTGTTACTGGAAATATTTGTAATTTCATAAATTTCTCAATTAAAACAGCACTGCATGTTCTCTGTGCTGTCAGAAATACCTAGCCAAAGCATTCCCAAATTAGGGAAGAATCTATCCTTAATCCCTTATCCTCAAATATGTTGATAAACCTGTGCACAAACTGAATCAGCAGTTTTAGAGAAAGGATTATGTCAGATTAATTTTAATCTAATCCATTTCTATCTCCTGAGAAGCTTTTTACTTCTTGCTTTTAATAATTTAAACAGTGACTGTGGCATAGTATAAAAAATAAATGATGGGAGATGCACTTTAAGTGGAAGTTACAACTCTCAATCACTTCTTATTTAAATGAGTTTCATATGCCTGATTTTAAATTTAATGAAACGCATTTTTTGCTGAACCGTAATAATCTCCAACACGTGGAACCAGACGCAGAAGAATTACGCCCTCCTGCAGCTCCTAGAGCTGGTGAGGAAGCCCCATGTCTGGCTCATCTGCTCTCTGTAACGTGGCTATGGAAAGAGATACGTCGAGTGAATTTTGGGCTTTCAAGAAGAAATGCTGCCAGGCTGCTTAGATCCAGCCACAGCTTTCAAGAGTGTCACTCCACTTCCATGAGCTGGGACCCTGCCCTGGAGTTATGCTGCAAGGCGCTAGGAATTGGCAGGTTTGGGGAAGTTATTTTCTGCTTCTTGGCCTGAGATAAGTCACTTGGAGGCTTTTGAGCTCAACAGCTTATGTTCTGGAAACCACTTCTAAAGTGTTGACACTTCTTTGGACATGGGAATTTGACTACTGTATGGGGATGTGCGAGCGGCAGTCATTATTAAGAGGAAAAATTGATAACAGATCCAGATATTTCTGATGCTACACTGTTTGCTCTCCCCGCAGTCTTCTCCATCTCCCACACGACTCCAATACGCATGCTGCACCCACCTCCAATGTGCAATACCTAGACAAATCCAGTTTGGATTTCATTCTTCCCTGTTCCAGGAAAGACACCTGTGAGCTGCTGAGCCCCAGCTCATGGGGAACACCACCCTACTGCGGCATTTTCCTGTCTGTTTGGAAATCGAGCCTTCCCTCCGCCGTTCCTGACATCCTGCAAGCAGAACTGTCTGGGCACAACACGGTTTATCTCCTGCCCCGCGAACCAGAGAGGTCTGCAACACCTCCTGGTGCTGCGTGTACCATGACCCCACTGCCTTTGCCACATTCAAGTATGTCAAAAGCATCACTGACTAGTGCTAATGCAAAATATTTCACTGACTCTTTCTTCTTTTTCTTTCCCAGCCCCAAGGGACAGTTTACCTGCTCATATTTTCACTCCAACCTTTGGAGCGATCCACGAAAGGCTGCTCAGTGACCTTGCAGCATTTTGACAAATAGTTGAACCAACTTGCAACCAGCTTAGCAGATTTTTTTGCTTGGTTTCCTAGAGAAATGGAACTTTTACAACCACGTTGCCCATCCATCTGTGAGATACTCCTCTCTAAATTAGCTTCTCACTAATTGGAACCAAATCTGACCAAGCAGCAAAGTCTTAAGAAGACATTAAGACAGGAGCGAAAGAGGAGAAACTATTCATGCCTCAATAAGGAGAAGTTCAGCACTTTGGCAATCTGCTTGGCAAGATGCAACTGCCCAGTCCTGGGCACATGTGTTGGGCAAGAAGCACATTTTTAAAAAGCTCTGGGCATAACACACTGGAAGAAACTGCAGGAAAATAAAAGCTGAACATTAAGGTTACCGTAGTGAAGAAGAGTGGGGACATAAAATGTTCCAGGTTACCTGCTATGTAAGAACTAGGATGAGGATACTTCTCTTGCCATAACAAATGCAGAAAAGTAACAGAACTTGTAGGGCTGAACTTTCCATTCCTCTGAAGATTTCATATTCATAGGAATGCGCCACAAGAAAAAGGTTTGGTACTGAGAAGCTGATTTAACACTTAGGAGAACATGTGCTTCAAGGCTCTCGCCCAAAGCAATTCTGAATTGGTCATCCAGCAGGAATGCTGGATGCGTTCACGCAGTGGCATAAATGTTGCAGAGCTGGCAGAACAGGCTGCTGCCGGGGCAGAACGAAATAATCCCCTGCTTTTAGGTAGACATTGCATGGAAACGTCCTCGGTCTCTGCGGCTATGAGCTATTTCTAGAGTCATTTCTTCCCTTTCCACTACATCTTTCAAGGTTGACTGTTTTCCAAAGTTTTAACATAAACGTCGCTTAATGTCGACTGTAAGGACACCAATGGAGAATATTACAAATGTTTGTTCCCATTGTTACGACAACGTCTCTAAACATTTATTAATAATGTATTAATTCTTTGCAAGTGACAAATGAAAAGGCAGTTTGACAGTTTTCAAAGAAGAGAGAGAAACAACCGTAAGGCTGGCTCTATAGGCTGGGGAGTAAAAGGGCACAAATACTTGACAGCAACTGAAGAAAACTCTGTTCCAAAGCACTCCCTGCCGAGCAGCACAGCTTGGGGAGTGAAAGCCCCAGACACTGATCCTCTGATGGAATGAAAATGCCTCATAATTGCCTTTTTCCTTCTGCACTTTTTCCCAGTTTTCCCAGTTTTTCCCCCCTTCCTCCTTGTACTATGCAGCTGGGGCTGTATAAGCACGAGAGAATACGAGATGTGATTTGTGCAGCAGATTACTTATGAGACAAACTCCTCAAACCATTCATCACATAATAGAGGCCATCAGCCATACTTGCAGCCAAAACATTTTCAGTTTCCAGCCCATGAAGTGCCCATCATCACTTTAAAAAAAAAAAAAAAAATAGGAGAAGAAAACTGACCAGACGAGTAAGCACGCACTAATCATTTTTCTTCAGAGCACAGACGTGGCCTTAGCACCACTGTAATCAGTAAAGTGCTTTCTGAAAACATGTCTGGTGTCTACACTTCACTACCTACCGTACAGCATGAAAGGCTGAGATTGAGATGAAATCAGAATTGCCATCTCTTCTGTCAAATGCTAAAATTTAGTTAGTTCTACTTGATTAAGCTGTGCAACAGAACTAAAAGTTCTCCTAGCTACTGGGAAAAAAAAAAGGCAGGAGAAAACGAGAAAACCTGAACACATCCATTATGTGAAAAGATGTGAGAATAATTCTCTGTCAACATTTCAGCTCACGGACACGGACTCCACGGCTGTGTTTCCAACAGGAGTAATGGCATCAGATGGGAAAGAGTTATTTGAACAACTGAGCGTTACTGAATCTCCTCCTCTTTGGGAAGATGGACTTTTACAAGCGCATTGAGAACGTGGGCACGGCAGAGAGACAGAAAACTTTTTTCCCTTTAACAACTCTTGCCTTTGTTCAGTCAGAGACACACAGTTCCCATACGGTCAGGAAGGTTGCCCGACTCCGCAGCAAGGAGCAGAGGGACAAGGTGTCCGGGGAATTGAGGTTCAGGACTAGAAATCACTTTGGGAAGGTTCAGTTCCTGCATCACCAGGAACTTTGTTAGAGGCCCTAAGCAAGTGGGCAGGAGAAGACACGTCCTGTAGAAACGTCAGCAGGTTTCCATCTGCATATCTAAGCACTTTGCTATCTGAAAAAGCTACCAGCTGATTTATTTGTTGCACAGATGACTGAGATAATTTAGGAGGAATGAGAATAAATACGCCACAGATGTGATGAGTGGTGGTATGGGCTGCAGACAGAGAGATCTCGGAACAAAGACATACCTCTAGGGAATGCAAAGGGAACACAAAATTTATATAACCAAGTAACTGAGAGATCATTTTCACCAGTTCTCTGTGTACATTCACCATTTCTCACAGCACCTGGAAATCTCAATCTCTAACGCTATAGAATTTTTCCCACAAGGACAGGAAAGCAAATGTCATGAGAACATCGTGTATATAAATCTTTCTAAAGATGAACCAAGAGAAAATCGGAGAGGGGGGGGTGAAGGAAATCCTAAAAGACAAGTTCATTTATCTTCCCAAAGAAGGGAGGGGGAAGGATTTACAGACTCGTTTGTTCTGCATGCTTATGGGTGTGCTACCAGCCCGTCAAGTGAAACGTGCATAACCTTTCTAGGATTGTATTTTTTTAATCTCTAGACTCACAATGAAATGCCAGGGATGGTAGAAGGCATTTGAAAACTGTAGTTGTTAAAATATTAACTAACCCTGCCCTGACTATCAAATAAATCTAGTGAAAGTGGCAGCTAAATGACTCAGTTCCCACAAACTTAAATGAAAAGAACTATTTGGCACAAAGGAATATTTCGGTCTTAAAATTTGGAGATCAAGTTAAAAGGACAGCGACCTCCAAATACTTCCCAGGCATATCCCTTATGGAATGTAACTTATATTCAGAGCCCCGAGAAACAAAAGTGAGTGTTTGCTTTGGTTTTGGGGGATTTTTGTTTGTTTGTTTCAACTAGGTTTATCTTAACAAATACATGTATCTTGCCAAATTTGATTAACAATACTGAAAAAAAGCAAACAAGAAAAGCTAACCTGTTTCCCCCTGCAAAGCTCCTCTCAAAAGAAAAACATTTTCACCAACAGCTTCAGTTAACACTCTATTTTATGTTTTGAAATGCTTCATGGTTTCTAAATATTTCTAAACGTAGTAAAAAGGCTTAAAAATATATGGAATGAAACACTTTGGACAAAACAACCTTTTTTGTTTTCATTTTTGTTTAGGTTAGCGCCCCCCCCCCCCCCCCAATCGATTACCCCTACAGCTCTTCTGAAGAGCAACAGCAGATGGTATTATCTAGCAGGGCTTTGAAAATGTAAAGCAATACAGCATTGTTTTATGGCATGCAAATTATAGAGCTCATCCTAAGACACACTGAGATACCTTAACTGGTCTCATCAAAAAAGTAAAGAAAACTTTTTGATGTTCCTCCCATTTCCAAACCCGTTGTTGTGATTCAGTTACTAGGGACTGGCTGGTTAATGCTGCGGCAGCAGCGAGTGGCTGTGATGGGGACCCTCATGTGTTTGTTGCAACAAAACCAAAGCCAAATTCTAGCTACATACGTACTTTTGATTGTTCTCTTGTCCGCTTAAATACGTATTGCTGCTCATCATGCTGTTACACGGGCCCCGAATGCCATGTTCCCATAGCAATGTTTACTCTTAGGTTATTTTTTCTGCAGAGCTTCACAGGTAGAATGGTTCACACACGACCGTCATTAGGTTTTTGATTAAAAAAGCAGCGGACGGAATGAGGGAAAACCCTTCACATGCAGAGTAATTATCTCAGAAAAACACTAACAACCCCGGTAGGTTTCTACTAGTTCTTACACTTATTTAGTGCATGTAAGTGAACAAATGGGGAAGGTGGGAAAACTGAAAACTCCTAACAGACAAGGCGCCATAAATACAGCAGGACTGGCTTCGGGGGCTCACACATCTACTGCTCCAAGAGCAGAAAATACGACAGAAGCAAATGTTTGATTTGCATTTATTCTGGTTTTCAGTCCAGTGACTTCCCGAGCTCCAGATGAACATTTATTTTCCAAATTTCCAGCGCTCAGCAAGCACTTCATCATAGGAGGCAATCGCATCATTATGCTGCTTAACAAAATGTAACGCCAGGATGCACTGACCTGACAAAATAGCGACTCCCTGCTGAAAACATGCTGCAAGAAATACACATTTCATTTTCATCTTGGAGGACCAGAGGGGAAGCCTAGATTCATACGCTGAATCTCCAACTCATATTGAACCAAAAATTGGGACAATACACGGTGATGCCCAAATTGTTCTGTGCAAGCTGCACGCAGTCCATTCTATGATGCTGAAAATACTTGTTAATCATTTGGACTCATTTTCAGGATGAATTTCTTGCAACATCTGAACAGTAGGAAGCTCTTTATTTGGCATCATTAAGAAGAAAAAAAAAAGAAACCCTCAACAACTAATGTATGTAGGCCAGCATTTCACTTTTAGCTGCCAGCTCTTTAAATATGGATGTTTCCAAGTAGCAAAGTATTAGAGTGAACTCCAGTTGAAAGGATAAAGGTCTGGATACAGACGGACTTTTTTTTAGTAAAATCCACAGTTTTGGAGACCAATGACACAACAGTGGACAGGAAATAATTCCCTTCTAATTTACTATTTTTCTTTTATCAAATCCTTTCAGTTAAGGGGGGCTCTAAGCCTTGCCACTTGAGTCACTTCAAAATGGAGGAGACAGTGGCATTGAGCCCTCCTCAGACACTTGGGAAGTCTTCCCCATCTCGAAAAAATTCTCGAGCCTGCGTCTCTGACACCCAGAAGGATATCCTAAGCTCTGTGCTGAGGAACTGGCCAGGATGTTTTTTTGCCAGGCTTCTACTATTCTAGTGAATACCCTCATCATCAAAGCAACAGCTATTCTCAGACTGAATAACTTCGCTTTTAAAAAATTTTTTTTTTTTTTAAGATTTCATTTTCAATGCAGATCGGAAATGAAAGTAAAAAAAAATAATAATATAAAAGTGTATTCCCCCCCCCCCCCGCCCCGACAGTCCTACGCTTCAGCATTGGTCGTTCATGTCCCCACACACTTTTTGCAAGGATGATGAAGTTAGGTTTGCTGACCTAATCAAATTCCCAAATAAGTAATTGCATTTTCTCTAGCTTACCGCCACTCGCACTTTCAACACGATATATTACTTTTCACTTCTAACCTGGACATTTTTTACTGTTGCGCTACAATGTTAAATACTTGCAATGTTATACCCCAGCCACGGGACAGCAGGGTATTGGAAAGAACTGATCTCTACAGCTTTGCTTTGCAAACACTGCCTCGGTCCCTGGGGATGGAAGCTGCCCATGAAACACGGCAGTTTTCTGACATGCAGCAACTTCCCAGTGATATCTGATAGTCTCTTATGAACCTCCATCTGCCCAGAGCTGGAACAGGAGATAGCTGTGGTAATTGTGCAGTGACTGCTAGAGACCAAACAGCTTCAATTACACCAGGAGACATGCAGTTGGCTAACAGAAATGCGATGCGCATGACTGAAAAGCGTTAATTTTGGAGTTGTGACTTTTAAAATTCATCCTTATTTCTAACCTTAGGAGGAAGGAAAAAGAGGAAGAAAAAATAAAAGAAAATATTGCCACAGAGAAGATTAATTCCTGCAGAACAAGGGTCTTAGTCTGAATTAACTGGACCTGTTTTGACTTTCCATTTAATACTTTCTATGCAAACCAGAAAACAACAACCGGCATAACTCCAGCCCAGCTCAGTTACAAAATTGTAATAGTATCAATTTAGACTAATTGTGGATCTGGCTACAATTAAGATAATTTTCTAGCTGGAATAGAGCAGGTCATAGATGGTGGTCACATAGGAAGTTCTCTCTCATCCAAATGACTGAGAGAAATAATTAGCCTTCAGTTTTCTGCCTTTCTGGGCACCAGAAACACACTTCCCTCCCAGTCACCGTAAGATGCTCTTTCCCACATACTAAACCCGAACCAGAAATAAAGCCAGCACCTTTCTGGAATGTTTCTGTACCATCAATACATATACTCGGACCAAAACTTTCCCCTGAATCACCTGAACAAATGTACCACAATTTCCTTCTGCACTGTTTACACGAACCACCACCAGCCGCCGCATCTCCACACAAGGCATTCGTGCTGCAGAGATTTCTTACGGCAAACCAGAAAACTCTCAGTAACCGCAGAGCGAAGCTGTGCTAAGGAGACAAAGACAAATGTGCACGATTCCTGCCTCATCTCTGCATTCCCTGTGCAGTCCCCGTGTCCCTCTAGGAGACGGCAGCCTACTTGCCTGGGGAGAAAGGGGAGGCAGCACCGCGGGGCCACCGCTGCCAGCAGAAGCGGGCTGTGCAGGTGGGGTTAGTTCTTCTAACTGGAAAAGGGCACAAAGCCTCAGGCCTCAGCTCTTGAGAGCAGTGCAGCTCAGTACCCAGCCACCCCAGGCCTTCCTGGACGTGGCCCATTGACACTATTCACATTTGTACGGCACAGTTAGTTTAGGATAGGGTGAGGGTGAGCACTGCTCTTCAGCCTCACGTTCAAGGCACTCGGATGAATGGGGTTTAAAGATCACAAAGCACTTCTGTTCCAAATCTTCCCTCCTTTTTTCACTATGGAAATGAAGCTAAAAATGATGCTTCGCCCACAGCACTGCAGACTGCAATTGAGTTTGTGGCTGATCCACAACCCGTCCTCAGCGGTTTGTAATATCTAGCTTTGAAACCTGCCTCATCAGATGTGTCAGTAAGAGCCATCTGCAGGGGCTGAGGGGCAAGCTCCATCCACCCAGACCACAGGGCGCATAATTCTGGGGAACAGTTAAAACTACAGCAGCCACTCTCACAGAAGTTATATGCTGTGATAACAAGTCACTTTGTGGACTTGGTATCACAGATTCAAGAACAACCTTCAAGTAATGAACATCAGAGATCTGAGATACTGAAACTCTCACGATAATCTCTGAACTAAAAGGAAAACTGGCATCTGAAGTCAGAAGGTGAGAGAGGCCCTAGCCGAATAAAGTAAGTGGGTAGCTATGTTTGCCAGCCAGTCAGACGCAAGCGAAGCGGCTCCTTAAGCACTTGTCTCCTCCTATCTGAGCAATGAAAGGAGCCCGACGGCAAACGGCTCACCAGGCAATTTTCATTCAGCTGATGAGGACAGACAGATTTCAAAAGAGGATCACAAATTTCTTTAAAAGGCGCACAGATCCATAAAAGGTGACCGCTTGTTCGCAAGGTACCAACCAAACGACCCCCTGACGAAAGAGCCATCCGCAACGGCCGGTTGTTGAGCACGGTGGCCACTGGCACGACACATGGCGCTTGTCGCCATGTCAGGCCACGCCTGAAACGGTGTCCAGAAAGAAGAGATGGCTGACTCCCTTTCGAATACTTTTTTTGATGTAACAGTGCAACACATGTTCAGGAAGTCAGCCAACAAACATAGGGCTGGCATATTTAAAACAAATTTGCGCTAAACTGAAAGAATTGTTTTGTGTTTTCTAAACATTTATACCATCCTCTTTGAAGTAAACTCCACCAAAGTACTTGCTACATTATTTATTACAATTGGCTGTTGGTAAACTCTGCTTTGAATCTATTTTTTTCCCTACCAAATTTTGCCTTGCCACTGAGAAAACCCTGCCTTTCTTAGTGCCATTAGTACAAACTGCTCATAAACCTCCTCACACAAACACCGGAGTCGATGCTGGCTCTTCTCCGAGAAGGGCCTCTGGCAGGTACCACATGCTGCCAGAAGAGATCACTGCAGGGCAGATGCAGACAGCAGCTACTCTGAGTCTTGCCTTTCACGTCCTTGTTAACTACTTCATAACATAAAGAAATATACTCAGAATCTGGAGAACACCAAACACTTTGGTGTTAAAACTCAGAAGCTATGTGACTGTTCGGTGTTCTCCACATTCTCAATATATATATATGGTCCTTTTGCTGCACTTAAAATCTCAAGACAATCTAAAGTAGAAGGTTGTAAGTATCCTCCATGTCAATGACAGCTGAACTCCTTTTGGGGAGATCTGAAACCTACACCCTTTGAAACCTACACCCAAGCGATGCCTGATGAGCTGGTCAGGTGTCTGCAGCATTTTCCCCGCATCCTATCTGCTCAGGCACGTGTGAGCCCCGTGGTGCCGCCTGGATCAGTCACCAAGGAACAGGGGCAACGCAATGCAAAGCTATCTGCACAGCTCTGCTGTGGCCACGCGTGGGGTGGGACAGAGCCAGTAATTGCCACGGGTGTCAGTTTCCATAACCGTATGGGGACACACATGTCATTGCCCCTGCCGTAAACAGCGAGTACAACGTGACAGGTGTGAAAATGACAAGATTTTAAGAGGGGATCAATCATTTTATAACACAACTATAGTACACTCTACAGAGTACGGGTCAATAAGACGACTCTAACACCACAGAGTACTTTTTTCTTTTTGCCTGTCTGCTACTACAGCTTTTCCATTTCTCCATGAAAGTCAGAAATCTGCCCCCTTCTGAGGCATTACAGGTATCAGTGACTGTCAAGAGAAGACAGGTTACAGAGTCTTCTGCACAGGCTGTATTGCTGGACACTCAACAAGCCCTGACTTACAGTTAGCATCTGTCTCTCTAATAATAATGGATTTAAATGTTATCACCAGACAAAAACAACAGTGCACACAGTGGCAAACCTTCAGGGACTTTCAGTGGCAGAGTTTCTCCGTCATTCTGTCTGGACCTTCAGATTATGGTTTCCAAAAAACCAGGTGGAGGTGTGAACACCAGCAGAGAACACAGTGGTGTCCTCAACATCCCCACGTAACTTGCTGGCATGTTATTTCCCCCTCTCCTACAACACTCTCCCTTGCCTCTACCTCCCATAAAGACAGTAGGAAGAATATGTAGTGCCATTCCAGAAATAAATCACCCTATGAGACCTGGACAACTGCTAACGGATCCTGAGCACCCAGGAGACAAAAACAGTGACAACCAGTGTTTGAAAAAAAAAAAAAAAAAAGAAAAGATGATGCACAAAAGTGGCTCTGTCAGCCATCTTCAACCTTTTTGCAGAAGACACACCCAAACCACACAGACAAAGGCTTCTAAAAGTTGCACAAGATCTTGGCCATGTCTTCTATATATGTATATATTGCTTTAAGTTTTCATCAGTTCATCTCCCAAGTGCATAATCATATGCAGTAAAATTAGGCTCTTTCTCTGCACTTACACACAACTGGAGCTCTCCCAGTGCATTTAGTCAATAGGACCACCCAGCATGACCCGTTCACAGACAGCCTGGCACCGCCACAGTCTTCTCCTTTAAGATGTGCCATTTGAAACTTCCTGAAACATACCCTGAGAATGAAAACCTTGCAAATGGCTGTTGAGTACTGAAAGCAAGAGAAGGGAACTACTTTACCTCCAGAATGCGGCGGTGGTCCACACAGCAGCACCATGCCCTGGCCCTGGCGGACAGACACCGTGCTTCTCGTTCTGGTTTTGAAGTTCTCAAGATCTGCCAAGAGAGAAAGAACTCAATTAAAGGGAGTTTAATATTTTTTTCCTCGTGAGAAGGACAGAAGGTTCATTAGGACTTTGGTGTGTGACAGAGAAACAAGTGAACATCAGCTTGGAAAGTGGGTTGGTGGGACCGGGCAGTGGGTGACTGCTGTGGCAGCAACCATGGGAAGCAGCAAAAATGTCTCCACAGCCTGCAAGGCTGGTAAGGGCGAAAAGGTACTGATTTACTCAGGGCAGAAGACACGCCTAGACAAAACGCCAGCAACCTGTAATGCTGCTAGTTTATTTTATGAATTTATGAAGAATTACTGCCTTAAATAATCACTACCTTCAGTTACGTTACAGAACAGTCTGTTCCTCTTTAGGAGACTTGTTACCAACGGCTTTGCAACCCATGTGTAGAAACCCTTCCTTTCCCATAAGGAAGTCTCTTGCAATGTCATATGTTAGCCACACAGTGCTTAAATTAAATTAAATTAAATTTCTCCATCCACCTCTCTTCTTTTCCTCTCCTTCAAAGGCCATGCACTCCAAAAATGCAATTCTGTCTCTTCTCTGCTTGCGCATTGAACTCAAGAAACTTGCTATTAAGTGACGAGGTGACTCTCTGTGAGCCGAGCAGTGGCACCAGGTATTGATCAGCACAATCGGCTGCTGCACGGGAGCACCACTACACTGAATCGCTTTGGGCGCCTTTTATCTTTAACAGTCCCTTTCATTTCAATTTTTGTTTTTTTTTGCTTTCAGCATAGCTGAGCTGTGGTTTGGTGATTACAAACCTGTTGTCAGTGCAGTTGGGAACCAGAGAAAACACACAGGTGATAAATATTTAACAGCAGGAACTAGTAAGTACATCATTATAAGGTTACAAGGATGAAAAATTAAGCCTTGATTTTTATCCCCTCTTGACAATGTTTTCTGGAAGCACTGGCATGCATACTTAAAATAAATAAATAAATAAAATCAAAAGAAGTCACTGCTTTGTTTTAGAAACCTTTTTCATGGACCCTTCCTGCTAAAGCCAAAATCAGGACAAAATCCAGGCAAAAGGGGAACTACAGTGGAAGTGGTGAGTAACAACTTGTTACAGTGCCAGCAGTCATTGTGAGATTTCCAGCACAGCTCTGCCGTACCCTTATGCTGTTACGCCACATCATTCCCGGGATCTTATTATTATATTATTTCAGCTTCTTCATTTTCATTTTAGTGGATAAATATTGTGGGGACTTAAAAAGCCTGCTGCACTGCAGTGAATTATTTGTGAAAACAAAACTAGTCCAAACCCACCACCCTCCCATCCTTCCTCTGCCCAAGCCCACGGACAGAAGCAACGCCGAGCAAACCCAGGGGTGCTCCCGTTTGCGTTAGGTGCTAAGGCTGTTGCATTATCAAGCCCTTTGGGCAAAATGGGTTCACGCAGGAGGTTCAAAACTACACTTGAGATTAAAAATGGACCAAATTTAATCTGGGTATCAATTTAACAGCAGGTTCATCAGTGTGAGCTGTTTGTTCAGACTCTGTGTAGGTACAGGGAGACAATAAAGCATGGAGTTTCCCCGCCTCAAGTCACAGTCCCAGTCTGTAACTTTGAGCAGGGTGATTTTCTTTGTCCTTCTGCCTTTTTTTGGCCTAGGAAAAAAGACAGAAGGAAAACAGAAGAAAACTCATTATCAACGAAAATAGAGAGATACAATTTTTTTGTCCAAAGTGGAATGGCACTTTTCAGGAACCACTATTACATTCCTCTGGCCACCTGTCACGTCCCATAGATTTAAATATATTTTGCCTGCATACAGGCACAAGATTGGATCCCATCCTCACAGAGGACAGCTGCATGAGGAATAATAGCCTAAAAGCAAAATAATACTTAGAGGAATAAACGTGGTATTAGGAAACATTTTTACATTAATATTATTTTCAATAAATGAAAAAGTAAAGTAAAAGCAAAACAAGTCCCAACCATCAAAGCAGATGCTTTATATACATATATATACATACACCTATATACGCACTAGAAAGAAAATTGCATAAGTATTGGTAAGTCTCAAATAGTATTTAAATGGAAGATTCTCCATATTGCTATTTAGCTATTTATATCTTCCTCTGCGCTGACAGAACTAATACGTTATGCCATATGCATATACATACACAGAACATTTTAGAGATTATACAGAATTCGCTTTTCAGGCCTGAATCCTAAAAAAGCCATACGCAGGTCTGCTTTGGAACACATAAAAAAAACCTGCATCAACTCTGAGCCTGTGTGTTTAAGCCTAGCTATACAGTGCTCTAGGGAATTCTTCTGTTAATCACAGAGGAGGGAATGGGAAAAGTCTTTCATTACTAAACATAAGAAAAACAGCTACCTGCTTGGTGACTAGCAACTCTTGATTACGATAGTATGGAGAGAAAGTGCATGACTCGATAGCTGAAATGCAAATCTAGTCCTCTAACTTTTTCTGCAAGGAAGAAATAACCCTATTTGTTGACAACAGCTAGCTATGTATTTATGACAAGAAAAGGACTGCTGGCAGGAAAAGAAGACTCTGCTTGGATGAACAACTAGGAAATGATGCAAGAATGGTCAAAATCAATTGGAGGCAGCAAACAAAGCAGGGCATTCATCACTATTGCCCATAGTGCAAACTACCAAGCCTCAAAAGTCAATTGTCAATTCTGAAAAGCCTCATGCATGTGCTTAAAATCTGGCTCCGAGTAAACTAACAAGATTAAGATAATTATAAGAAAGGCTAATGTCTCATCAAACTGATTAGGCTGATTATGCTCATGCATTCCGAAATTCACACTTCAAATTTATTTTTGCAATACCTAAATAGTAACTTGAATTGACAATAATATAATTAGGATTTTATTAGTAAGAAACTTCATTTAAACACCACCTTGCGATCTTTCCCAAGAAATTAGGAGCAATATTAGTGTTGTTGAGCGGTTACAAAGCATACAGATAGTGATGTGTGGATTCGAGAGGTTCTCTCTGCTTTTCACACGCTGCACAAAGTGGACAAAAACCTTTCCTACAAAATTCTGCTCAAATGGATGCAGAATATTGCACTGCAATTTTGTACCACTAAATTCCCCATACATGGAGGTAAGCCCGCTTGCTAAACAAAAGTTAAACACACTTGCTGAAAACCACCCTGCAGGACCCTTTAACGCAGAAGTAGCACTCTAACACTTCTTTCCCCATGTTTGTTATCTTCCTCCAAAGGAAACACAGCTGTCTAGTGCCTCTCTACCCCTCCCTGGAGAGTAGGTAAGAAATTATTCTCTATACTATTGACATTAAAAATCAATGGGACAGCAAAAGAAGAAGAAAAAAAATAACTATCAGTGCTGCAGAATGACCAAATTACAGTGTAAATGGCTCAGCTGTATGTGTCTCCCCTGACGAGAGCATTAAGTTCCACTTTGCCTTGCCCCCAAGCCCAAAGATCCTGGCTAACACATGAGGATTTTTGTTCTTATTTGCCAATAAAAAAACCCAGAACAAACCCACAAAACCACCAGAAGACTTATTAAGCCAGGGAGCTTAATTATTTCTTGGCATACTTACTGTTTTGGAAGAAGGTTTGAAGCAGGACTATCATACCTCCATGTTTCTCTCAGTACCAGCTCTCTTTCTACTGGAAATTGCACCTAATCAGAATTAGGTGACCTTGAAAATCTGAGGTTTGCAAGTGTGGGCTGCTGGATGTGCCACTGTGCCCGAGGAGATGACCCCCATGACATGGCACGGCTATTCGGCATGTGCTGCTACAGGGCTGGCCTCTACTCATGTTTTTCTCACTGTGTCATGTTTTACCTTTTTTTTCCGTTTGTTTCCTACTCCTTCTTGTTATATGTCAGATATGGGAGGGAGGCAGTGAAAGCCTCAAACAGGTTTCTCAAACAGAAGTCGAGACATTTCTGGTTTACATGTAGGAGCACCATCACGAGGAGACAATGCCACCCCTTTAAGTGTTTGCTAACCCAGTGGAGGACGTAATAACAAAACCCAGTGGTAGGAAGCTGAAGTCATGGAGTTGGAGATGAGAAATACACTTACTATGAATGATGTTGATCAGCTGCTGGAATAAACCACAACAGAGTGCAGTGGGTTCAGCATCCTTGATGCTTGGAGATCATACCGCCTTTCCGGAACGTGTACAAACACTAAGTATGCCTTAATCACACTTGAGCAGCCAGGTTCAGTTAGGGATAAACTGGTGGAAAATACGGCCAGGGATAAACAGGAAGCCACATTACAGGGCTCTGCAGCCATCTAGCCTTCAGATGCATGAAATACTGGGATGCAGAGGGAGGTCTGGAAGCCAGTGTGATAGCCTGGTGGCCTGATGCCCGCTAACAGACCTGAGAGTCCCAGAGGTTTGCTCCCTGGGAGCTGGCAACATAGTATGTAAGAAATCTGAAAATAATCACATCACGATTAATTATTAAGTACCCCATAGGGTACTAAATATCTCACAACAGAAATAAAAGACCCGGTCATTTTAGGAGTTTACAGTTAAATGTCAGACACAATGCAATGAGCATTGGTAAACAGAAGGGAGAGAACAAGATGAAGCAAAACAATGCCTGGATGTGAGAAGTTCAGTAAGTTTTAGCATGCAGGCACCTTTGTGACTTAATTAAAGTTTTTAGGGTGTGAATTGCTTCAATGACAGTGATCTATCATTGCAAGATCAAAAAAGAAAGGAGCTTTAATTTCAATAAAAATATTTATACATTAAACAAACAAAACACGACCAGAATTAAGGACTGCTTGCTCGAATAGGAACTGCTTCTTGTTAGAGCCAGGATCCACACATGTGCTTTTGGTGACAGTACATCCATTCAACAACTCAGGTATTCGTGACACTGGGCAGTGTATGACCATGAAAAAATACTGTTTCTATTCACAGGATCAAAAAGGAAACAACAGAGCATAGCACACACAAGAAGGATGTAAACTTACCCTAACTAATCAAAGCAGCGTATGTCTGCATGAGAAATCCTAGGTCACTTACACCCAATGAGTAACTCACAGATCAGGTTTTTATTTTAAATGTGTGATTTCAAATAATCAAGATCAGGTATTTGTATGACTGTTTGGAAAAGAATACACTTGCATGTTAATTTTTGCCCTATTTAACTTGGACATTCTCTATTTAGAAAGCAATTGTCAAAATTGATTAAGAGAAACCACTGAGGAAGAAACTATTAATGTTTTCCAGTTCTGGAGGTCAATGTCCTGCCAAAGCTTACCGGGAGCACACAATACCAAACCAATGACTCCACTGAAAACAGAAAAATAGTGTAACTCCAGCATCACATGAGGACGCAACTGGTAATGTTTTCAGTGCAAAGAGGAGCATACAACCGGAAGGTGTAACAGGAATGCAGACAGGTTATCACAAATAACCGTTAACTCAGACCTTATTTAACGAATGAGTGAGGATGCCATTTAAATTTCTTCATCTCCACAGTATCAATTCTAAATCGGACTTAACAGACCCATGTGAGTATAAAGCTGTATGTATTTAACCTGTGAAAAATACATTGATTTGCACCACTGACACCACTGTACTAGCGACTAGCGTGACTTTGGGAAAGTCACTTAAGTTCTCTGTGACAAAGTTTGCACATCTCTAAGGATGAGTACTTAAACTGTGTCTCTCAAAAGAGAATTAGCTAATATTTGCACAAAACCCTGACATCTGGTGCTGAGATGCACTAGAGTGCAATATGCTATCAGCACGTGCACACTAACACTCATCCTTTAATATGAGCTTCAATGTCTTTTCTTGCATTACTAGATGTTTTCTGCAGCCTCCATTAAAACTCTGCCTTAACGTTTAGTGATACAACTTATGCAGGTACTCGTAAGCAATGCCAGTCTGATACAGATGCTCATTCCTCAAAAACACTCAAAAACCGAGAAGGTGCAGCAGCAGCTGTCAACTCCACCAGCTTTTCAGTTTGGGTAGGGTATTGCATCAAATGACCTCCTTCCAAAACCTCAAATGTGGTTTAATAAAAGCTTAAACAATCTGAACTGATACAAAGCCCATTAAGACTGGGTAATTTGTCTCAGTAAATGGCATATGGAAATTTTAATCAAAAACATATGGCTTTTCACAGTTACAATTATCCAACTTTGGCTAGAGTAATGAAAAATTTCCCAGCTTTATGTAAAAAAATTAGTCTTTACAGCAAAGAAGATTCAATTATAAGCAAAACAAAAGAGCTGTAGCCTTTTATCTTTTATTAGGACCTACTTGGGTTTGTACTTTATTTATGAAATTTGGTAATTCTTTTTCTAAGCGATCACTAGATAAGTCCTGGAAATCAAAGTTTGCTCTTTAAAAGAAATATTTCACAGATGACATTGAAGTTCAAGCAAGCAAGCAAGACCGTATCAGCTCACGTTCCCGCAAGTTCCCACTGGCAGGGGCAGAGTAATAATATTTGACCTCTGCTTTTTGCATTTATATCCCTTCTCATTTACAGCTCCACTGACTGTTCTATAGTTAAGACCTCTACCCAAGCAGAGTGGTTACAGCGTTTGTACACGAGGCCCACTTGGTTCCTGTTACTGGCTGCAACGTGGAAATAACTCCGCTGCTGAACTTGGCGTGCCCTGGAAACCAGACCAAAACGAGGAGCCTTCCCTCAGGAGGCTGCAAGTCTCAGGTCATCGGTGATTTGACAGAGATCCCTGTTTTTTATGAGAGCTAAGCTCTGCTTTGCCTGCCTTTGTTTGCTGGAGGAGGGTTTCCATGGTCTGCTTTTTTAATTTTTTTTTTTTAATGGGTAGCATATTTTTAGAATCCAAAATCTGTAATTATGCCGGTTCTGAAATTAAGAAAGAACTCTCTATGCAAGACGGCTATTTCTAGAACTATTAAACAAAACCAAAAATATTACAGAAAATTACATGAATAGTAAATGATTCAGATGGATGGTGACAGGTGTCTGCATGTCTTTTAGAAAGCCCATTTATGTGACTGTATCATGCAGAAGGAAGCACTGCTGTATGTTGCCTTGAATGGCATACTGTCAAAAACTCATACGCCATTAGTGAACCCTTTGTCATTACATTTAAGGGTTTTTTTCCCTAATGATTAGAAAAGCAGTGTCGATGCTATTTTTATCTATTATTTTTGTTTAACTGATATGAAACTACTTCTCCTTCTGCTATATTCTAACAAAAACATACATAGATCAATCACTTCTTTATACATCACTGAATTTTAATTTCCAAAAGAAAACGTGACTAATACTCAGGCTTAGATAAAAAAAAAATGTTAGTGGCTTTTATGCTCCTATATTTTACTTAAAGTCTATCTCTAGAGACTTTTGTAAAGCACATTTGATAACACATCAGTGATACTGCTCTACTGAGTCAATGTTAATAGCAAGTAGCTACCAAAGCATAATACCTGTATCTGTATATCTATCTATATCTTCAAATGGATCATTATTCCTACAGAGTGAGCTATTCAATGAACCTTGACAGACGATGTGTGTGCTTGAAGGAAAAACAAGGGGTTGTAACGCAGGACCCCAAGAATACGACGACAAGATAATTGCAAAGGTCTTGCTGGTGCAGCCGCAGGACGGAAAGAGATGCCTCCAAGCTGTAAGCACAACCCGCAGCTCCTCCTCACCAAAGAAACACAACCCAGGACTGAGCAAAGGTGGGTTTGGCTGGAACAGAGAGAACCACAAGCACGAACACCACCTATATAAAACACATATAGTAAACTCAGATGTAACAGAGAGAGAAACCAACGAAGAAAAAGCAGGTAATACAGCAGCAGTAGCAAAGGTATAAAAGTATCTGCAGTCAGTCCCAGCCAGGGGGAAGACCCCACCACCACCATCGTGCTCTCCTAACAAAGCAGCTCCAGAGGCAGGCAAGGGGCTGTCACTGCCTTCTCCTGGGAAGGCTGACACCACCGGGCTCACGTCCAGGAGGAGTGCAGGAAGGGAAAAGGGTAGATGACACCCACACATGCTAGACTGCGTGCATCACTGCAACTGTACAGGGACTGGGAATTAGCAATAACGGGGTACTATGCACTCTAGCCTTAGTATCATTGTAACTGTACTAAAAATAAGTCTTTGATTAGGTTACTAATACTTCAGTTAGATTATCAACAAATCCTTGGATCAGCGTATAAGGGGTTCTTTTAGCCCATATATATTGCATGGGGTGTTTCGTTCGGTATTTCACCCTGAAGACTTGGTTGTCCTTTGGATACAAGAAACTCGAATGGTTAAAAATGAATCCGGTAATATAAGAATTGACAAATTAGAAAGCTTAAACTTGTTCACTGGCAATTTGGGGTATTCTGTAGTGGACAAAACACCACCTTAACTACATGCATTAAATGAACTTCAAAGCACCCACACAATAGGAAGTAAAGTAATGATATAGGTAAGGGGTAATTACCTCTTCACATATGTGAAACGCACAACCCACTTAGGTACACAGCTACAGCCAGGACACCTAACTCAATTTTCAAGTATGACTTAAAGAGATTTACAGAGCATAATGGGGTTTGCCTTCCCATACCCCTTCTGTAATTTTAAGATGATCCTAGCAATCTAAAATTCAGGATGATGTTTAAGGTCACATTCAGTCCTTGAATGGAAGTCAACGGGATTTTGGTTTTTTTTTATTAAAGATCACATGACTTATCTCAAGGGGAATCTGAATAGGCTGGCAATGACATTCTGTTAAACAGAAAAACTGACCAGAAGGATTGGACAAATCTTCCTGGTTCAGACTGAATAAAGAACCTTCTACCAAGAGATAGCTTGTACGCCCTCTTCCAAATTGTTTTCATCACATTTGCATAACTCTCCACATACAACAGAGCATACTTTCATATCCTGGACAAAATACACAACCAGATGGAGACAGAAGTCATTTGCATTGCTGCCCATGGAATAATATGACTTCATTGGCTGTAGACTATAAACTATGCTAATTTGGCCCATAAAATAGTCTTGAAGATGAGATTCTAGTGCATCTCAATCAATTTCAGGTTTTAGAGGACATTGGTTTGAAGAAATCATAGCCCGTCTATATGAAGGCAGGCTGAAAGCACTTTAACTGATGACTAGCACCCACAAAAGCATTAAAGCTTTTTGCTCTTGAAATACTTGACAAGATTTGCCTCCTGATATTTATGGCTCTAATATCTCTAAACACTGTCTCTATAAAACCTGCGCCTGACTCTTTAAAAGCAGGGTTTTATGTCATCCCTTTCACAAATACACAAGATGAAGTTCTTCTGCCCATGTCCTTGCTGTTGTGGCAAGACTACACAGCAGGCTACGCAGTTCAGAATAAAACCTCCTTTGATACGAAGCTTAATAGAATTTTAGTTTAAGAGCTGGTGCTCTAATGAATAATTTTTAGAGTCACTAATTTCAGAAATAGTTTACAAGTCTGGGGATGAACGCTTTCCAATTTGACCTTTAGAACAGAAATTTCACTGGGATTTCTACTTCACTGGGGAAAAAAAAAAAGTTACAGAGGTAAACATCTTGCCATTTCCCTACCCTGCCTCTCCTTCGGAAAACATTTTTGCTTGGAGTTTATTTATGTAGGCGTTAAACAAGGTTAATGCCTGTGCATCTTTACCAAGTGGCCAGGACTTCCAGACCTTTCCTTTTCCTGATCCTTCCTGCACAGAAACTGCTACCGTTCTCACAAAATGCAAAAATTCTCACGTGAGCGTTTGCTGTGGGGGCAACTGCAGCTGGAGGGTTTTCACGGAGGGGTTTGCTCTGAAGGCTCAGCTTAGCTCCGTGATGAGAAGAGACGCGTAGCTGGAAGAGCTGCAGGTTTGAACTCAAGCCAGACGTTCTCAGAGGAAGCACGCTGCCTCCTGCCAGGGAGAAGGGCTCGCAGCTCCTCCCGGCTGAACCACGAGCGAGCTGCAAACGGCCACGCTTGGGTTAGGAAAGGAGAAAGCTGGTGTGTTGGTATGCAAGCCAAGATCTTGTTTTCCTCCCAAGCCCTCCCTGCTCTCCCTGTCACTCACATCTTCGACCTATGTATCATCTTGGACTATGACATCTCTATCTGGGTTCTCATATTGAGACTATGTTTAAATCCTGCCAAATCCTTCTGACTACGATCTATCAAACACAGACTGATCTGTCTACCTGCATGGCTAAAATTCCTCCTCAGGCTTTTACCTTGCATCCCAAAGACTGCGACAGCTTTTCCTCGAGCGTTACCAATGCCACTGGCCAACACGCAGCTGTGGGAATCACGGATCCTCGCGCCGTGCTCTGACCGCTTTCGCCTTCCTCTGTCACGCCAGGTATGAGCCGCTTGTGCTCACCAGGATGGCTCCTCCTGGCACCCTATATCCTCAGCACCTCACTGGGATTTGATCCTTGCTTCCAAATAGGCAACAAGGCAGCCCCAGTGCTTTTTTCGCTGTCCTTCATACCACTCATCTTACTGGGGAACAGGGGCTCTTAGCAGTATTTTCCAGGCACCCACTGTTCCCGTCCCAAATCAAATCACTCTATCATGTTACCAAAAAAACCCGAAAAAAATCCTCCTTGACTTTATGTTCCATTTCATAAAAGCTGCCTGTTTACTATCCTTCTATAGGAAATATTTCAAACATTCATTTTGAAGCAACTCTCCTGCTTGAGACAAAATGCTGAGGACTCAGAAAATTTTATTTTATTACTTTAATCTGGAAAATCAGGACAGACATTTCCCCTTGGGTTGACTTGAATGGAGTTACTTCACTCTCAGAATTTTTTTGTATTTTCCTAGCAAAGCAATACGTTATTCGCACACCTTCTTCCAGCACAAGTGATTTTGCAATAGCCAGAAAGCAGTACTTCTATTGGCATCAGGAGATACTGCACAGCCCTCTCTTACCTCATAGCTGAGCATTAACATTGCAGATGCCCTGCGTGTTCCCCATGGGGGCATGCTCTGCTGCAACTTCTTACTTTGCGCAGCTAAACGAATGCAAATTCAGACCCCAAATAACGTAAAATAATGTGACACAAGCTCAATGAGCTAGAAGTTTCAAAGAACAATTTCCCTTTACTTGACAGAAACACAAACGAAAAAGACCCCACAGAGATCCTGATCCTCAGAGGGTTATCTGGTGTTTCAGCTTGCTTATGGAAATGTACATTACGATGCTAGGCAGCATCTCTTAGAGAGGAGGTATTTTTTCATTCTGTTTATCTCTCACGTCTAATGAATTATGAAATGGCAGTCACGTTTGTTGCAGACAGGGAAAATAACATGGGACAACTTTTGACAAACATATTTAAAGCTCTGCTGTCCTTTGCATGCCAACACCGACTCCCTGGTTTTGCTTACCAGAAGGAAAATAGGAAAGAAAAAAATAAAACAATGAAAAAGCAGCCACTAGGATAAAATTGTTCTGCATTGGCCTTGCATCCCATCAACAGGAACAGCAATTTTCTTACAAAGGCAGAGACCCCCTCTGGCCTTTGGGTATAGTTTGCACTTGACTGAGGGGTCCTGTAACTTCTATTTTCCATACATTTAAAGACAATATTGATTTGCATTGATATAGAATCAGTAATTATTTCTTCAAACTAGGTAAATAGCATTATTTCATTTGACAGAGCAGGGGATTTAGAGCCAAAAGGGGAGGTTACAAGAAGCATCCTAATAACTGAGAAAATAACATCGACCTCCTGATTCCTTGTCCTATTCTCTATCCACTGGACATAAAAGACCAGAAAAAGTGATCACATTATGCCACGAAAACATATGCTTACAGCTCTTCAGACGTTTGTGCCACTGTAGGATCAGTTTTTGCAAGATGTTTGGAAAGATTTCTAACGGGAAAGAACCTGGACCAAAAGATGCCTTAGTTGCAACCACAGATGTTTATGTGGTTTGAGGCTCATCATGGATCGCCTGGACAGCAAGGGTTCACAGATCTGCCATGCCTGACCTTTAATGTCCGCGATGGAGAGAGTGAGCAGGAGGAGACTCCTTATTATGGAAATGATGCCCCAAATTCACTCCTGCATGGTAAGAGTGGCGACGACAGATGCGTATGTGAAATCATGAGCAAGGACCACTGCGTGGGGACACAGCATACTTCTACCCTGGCAGATTATGACTATATTGCAGACAAAGTCTCTACGGGATTGCTAACAACAATTTCAAGATATTGACATTTCAAAATAACTATGCATAAGTCAAAAGGGAAAGATTTCTTTTAAATTTACGAGTTTGCAGTTGGTCATACCCCATTTTGTCATTTCAGGAAAGTATGGTTCAATCTCACTGAATAACTGAGTTCCCTGAAGGGTCATGGCACTCTTGAGGATACTGCTTTATATTGGCATCTATATTTCTAGGCTAATTCATTTATTGTCAAAATAATAATTTAAATTTGCAATTTATTTTCCTCTCTTAGTTATGCACCATTCTAGCTGTCATCAGAATAAGCCAACTGGACATCAGTGATTTGCAGAGGTAAGACTGTACTCAATGAAGGTAGCTGGGCTATATTCTGAAGTTACGCCAAAATGAAACTCTAGTGTCATCTACGTAGCCATTCTGCTGTTCCTATCCTCAGCTTTGATTTAAGAAAAAATGCTCAGAAAAATTTTCTGTAAATATAGTCACAGTCAGAGAACTAATACTACTGCTAAGGACACATTAATATCCAAAGTACACTACTATACTCATTCTGGCTTTTAGCCTTCAAAGAGTGGAACAGACGTCAAATGATGTGCACTTATTCTCTAATAATCTAGTGGTAAGCAGCCAAACAGGCCACCGACAGGAGCTACCTTGCTGGTAATACAGGCAAGGTGCAAAGGCTTCAGGAACAAGAGAGAGAGAACAGCGAATTTTTGCTGATAAATAGCACAGTATCAGATCCTGCACAAGGCCACAGGAAAAGTAGGGGAAGAAAGACAAAGTCTTGCTCTCTCCTTAGCTTACTGTGGGAGCTCTACACCATTTTCCTTATGACCTACGCATTGAACATATTAAAAAAAGGGTGGTATTAAGTTAACAGGTGAGATGTCAAAGTGACTGATTAAGCCTAAGGTCAGAAGATCTCCAAATACAGAGAGATCTACTCCATTTCAAAGTGAAATTGGCCCAAATACTTGGGCTCAGAACCTGAATACTTACTGCTTCATTCAGAACATCAGAGAAAATGAGAAATCTTTTTTATTTCCTTCCAGGTCTAGTCGGAGTTTGCCACAGCACCCTGACATAATCTAGCACAAAGATAATTTTCTCAAGACTACAGTTTCATGGAACAGCAGAGCTTTTTTCAAAGAAAGCTTACATCATTGGACCTTGGCATACGGGGACCAAACTGGCCCATTTAGTTGTTCACTTTAAACAAACACGTACATCTGCACTTAATTCTTAAAGATCCAGCCCCTAGCTATAAAAAATACATACATTTTGCACATATGTTCTTATACATATTAAAGGCAAAATTAGTAAATATGGAGAGAGACAGGAAAAAACTGTCAAGCCTCTGCCTTGCTGTTCCCTAAATTTCTAAACCACAAAAGAAATCGTGGCGCTGCGACGGACCTGTGATCTTAAGCTCATTGGGGTGCGATGCCCAGAGGGCTGGTGGCAGCTCTCCTGCCTGGCGCAGCAGCTCCCGGGCACAGCCCTCTGACATCTCCCCGTGCAACGCTCCCTGCTCTCAGCAGCACTATTTCTGTGTGATATAAATTGAAATACACTTCCTAAATAACACTGCAGGCTTACAAGATTACTAGCTTTGAGAGAAGGTGCGCCGATTATTTACAAATGCCCTGCCACTGCTTTAAGTAATAATGTATTCATCTTATTTATAAACCTTGGGTGGAAACAAAGCAGGTATAAATCCTATGTTTCTGTTCTAAGTTAAGGGTCCTTCTATCACAGATGAAAGTAAAGTAGGTTATATATCTGTTCTCTGTTACATACGCCCTGTTGGGCCTATTCATCAAAAAAAAAAAAGAAAAAAGAAGAGCTTACGTGAGGCTTAGCCTAGTTTTCCGCCCATCAGAGACTGTGTGGCAAAGGTGCAGAGGTTGTGAGATGGCTCTCTAACACTGACAACTGCACTCTGCACAGCTGAGTTAACATTTCAGCAAAGGAGGGAAACACTGGGAAATACATGCATGTAGAAAAATTCAAATAAATGTGCTTGTTCCCTTGTTAAGAACACACCCAGCATCACACCACACCCAGTCCTGGGGGCTCAAACAATAGCAGTGTCTGATTTTGGATAAGACCATCAGGCCTTTTATTGATATAAACAGTATTTTTCCTTTAAAAGACACCGGAGGAGGAACTGGGGACTCTACATGCATACAGCAAATGACACTCTTGAGCCAAATTTGTCATATTAGCCCCAAATCTTATCTGATGGCCTAGACAATTTTAACATTACAACTTTGCAGAAATGGGGACACCACAAATAGCTTGTGGCCTGCTCTTACGAGTTGTGACCTGACAGCTTCAGGTGTATCACAGTGCATGGAGGAAAACAGGGATGCCACTTCGGTGGGATGGGGAAGCCTGGGGAGACGGGGGCCTCTGGCAGTGGACAGAAGCGCACATGAAGCTCCAAAATAATGTTTTACTTGCAGAGTTCCAGGAGCTACAAAACAACTGTTCCTTTAGGAAGAATGAAAAGTTTAGGAAACCTCTCTTACCAGAGAATATGTACCAAAACAGATTTATTTATTGGAACCAGAATTTAAAATGTGTCCTGTATACCTGGGAAATGTTAATAGTGAGTTTTTTAGTCTCCCTGAAATAGGACGGTCAGCCAGAGGAAGCAGAGGCAGACCCTCTGCAGCACGCTGTCATGTGTTGCTGCCGCAGAGCCGCTCCTGTGCACCACAATGAAACCCTCCGTCTGGCCTGGACATGCAAAGGCTCTGAAAGGCTTCAAAGGGAAAAAATGAGACAGCAAAAGAGATTTTGGGGTATGTAAGGGAAAGCAGGCCACATTAAGAAAAACAATTCCTGAAGATGTAAGAAAAACTAAGAAAATTAAATTATTTAAGGTAGATTAATTGGCCCTGGGTGTAGGCAAACTCCAGTTGCTGGCTGGGAGCGTTATCTCTGAATTGTGTCCATACACACGGGAGGCAGCGCACCGACGAAAGTGCCAGGAAAAAGTGAACTAACCTACGGGAAGAGCTGCAGATTTGAAGTCCAGACTGAAAAAGCAGACAGGGTACCTGAGCAAGAAATAGCCAAGCGTGGCATTTCAATACCGGGGTGAAAACCAGCCTTGGAGCGCAGGCACACACGTCCTGTGGTGGTGGCTGCAGGCAGGGGCTGGCGTGCGCAGGCAGGCACGGGTGCTTCCCCCATCTGTGGGCAGCTGGGCAGCTCCCACCCCGGACGCTAAAGGCTCCCACGCCACGTACCCGGCAGGGGCTTTTCAGAAGTGCTCTCCCAGAGAACCAAAAAAAAGGAAGGAGCCAGGAAAATGCACCAAACTGGGATTCTGCCCTTCGTAAGCAGAAAATCCTTGAATAAAACCCAAACTTTCCGAAGAGGACGAGCACAGGTGACCGATGGGCTGCTGAGGGACGAACAGAGCTGTGCACAACCGTCGTCCCAGCTGCAGTCCGACTCCGGAAAAAAGCAGCCCAAACCCTCTGTCTCCTTAATTTCCAGGAGGTTTAAATCACATCATCTTTCCTCAACGCTCAGACGTTAGTAATCACTGCGGAAATGATTTAATTTGTGTGCCGAATGCCTCATTCAGCCGAGCGGCAGTGCATCGCTTCATTGATCAATCAATGCGATTGTTGTTGCGCTTGTTTGTTTAGGCAAGGCAAGGCAGATACTTTGGTGGTTCTCTGAAAATGTTTTCATTATTAATTGTTCTTGAAAGAATTACTTCATTGATCATTTAATCTCCAAAAAGAAAATGAATGCACTTGAGGGCAATAAGAGGGTACAACAGTAAAGAATTTGAGCAGCAATTATAATTTGTTTCTTAGCAACTAATAGCAAAAATTATGGGATTTGCTTGGGTACAAGATACAACAGGAATCATTCCAGCAATGGGAATATTGAAAAAAATCCTTTTCAGTATAATGTTGGGAGTCATTTTCTTTTTATGCCATCACAGTGAAATTATTTTGGGATGGTAGGTCAAAGCCCCAAAGTATTCTCATTACAACCGTATTATTACTGTATTTTCTGCTACCATTTGCACTGCACAGTGCCGAGTGCTATCTGCTAATTCACGCGTAACAATTATTTTTGCAGAAACACTTCTATAAAACAAATTCCTTTAATAAAGTGTGGGGGGAAACAGTTTTCAGAAACAACAGCGTGATCTCCTGCAGTTAGGAGTACGTTCATGGTAACGGAGAAGAAAGTTTCTATAAATGAATAATCCAATAGAAAATGTACAAAAGGTATCTCAGGCTGCTGCCCACCTCCAAACCCTGCAAAACAGTTCAGGCTAAATTCCACACACAAAACCAGCCATTTTGCTTGACTGGGGCCGTCTGACCAGAGGAGGAGGAGGAGGAGGAGGCGGAGGAGACCTTTCCCCTTGCATCTCATCTCCTCTGCCCGCAGCTCCCAGGGGCAGCACAGCGATGCTCCGAGGACGCCTCCCTTCAGCCCTGTCATCCCCCCTCCTGAGGTCTCATTTCTGTTCTAAAAATTGGTACTTCGTCCCCCTGGACATCTCAGTATCATTTTTGCCAACTGCAGAAAATACCCATGGCATTAGCATGGACCTGTTAAATTACAGATTCAAAGGAAACTCTTTCATAGAAACCATGGGTTGTTATGGATTGGAAAGGCACTCATTTCAGAGAAGCGTCTCTGTGCAGAGTGGGAGGAAAGACACCAACTGTCCTCCCAGTGTGGTGGTGCGACAACGTGCAAAATGCTAGAAACCCCTGAAAAGTAGATCCCATTTCTCTAACAGCTCATGTTTCACAGACATCACTTTTAAGCAGTTTTTTTAACAACGGGAGGCAAAACAATGCTATGACTGAAAAACTGCACCGATTTGAGCTTCATTTTCCTCTTTGGATACTCATTTCAAAATCAACAGCATGTGACGAACGTTGGTACTGATGAGAAAGGCAACGGCTACTGCATGGCTAGTCTCCGGAGGGTTTATTTTTAAATCAGCATTACTACAGGTAGCACTGTCTTTGTGTATTTTCAAGTTAAACTGCAAATCCTGCTGAGGAGTTTAGGGCCAAATGGAGTCTAGTTATCACAGCAGGGAAAGGACACTTCATCTACCAGCACCGGGGATGGCTCCACGGGAGAAGTCAGGGGTCATCTGCCAGGAGAGCAGAGCGGAGCCTTGGCCCCAGCCTGGGGATGCATTAGCTGCCGCAGGTGGAGGCAGCGATGGAGCAGACATAGTCTGGACACCCCCGGGATGGGGGGCATAGGGGTGTCCAGTTTGACCCTCTGCACTGCTCCTGCAGACACGCAAAAATGTTTGGATTCAAAGCTTTGGTGGCAAAAAACAAACTGCAGCCTCAGCAAGGTAAAATAAATATCAAAGTTAATCTCTAATTAGAGATGTTATTCTATAGGTGCTCATAAATCAGCTGAAGGGTAGGACAGTAATTGCCATTCTCTTTGCTGGGGAGAGTCCCATCTTGCTTATCCCACTGCACCAACGTGATCATAAAAGAAAAGATCTGGACATCACTTGGCAAAGAACTACAAACAGAAGGGAAAACCTCACATAGTCCTAATTCCTCTGAAGCCACTTCCACCAGCGTTGCTCATTTTGAACAGGTTTGACAATCTGGCCCCTTTCTGCTTTAAAAACCTTTGGCTAAACGAGCAAACCCAAAGAGAGCAGACAAGAGTCACAAGTCACGCGGAAGCTGGCACTCTCCATGGTCACCCACATAGGGCGACAGATCGGGGGCTTCTGCAAAGACGTTTCTGGTGAAAAGGTATCAGGCTCAGCTTCCCAAAGGCACAATCCTTTGGACATCTACCACGCTCAATGGTCAATAGAAGGGGGAGGAATAGGTCTGAAAGCCTTTGGGTCATTACCTGCACAGCGTATGGAGTACAAGCATACTGCACACGACCAGTAGTAGCTGCTAGCAGTTAAGATTAGCACTAGCAGAGGCCATCAAAATAAGTGAAATTAAATCTTAATACGTATTCCTCCAAATACACACTCCTGAGAAGGGTCTGCAAACGTTGCGCGGAACAGGTTGGTGAACTTCTCTAAGGAAGGGTATCGATGCTGCCTCGCACTGGGGACAGACAAGCTCTTGAAGCCTTTCCCAGGACTCAGCTTTGTGATTTTACGTCTATGGAGATGTGCGTATAAATGCAACTTTCAGCACCTGTGTGCACTGACGTTCCATTTTGTAAATTATTTCACAGTCAGGAGAAATAATTTGGCAAGGACGCTCATTAAAAGCGCATCCTGCTCACGGTGTACTGCTCTGCACTGAGCTGTCCCACTCTCTTGCCCACAGCCAAGAGCTGCTCAGCACCTTCGAGTCATGCCAAAGAGAACAGGAGCTGAGCAGGCAGAACAACTTGCAAATTCATCACTTTCTGAGGGGTACGGCCCAACTCTGGTGCCACTAAAAATCAATACAAGTTTTATCTTCGACTTAAACGGAAGAAGGATCTGGGCCATAGTAAACAGCTTTAATCATATGTCTGAATGGCTGGGTACACCTCTAAACTGCCGCATCAGAGCGGCACTTCTTTCCAGGCATAGCTTCTTATTGATTTCAGTGTTATTCCCAAACAGAAACTACAGTACAGTGAATAAAATTGTCAAGCTAAGCCCCAGCCCCTAAAATAAAAAGCACATAATTTAATCTAATTCAGCTGTGTTTTTGTAGATCATTTTAGAAAAGCCATTATTAGAATCCATATTCAGAGTTTAAAGCGTTTTTTGTTTTCTGAAAGCCTGTATTGCTATAAGGACAGGGTTTAGTGCATCATTAATCCATATTCTGTTACTGTGGCATAGCAGATTCCTCACTTTCTGAAAATATGTTCAATTTCAGAGACAACTAGCACTGGGGGGGGGGGGGCGGGGGGAGAGAACAAATTTGAAATGTAAATGATGTAAATGACATCTCACAAAGCAAGTATTGGGGGAAAATATTAGCACTTTTATCGTAATGAGTTTGTAACCTAAATACATATTTCATGGATGAAATTGCTGACCCTCTCTGACCTCCAGAGGAGGTTGACTAGCTAGATCGCAGTTTAATCTTCAGTGAAAATGCTAGAGAAGAATAATACAACCCTTGAAGAGCAAACGAACATACATTACTGATGCCCCAAGATTCAGAATGTAACTCTTAAGAGGAGGAAAATAAAAGCTCAAAACCCAAGACATTAGTCTCAAAAGATCCCGCTATAACTTCCCTCCGAAATAAAAATGAGATAATCCAAACATCACACAACACACGATCAGGATGGAAAATAAGGGATTGGTCAGATGGAGGGGGAAGCCTTGGACAGGTTAAGCAGTACAGTCCTCAGTCTCTAACCAAACGGCTTTCCACAGCTAAATCATAATATGTGACATAGCGGGGAGTAAGAGACCAAGCTGAAGTGCTGGAGGTGGGTCAGAGACTGCGCGTGCAACCTAGGTGCCAGACAAGGGTGTAAATTCACGGAAAATAACTTGATAAAAGGGAAAAATCCTGAGAGAGCAACTGAGAACAAACAGGTTTAAGAGAGCTCGCCACTGGCTGGAATGAGTCCTCCCCATACAGTGTTTTAGGCTATTCCACGCAGAACTTACAGAAGGGTCATTCAAATATGATCACGTTTGGAATAAAACCACATAAAGGCAAGCAGCTGTATTAAGCAGTGCTACTGCATCTGCACGCCTTGGATGTCAAGGCTGAAAACCATGCATTACTAATACAAATGCTTATTCTTATTGGTTCTTAGAGGCAGAGCTTTTGTAATAAACTTAAACCAGCTAATTCTGGTTGCAATCCCTTTGATTATACATGACAAAATTACTTCCTGTTTTGTGAAAGCAGAGCCTACCTTGAAAAATGCTAATTTTTTTTTATTTAATCCAAATGTTTCTAATCTGATTATGCTGTTTTAGCAATCTAAAATAAATTTTAGGAATGAAAAATAATATATTATTCAAGTTCCCCATCATTGCTTTAACTGGGAAAGAACAAGCTTTGGTTTTGAGTTCAATATTCCTAGCTAAGAATCAGTCAAACCAAATTTGTATTTGGTCAACTAGAAAACTTGAAAGATTTTTGCCAAATGTATCATTCATCAAGACAGATAAATTAAACAGAATTTAATAAACACTCTGTATCTGAAGCAAAGATAAAATGTTAAAGGTTTCTTATTTTTGTACAGAATTCTCTGCATTTGCAAGCTCTTGATTAATAAACACCTAACAAGTTAAACAAGCAAGGAAGCTGATGTATTCACATTCAAGTAGTCTGTGGCTACTGCACTTGCCAGCATCCTCCCTCCTAGTCCCACATCCTGAACTTTGAAGCCCAGGACTAGCGTCTAAGGAGCTGCAACCTGGTACCCGGCTTGTCCTTGAACGACTGACGTCAGCAAACAGTAGGACCCCAGCCAAGGTGGTGTTGAAGTGCTTTGGTCTGAGTAAGGATGCTTCCCAGGCCCACCCTGCTAGCTAGCAGAAGGCCATGATTTGTAAGACAGAGCTTGCTGTGAAACACGTGGTCTCCAGAGAAGCAGACCAATGTAGTATTTCTGAAGTGATCACCCTGACACACTGAAATCTGGAGTGATGAGACTGGTCTTCAGGAAGCTGTTCATTGCCTATCCAGAGTGAAAATGCACCTTCAGTCAAGGAAAAACACAAGCAGGTCATAAGCAAACGGATAATATATTGTAAACTACGCAGGGAGACAGAGGACTTGACTTTACTCAAAGTAATATTTCTCATTACAAGTCACCTCTCTATACTGTGTGAACCTGGTGTTTATTGGCATTTTTACTTTTCATTTTTGTAGCTGGAGCACATCAGCTTCCCTTACCAGTCAGTCAAAAACATCTTTCATTAAGCTCTACTGAAAGCCCAGCTCACCATTACTGATAGCTTCATGTCTGGGAAGGGAATGGACTGCCCTGAACCCCTGCACGCACATGCAAGGATATTTCATAGCAGGTCCTGCTGTCATTACTAAGCCGCTGTGTACACCCCTCCCAGGACAACAGCACAGAGAATCACAGAGATGATGGATGGATAAGTCCATATGTCTATTCTCTGCCTTCACCTTCACAACTACATGAGAAAAAAGATGACTCGTGGTCCTGCGTTATCATTTGCACACTCTTACGGACTTTATCCTGTACCTCAAAGTGGCTTTACATAATTTCATATAATGCTAATTCACATCAAGACCCATGTCTTCTGTTATCCTTAGCTTTTGACAAGAAGCTGTGACACTAAATTTAACCCAAAACAAAGCACCCTGTTTTCCCTTTTACACACAGTTACAAAATATCACCCATACCTGAAAGTACCTGTACCCAAGTACTGAAATGTAGGACCTGTGAAAACTGTCATCGTGAGTTTATTTCTTATAAAGATTATGCTCCTTCAAATATTTTGAAGCTTTAATTCTCCAAGGAAAGGAAAAAATCGATGGTGAGATCCCATTTGCCAGATACTTTCCTAGGTGGCCTCTTTCTCAAGAAACCAGACATTTTACCCTGCGTACTACATACAATTTTAGCTAAATCATCATAAACCAAAGCATCTATTCCTCATTTACATTTCCCCTCTAAATTCAGGTGTTTTCTCTACTCCACGAACAGGTCAGAAAATACTGTGTAATGCATTATTAAAGGTTAGGAAAGGTGGCATTGCTCTCACAGTTTTTCTACCATGCTGCAGGAATGCAGGCTGCGTTGTTACTTACAAGCAAACTGAAGCTTTGCTTCTCTGCTGACAATCGTTCCAAACGGGTTTGTTGCTACACACTGGTATGTTCCGGTATCTTGGGTTTTATTGGGATTATTGATCAACAGGTTGCCTTCCACCACGCTGTAGCGGTAATCCATACCGATGTCAATACTGGTTCCATTTAACTTCCAGCTACAGCACAAAATGTCAAAGTTAAATTCTCTTAGTATTAATGGATGCTCTTGAGTATTTGAAAATATAACGTGAAGTAAGTAAAGAAAGATTTAAAACATCTTTGACTACTTATTTAAAAAAAAAGCATGAAAATGCAAATTTCCTGTGCAGTATTGAAATATTCCAGTATTTAACTGAAAGAGCAATATCCTTGACATATATTTCAGTCTCTGATATGAGTAATGCTTCTGTAGTTGCTAGTGCTGCTGCTCTTTGGAATTAATCATTTTGCAAGGGGAAGTCCCAGAAACAGGATTTTTAAACCATTCAAGTCCACCGAGGGTTTTTTTTTCCCTCTCCCAACTTGCTGGCTGTTTGTTTTTAAATTTAAGAACATTCACTCACAGCAGATGTTGTCACAAACTGGGGCACTGAGAAATTCCAGCACCATGTTGCCCCAGTTACAGCAACCCTCATCCTCACCAGCCCTCGATGAAGCATGCAAGGGAGCCACAGCCGCATAGCAGCTCCAGAACGTACAGAGCTCCAGCTTTACCAGAACATACAGAGAAACAATTTGAGTATGTTTGCACCAGTGAATCAACAGAGTTTACTGCATTAAATAGTCAGTCGTGTCAGAAGATAGCATGGTGGCTGAGGTCTGACGACTCTAATCGGTTTCAGGGGCATTTACTTTGGTGAACAAAATGAGAAAGGCATTAAAGGAAAAAAAACAGAAGCCTACATGATTTACAGCAGCATCACTGTAGTAATATAGCATCTTTTTTTCTAAGGATTCCAAAGCAGCTACTAAAGCTGAAAACAATTAAGAGCCTCATCCATGTTTATGGAAAAGGATGGTTAATCTGGGAGCCAAGACTATTTATAATCCCTTTGTAAACTTTTTGAACTCTTGTCCAAATTTTGCAATTGCATTGCAATACGTGGTGATTTCCTGATGCCTGTTTTCTTTGTTATCATCATAACTCCAGCGGGTCACTGCGTTATACTGCCTGATACATGCAGGGGAAAGGCTCTTGGGGGATACTGCTGTAGAGTGGAGATCGTGCTAAAGAATAGTTAAACATTCAACAAACCCAATGTTTGGTCTGGGATTTCCTTTTACTTCGCAGCTCAGCTTCACTTTCTTTTCCTCTGAATCCAAGGGGAAGATCACGCTGTTGGGCTCCTGAAGGAAAACTGGCCCGTGCAGTGTGTTGTCGTCTGCATTAAACAGAGGAAAAATGTGACAGATACTTGATGGAATCTCCATGTACCCAGTGTTAAAATATAACACAGTATCTTAGCAGCAAGAGGCTGTGTATCATTGACCCTAGAAAAGATGTGCCAATGACACCTTTTTCTTTTTGTAACAGCCAGATTGTTTTCCCAAAACCTCATGTGGGGTCAACATTCACGAAAATGTCTGTGCCTTAACAGAGCACAGACTGAAAACTTTACCCAAAGTTCAAATGAAGGGGAACAGGCAAAGCTCACTTCAAATCACAGTGTACAGCTTCACCTTTAAAAACTGAAATATTTTCACTGTAAATTAAAAAAACGTATTATTAAACACAGCTACACAGTAATGTGAGATGGAGGTTCACCAGCATTTACAGCCCCCACGAAGCCCCTCCATTACAACTGGTCCTCCTATGCCTAGACTGAAATCTTTTTGCAGTCACGCGGTGTAACTGAGCATCAGCCCCTCAGAGGGGACCCCTGGCCACGTAAACCCTTTCACTTCTGCCCTTTCCCAGCAGTGGTGCCGCAGGGATCCCCCCCAGGCGCCAGCCCTTGTGCCTCACCGTGCTCCCTGGGGACGAAGGTCCCGAGTGCTCGGTATGAACCGCGCCAGCAAGCACATTACACACTTGTGCATTTCAGAGTATTAAAAACTCACTCTAAATATAGGTAGAAGAGTGAAAACATTTGGCAAAACAACCTGACATGACCTTCAAAGAGTTCAGTAGTCCTTTCACAGCAGTCCAACAGTCTGAGGTTGGGGATTACTTACAGGAGCCTTCCTTGTAGTGACTTTTGCTCTTTATTTTAAAAATACATTTTTATCTTTTATGTTGCTAACTCCTTCTTATCCCCCTTCCTCTCTCCTCAACCACTTTCAATTTTCATCTTATCAATTTATCTTTTTTCAAACTTGGAACTAAGGGTGAGCGTTGCTAACAGGAAAGGTCCCGAGGTACAGCCTTTCTCTGCCTGTCACTTTGCAGTTACAGGATTTCACGAAATACACCAACATTGCTCAAAACGCCCACAAAAAGTTACAACGTAAATTCCCTGCTCTCCATCCTGTTTGTATTAGACAGTTTCATCTTCACAGTAGCTGTTCAGAACATAAAGGAAACCAACTTTACTTCCCTGAGAAGATCAGCTACCTTGATTTCACCAAGGCTTTTCTGCCCATCAGTGTCAATGTCTAGCTGCCTCCCCTAAGTATAGCGCAAGTAAGGACCCAGTGAAACTGCTCACAGTCAAAAAGTCTTTTAGCTGAATGGAAGGAGCCTTGCTGTAACATTTTTTGAACATTTTCCGATCATGTTCTGTCCTATCATCTTTACAGCAGACTTCTGTTCTTGCAGAGTACCGGCGGGGCAAAGGGCAATTGCGTGGGCCATCAGGGTGCTGCTGCCGGCACCCGCAGGGAGAGACTTAGGGACGCGAGCATGGACGTCATTTTGGCCAGGCAGCAACGCTGCCGTCTAGTCTGCTGCCACAAGTCTATCTTGATGGATACACAGGAAATTTGTGGGTATAGGAGGTCAGAGAAGAATCAATAAACAAAATAGAAAGATGATGGGATGTACAAAAAAATAAGAAAGAAAAAGAAAGGAACGAAGACGATGCATCTTCCCAGCGGGAAGGTGAGAATGAATGTGAACAGCTCGCAAACCCCCAACACTGGGAAATCAGCTGGATTTATTAGGGACAGAACAACAGCTCTTTACTCCAGGGAGAAAATTCTGTCTTCTCCACAGAAGGATTTCAGAGAGACTCTGCGAGGAAGATTATAATGGAGCAACCTCTTCCCCATGTCTCCTCCCTTAGGCACCACCACAAAAGAGAATGCACTACACATAGTCATATCGGTTGTATTTATCTTTATTTTTAATTATATGTTAACGATATCTGACTGAGACTCATCTATTATTCAGAACACATTTCACAATCTCTAGCTTTAAATTACACCTGTGTGCAACTTACTGTCGCTGGCAGAAAAAGATAATAATAACCATAAAGCATACAGGGCTAGATTATGATATCCTGACTTGTTTCTGAGACCCAGGGCTGCTTCACTCCTTAAACAGTTTGTCTCATTCACTGTAAGAAAGAATATTAGAATCTGGCCCATAAAGATTATAGCTCTGAGTACTATATTAATGGGTTTGAAAACAAGACAATTAAAATACATCTTAATTTATCCAGTTTTCTAATTGTAAAATACAGAAGCTGGCCCTGTGCTCAGGTCCTGCGTAAGAGTCGCTTCAACTCCCACAGGCAAGGAACTTGATTGTGCCGGGACAGGCACGAGCCAGACCATCCCAGGTAAACCAGTTAGCGAAACGTGCTGACTCAGGTACATGTTGCATCGGCTGTCATCTGCCTCACACCCAACAAAGGACTCGAGCCACGCTACGCTGTCATTTGCTGTTATTTCAATTATGGTGTGTCAATTTATATTGTATCACATCACGCTAAAGGTCAGATTCTTGGTCCTCCTCCCAGCACAAGAAAATACACTTTGCATTAAAAAGTAGATAGCTCACCTACTTGAGTTGGGAAACAGACACACAAACAAAACTAAGGGACCAAACGTGTCCCCATATACCCAGGACACCACTTGGCTGCAGGATCAGGGCCCAGACCGTTACGGTGTAGCGTCCTGGGGTGAGACACCGGTCTTCAAGGTATAATGAAACTGGTCCACATGATGCAACGGGGTGTTTGATAGGGAGTTACGTTTGTAAGACACTTCACAATTTGCCTATATAATTAGTAAGCAAGTACAATTTAGAAAACACATCGGACAAAAGGTAGAGAACTACGAAGGCAGAAATAGTCACAAATAGGTGAAAAGGCTAAACAACTTAATTTGCCTAAGCTAAAATAGAAGCTCATGAAAGATCAAATGAAACCAAACCGCTCTCCAAATACTACATCTGCGGTTACACTTCAACATTCAGCTTTTATATGGCAAAAAAATGCTTGCTCTTCCTGTTAGCCAGCAAGAAGAAAAGCCCTGGTGCGACTACTACTTGGCTTTCAAGAGAACAGCGTTGGGTAAGGCAGGGAGAAGCTCTGAAAGCAGCTGCCAGCGTGTCAGGGGAACAGAAGAGGAGGAAAAACCTTGCAACAGTGGGTAGGTAAAATTATTTTGAGTGCCTTTCTTCCTTCTCTTATTGCTGCCTGTGTATAACCAAGATAAGCAAGTCCAAACTATTTAATCTTCAGCCTGTAAAGTCCTTTTGCTACAGTCTAATGCGTGATTGAAATCACTGCAGCCCAGATCCTAACACAGTGTGTGACAAGACTTGAGTCACCATACCTTAGAGAAGAGGAGGATTTGGTTCAAAGAACACTAAATAGTCACTAATAAATAAACCAAACTGCCGCCTAGATTCTTACGGGCAGAAAACTAAAAGTACCTGTACCATAAATAGTCCATTTTTGTCTAACTTACTTTACTGGGTAGAAAAAGATCTCAGATGTTTGGTGTCAGCACAGGCAAATACATTTGCTCTACTACAGTGTCTGGTATGGTGGGAACAAAGTTTTGCTATCTGGATAAATCTGAAATGTGAATTTTATACTTTTTTTTTTTTAAATAAAAGTGGTAACTTCATTTCTCTTGCAATAATGTTCAAGGACTCACAATCGCAGAGTGACAACACATTTTTAACCTTATCGCTCACGAACACTACTAGCCGCTTGATCCACAGAAGCCCACCGGTGCCAGAAGGCGGCTCTTTCCTGAGCTTAGCAGGCTTTTCCCTTGCCCTTCGTATCAGGTTGCATTTAGGCTCTCTTTTGGCCGTTTAATCAAACAGTACAATGAAGCAGTACATATATGTATGTGTACACATGAAAGCTGCTCAGTTATTTTAGCTCACTTTGCTCTTTACGATATTCAGCAGCTACTGCATAACCTGTGCTACTCCTTACACATTTGTTACTGTCCTGGGAAAACACAGTAAGTAACCTTCCCGGACAAGCTAACTGTTGAGACGCTCTCCCAGTGACAGATTTTACTGTTCTGAGTTACGTTTCTTTTGCTCGAGCCCAAAATGAGTTAACCCAGAAGGAACACTGAGCTGCCCTCAGCTTAAGACAAGTTGCAAACAAGATTGGTTACCAAAAAACATTTTTTTTCTCCCCTCTGTCAGATGAAACAAATGTACTACTGCTCTGGGTCTGCCTCCTTTGAGAGAAGTGTATTTCTTTCAGTAAGATGCAGGGCATAGGAAATTTCAGTAGATTTCATGATCAAAGAAACATTTTTAAACACAGTACGAGGGGTATGCCCATATGTTGTTGGACGGAATGTGACAGATAATTTAGAAGAACATTCTGCTATCCTAGCTTCTGCTGAGATACGTAATTTTTTTTTTCCTAGTGAATCACAAAATCTGTTTAAAAATGCCAGATTAATTTAAATACATTACGAATGAAGAGTATATTTTCTGTGTCCCTCCAGTACCCGAAACCTGAGAGCCAGCATACCCAGTAGGATGCTAGATGCTTGTCATCCTTCTGCACTTTTGAGAAATTGAAACGTGAAGAATGTCAGCTAAGGTTAATTCACATGAACAGGTGAAACCATTCCTATTCTCTCTGAACATTAAGCCCGGTGACGGATATCGTTACCTAAATAGAACTGCTTTAATTTTCCTTGAAAGTTATGGCCAATTTGAGAGAAGGTTTAATTGAATATTCCACACTGTAGGGAAAGATAACAACTAAAGTGAACAGAGAATTCTTGGAGTATATCCAGTATAAACGATAAAAATCCTTTCCTTGTTTGCTGCCGAGGGAATTGGTTTCTGCTATGTATGCTGGTGTGTTTTCATACAGTACTACAAGTTGGTATTTCTTCAAGACAAAACTGCACCTTGGGAAGAGCAACTCTTCAGGAAACTGGAAAGTGAAATGGATAGGACAGCTCAAGGGCATCGCTGATTAACACAACAGCCTGCTCTTCAAGGTTAGTCAGCTACATTACGTCCTCCTGAGCAGGAAAAGACTAAATTGGACGGCTCGCTCTTTATTTTTTGCCTGTCACTTCTATTAACATCAACTGCACACACAAATGGTGCTAATGGCTTTGAAATTACAAGAAAGCAATTTTTACACCAGATAGTCCTACTACAAATAATTCTGTAGACTTCTCAATGAAGAATATCTGCTAAAGGTGCTTCCCATTCAAAAGAAACAAAAAATATATTTAAAAAAAAGGAGATTTAAAAAGTCCTGTATGAATTGTTATTTTTAAGGGAAAGGCCTCATAGCTCTGCATCTTTGGAGACAGTCACCAGTCTGCCTCCACTGCTGGGCTGCTGATCATTCCTGCCTACCACTGCACCATGGCTGACCCGCATATTTAAGAGAGAAACACAGTCAAGATTACTGAAGAGAACAAACCACCACCACCAATCAGTCATTTTCATCGGGAGCAGAGCTGAAACAAACGATGAGGCTCTTTTCCTCCTTATCATCATCATCATCATCACCCCACCACTGCATAAGATGCACTTTCTGCAGTTCCGCTGCAATACTCTGAGCCGTGGGAGCAAACCACCCTCCAAGAGATCTTCTCCGAGACATCCCCTGCAGGCTTGCTTCTGGGGTGAGAAGCTGGACGAGTAAGACAGCCACCACCTCTCTCCCGACCCCTTGCAGCACCAGGCTGCAAGATTGGGCTCATTTTGCAGCACCCTACAGGTCTCCAAGAGGCACTGCGAGCCAGATGGCCCCTCCTGCTATCACCTCTCTTTTCCGACATACTTTTATTTCCCAGACTGCTGCTGTACCAAGTACAAGCGCAGTTAAAGTGGAAAACCATGCTTGACAGGTGACATCTGACAGGCAAGCATCTGATACCCAAGTTCAAAAGCAGTGTCGGATACTCCTCAGAGACAGTAATGCAGCCATAAAAATCCAGAGGCTCAGAAGACAGGAAGAAATAAATCTTCACTCTCGCAAATGCAAGCGTGGAAGAGCTCCAGAATTTGAAATGGAGACGGTAATGGTCTGACGACTATTTACAAGCGACCCAAGTATCTGGAGCAGTTTGAATTAAAGGCAGGGTTAAACACATCCACCCCGACGCAAGTGTGCTCTGACCGCTGAGGGAAGCCCGGGGTCCATCAGTTAGGGGAGGTCAGGAGCCAGCCCGCCAGCTGCCTCTGCCCGGGGCCTGCGACGGCGGGGCGCAGGAGCGAACGTGCAAATGCCAGCCACGGGTCAGGCTCCGGCTCCGGGAGTTCATCTGTGAAGCCTCTCATTCAGTCTGACTGTCTGTACCACAGCGGTATTGTAACTTCACCTATTTAAATGCCACATGATTAATTATAGCAAATGTCATCAAGTTAGCGCTTTTCAAAAAAGATCTTGCTACCTGATCCGTACATGCAAAAGCAAGCAAGTTTTCCCTGTGCCTCGTCTACTGGGTCTAGACAGCCGAGAGGAGGCAATTCCCAGTGCCGCGTAATGAGTGACTTGTCCTATGACAAAAACCTCATTTAATAGAATGTAATTTGTGTTCTCTTAGTAAGTCAACAGCATGATTATCAGCACAGATGTTCTCTTCAGTATACAATAAAAGCACATTTCTCCATTACTGCAGAAAATCACAATTTTCTTCACCAAGCAGCCTTCTCCCTGAGTCATCACAGCTAACATCAGGAAAATAAACAGATAAACTTGCACTGCTCCATTAAGGATGATGTCAGCCCACAACTGAGCTATGAAGAATTCTAAGACAACAACACTAATAATAATAATAATAATAATAATAATAATAATAATAATAGTAGTAGTAGTAGTAGTAGTAGTAGAAGAATGAAAAGCATTGGGGCATCTGCAGGTCCTCTGCCGAAAGATCACTTACAAAAGATAACACAGAACTGGCCGCCTGTTCGTTAATGATCAGGTTATTTGTTGATCTCCAGTGCTGAAATAGTAGAAATGACCAAAGGGAAATTTTTGAAAGATGCTTTTGAATACTTAAATAATAATCAGGCTTGTTCTGATGTCTTATAAGTTAAGCTCTAGCCCTGAGGAAATCATTCAGCAGAGTTATATATCCAACCCTAGAAACACAGGATTATGACAGGAAATTAAAATACTGTCCTTACCTAGCACAATACAACTATTGTTACCACTGGGCAGTAATAAAAAAAAGAGCACACATTTTTCTTCTTGAAGTAGCAAAGACATACATTCTGGTTTTGAGATGAACAGTATTTGTTTCGCCAGGGTTCTCAAAAGTTGCTGCCTAACGTCTATTCTGAATGTGTTCAAACATATTCTGTCACTAGAGTAAGAACACTAAACCTGCATTATCTAAAAACCTACTATAAACTCTTTGTTCCTCTATACTTAGCTATGGGATGTAGACAGCTTAATTTATCTTTGTTGTTGTTGTGCATACGCAGCTGTCAAGGATTTGAGCTGTGACCAGAAATCCAACTGCCAGGATGCCACCAGCACATTGCTACACCGAGCCCAGGTCAAAATCCGTGACTTGGCTCTTCAGTTGCTGGATACATTTTCCTCAGTTATTTTCTTCATTCTCCCCTAAGACCATCGCTGTAACAACTCATGGTACGGTGTCATTACTTAACTGGTCAAATCTGCTGATTACAAGAGAAAAAATAGTCGCTCTCCCACACTAGCTCATGGGCCTTTCGTTTCACCAGTGTACATGGAGACAAAATGAACATGCTCACAGTGACCAAGCACCAGGGCTATTACAACCCTTCTGCGAATGGAAGTGAAATGACAGGTATGTTGGACATCACCCGCAAGGGCTGTGCTCATTCACGTGCAACTCCTTGCGACGCACTTCTTCAACTGCAGTTGAACATCTTAAAAATTACACTTACTTGCCAATGCAAACATTATTTTGCCACTCCGCTTTTCAATACTCTGTATTTAAGAACTGAGTTCAAAGCATCTCTGATGACTGGATTATACAGAGCCTTAGACGAAATACTGGTGTTTAATCTGTTTCATGGTTTACGTATTTTTTAATTCTTTCAACTCAGGCCATGACATACTTTCAGCCAAGCAGGTCAGTCAATGACAGAGAAATTGGTCCTTAAGGGAGACACAATTGCAGCTCTTGGTCTACTCCATCCATGGCACTAATCTTAACCACTGAACAGCAGCTCTGAGACATCTCGCCTCAATCCGTTGTCCTCGTCCGTCACCAGGCATGCAGGTGGCCTGTCACAGCCACAGCAGGGGTAGCAGCCACATCCCACGCCAGATGAATTGTGGCCTCAGGTTCTCGTAGTCTTACGCTGTTGGCAGCGGTGGCTTCCAGAGCGGTTTGTAACCTCCCAGGAAAGCACAGGCAAAGTCCAACCACAAGGACTGTTCCCAGGGTCTACGAATCCTGACTGTACCTGTATCTCGTAGCTAGAAATTGATACTGGGCTGATTCTTTTCCATCCCTGTTGAAAACAAGTCCTGGGTGCAATGTGCAGAGACAGGCAAAGACTATGGTTCAGCCTGAAAATGGCTTTTGACTAATAAGAGACCTGAATCTGTGAAATTCTTTCAGAAAGCTGTTGCCAGCATCCTAGACTATTAAAAACCTTTATATTTACACCTGGTCAGTTTGATGTTACCTTCACCTCGGACCAAGCCCCAGTACGGCACGTCACTATGCACACAGAATTGCCTTCAACTATTCTTCAACCTCCTCCCAAAGTCTGCAGATCCCTCCACCACTGCTGGGTGTTCTCGTAAAGAGCTATTTGTGGATAAGGTATTAGAAATGTTTCAAAGGTCTGTACTAATTACCTACCGATTTATTAGTAAAATTTAAGATGTTGATATAATTGCTGTCTTCCAAGAAAACACAACATTATTGTAAGATTTTCAGTTGTCTTGGAAAAAAAAAAAAAGCACGAATAGTAGGTCTGCGTGCATATTTTAAAGCCGCATATTTCCTTTCCACAATATCTCCCTGAACTTCAATTGATTTTAATCTTTCATATAATAAGGTGTGTAAAAGCCAGGCTAACAAATGCTATCCTCCTCGCTCCAGCAGTGGACAGTAAAAAGTTATGAAAATACTTGTATTGAAAAAGCCTCTTTCCTTTAAAATCCTGGAGCCTTAGAAAAGAGAAGTCCCTGGGGCAATAACCTGTAATCTCCGTATCATCTATTGCTTGAAAAACAAAGACAACTCTGGCAATGTGTACAGGCTCTCAATTGATTGAGCCCAACTCTGCAGAAATCTTCAAGGTGAACGGAACTCTCTCTGGTGCATCACTTCAAGGTGAAGCCCGTTTTTTGTTTTCAGGTTTAGAGTACATTAGCCACTGTCAGAAGTAAAGCTGATTCCTGCCAGCTTTTTATCTGGCTATTTACAGAGAGGTTTAGGCAACGGATTCCCTTCTCAAATATTTGTGAATAAGCAGATCAAATTACCAGCGCCTCCTGAGCGATGCAGTACTGCTTAGGCGTAGCAGCAAGCAAGGGATGATCTAATGAGTCTGGCACACTTCGAGCAGAAGACCAGGAACTTAATTTGCACTATGTCACTGGTCAGAAAATGCACGTACGGTGGTTTCCTTTGTCAACGCGGCACTGTAAATCTGCTTGTTCTGTGTCATGGGCACACATTTTGCAATTAACAGCAAGAAAACACAACACTGTATACAAGAGAATACATCAGGGATGACTCTGACATTCAGTTGCACAGTATCAAGAGAAGCAGTGCTGAGAGCTGCAGTAACAAGTCCTTGCTTATGCCCAGAGCAGGCAGTGCTGCTGAGTACTGAGTAATTATGGGAATATCAGGAATGCTTTCCCAGGAGGAGACCAGCATTCAGCTAGTATGCATGACTTACTGCCAACAGACGGGCACGAAACTTTTAAAACATGAACGAAGCAGAGGGTAAAACAGCTATCTGTTAACTCAATACACAATACGCACATCTTTCCCTGTCTGTTTGGTTTTGGCAATATGTGAACATTTCCATATCCCTGGGACAACACTCTAACAGGACACAGGTGATGAAGTTTCATCATCTCCACCTGTTGGAGTTGTGTCTTCTCCCAGTGTTAGTCATCCGAAGGTGCTAGTCAGATGCAGTCAAAGTGTGTAGCTTTTATTTAACTGACAACTGTTTAATAGAGATGACTGTACGAAAGAACAGACTGTGCTAACGCAGCCGTGGGTCTACCCATGGGTCCACCCATCACTCAACGTTTGGAAAAACAAGGTACCCGTCTCTCTTGGATAACTTCAAAAATCTCTCCTGTGGTGATCTCTGCCTCTGGTTCCTCTACATTTGCCTGTGATTCTGCAGAAGAGCTATTTTATTTTCATCTAAAATACTCTAGATTGTATTAGAAGCAGTCAGTTTAAATGCCTTCAAAAATAATTCTGACCTAGCAAGTCTGGTTTTAAAAAACCTGAAGAATAAAGGTAATGTCCATCTCTAATCAAGGTAGCTGAGTTGTTTATTCAATCCATTTCAATCTTTTCAAAGCATACAAACTTTGGAAAAAAGCAGCTGCTTTTCAGAAAGATTTTTTTAATACATGAGGGCTATTTTGGTGGTGGTGGTAAGCTGAATTAAACTGTAAACACATTCCTGCAAAAAAAGCTTGGGATTTGCAATTTTTCTAACTGAATTTCAATATAAAGAAAGAAAAAGAAAGAATAAGAAAAGAGCACATGGGAGATGAGTACAGTTTCTCCGAAAACCTACACACATCCACAGCTACGAAGGCCAATACTTGTTCATTTTCAAAGCCTGGGAAGGCTGCAGGGACCACCACACCCATACTTTGGCGGTGGAGCCTTTCACAATCCCGTCCAAACTCTTTCACTTGGGATACATGTAACTCCCTACAGCATGTACATATTACACATTAAACATGATGTTTCACGTGTGGCCCCATGAGCAAATACTTCATATTCAGTAAAGTGGGAAAAAGGTGAGCATGGGTTTTGTATCCTTTCTATCACAGACTACAGGCACAGGCACCTTTTAAGCATCTGTCTCATTACAAATACTACACCCTGCATTTTGTTACTATTTCTAGCAAGTTCAGCCCTTGCCTTAAGACAAACATACAGTATTTCAATGTGACAAATTACAGTGTAACTGAAAGAATGGTGAGAGAGGAAAACCTCATGTTTATAATGTTGTATATTTATATTTTTTGGTGCAAAATAATCAGCATCAGTTTCTAATGGTCTCTGGCTGCCTTGAATGCAAGCCTGATGGCATCCTGGCTATACAGGGTTTCAACAGAACCAAGATATTTAGGAAAATAGAATAACCTCTCTTTTAAAGTTATACAAAGAGGTAAATCAAAGCCCTTCTTACAATCCTTGCTGTACTGCACGCCCTCCTGAGGCGTTGCAGGCATTGCACTGCACAGTATCACGATGCCGGGCAGGCTCCTGGCTGCGGCGGGGAAAACCTCACTAGCTCTTCCCACTGCTGCTAAAGCAAGAAAGTGTTTAATCCTGTAAACAGGATCCAATGCTATAATCTCCAGGTGGTTACGTTATATAAATGGATTTAAGGCATTTGAAGTCTGCTGTTGGGACACCGGGCTGGCACCTCAGCTGATGTAAATCTCCGTAACTTCACTGAAGGCAGTGGAACTGCACCAATTCAGGGCACATTTGAGGAGCTGTCATTCAATTTTTTTTAATTTTTTTTTTTTTTTAAATGTTTCTGTAATCTTCAGCAGAACAGGAACAAAAAGCGTTCCTGCTCTCCAAGCAGGCGATTCCCTGCATGGAGATGCCACAGGGCGCAAGGGATCTGCTGCGGCTCCAGCTGCTGGGGCACACCAGCCACTATGTCCTGCTCTGCACAGGGACCTGCAGCACTCACGGAGACTCCCCAACTCTTTTTCTGAAAGTCACCATTTATCCCCATTTATTTCTGCTGGGTCATCCCTGCAGAGGGACCAGACTCTCCATGCACACACAGACACGCAAACACCAGATCCCACACGAATCCAGCATTAAAATTAACGCCGCTGAATGCGGCGTTAATCGAGGGCAGCTAAAATAAAGTTCCTGAAGTTCAATCACTAAGACATCAAAAGAGCAACTGGGAGTGCAATTTGTACAATCTGCCCATGGATAGCATGTATTCCTTTAATTTTTTAATAATGTTATGAACTTTAAGTAATGCAGCGGGGAAAAGAAATCAGCAATAGCTGTCAAAAACCTGACTTATATGAGTTCTTATACTGCAATCTAGCACCCTCAAAAACTGCTCAGATTGATGGCAGCTGTGAGTAAAATCTTTCTTCTTTCTGGTGTAACACTACCAGGTTAAGCTTTCAAACATTCCTAGCTCACATTTGAAGAGCAGCGTGGTGAGGTTGCCCCAGAGACAGAGTTCATCTCGAACGGTCCATTTAAACCTCCAGCACCCGGCACAGCTCTGGGAAGAGAAACTCCTTTTTATAAGGTGTTTCTCATAATAGAAAAAACTGCTCCTGGAAACACAGTCCTTAATGCAATATAAAAAGCAGCAATTGCCAAACAAAGCAGCCTATCCCAAGGGTAAAATTTCAGTTTTCTTTGCGTACAGAGACTTCTGGTTCTCCACTCGGAGGATGCTGATACTTCAAACACAAACATTATACAAAATGTAGTGACTTGTGAACAAGCCCTTCGGATTAGACTTTGACCTGATGCAAACAGCATTTTCTGCAAACGATTTGCAAACCAGCATCACTGTGACAGACAGTACAACGGTCTACTAAACCTTCCAAGGCCTTCCCACTACGGTGGTGACCAAGGAGAAGTCGTGCGAGGGGCTGGCAGCAGCAGTGCCGCTGCTGACCGACACACAGCAGTTTACAGGAGTCTGCCCTCTCCGCGTGCCTGCACAGAGAACTGCCTGCATCCTGTCACCCAGAGGCATCGAGGATAAACACAAAATAATTGCATCTCCAGAGATGAAATATAGCTAGTTGCCCCCCTGAGGAGGCTCTTGTTTTGCTGTTAGACAAAGGACGTATGGAAAAGCTCTGAAGAAGTGCACTGCAATAGAATGACTACAGAGATAATAAACAAATTCAGTATCAACGAGGAGAGCAAGTCAACAGTTGAACGGAAGGAGATCGTGTGGATTTCTTTAGGAGAAAGGTCATCTGACCAAGGCCTATTACTTTATAATTAAAAAACAAATTTATTTTCTTGTTCAACAAGAAATTACATGTTTTACTGTGTTGATGTGATCCAGTGAAATAAATAGTCGCTACATAATGTCCACTTATGCCCAACCGGTAGGCTGCCGAAGCCTTTATGGAAGTCATAGATTAGAACTCCAGTGCAAACTAATAAATGTTATTCTTTGTTGTGTTTTACTATAAATCGCCCATAATATCAGGAAGATGCCAAAATAAGGAGTTGACCTGTGTTACTCATCTGAATGCCATGACCATCTGCAGCATTTTGGCAATTGAGAGACAACCAGCTCCAGGATAGTGGGTTGTTTTTTTCTTTTGGTAAATGACAAGTCAGAAGTTAAAAGCAAGAAAATTAATGAAAACCATGTAATTTCATTCTAGTGAAGAGAAGGCTTAATGGGTAATCAAAATAGTGTGCACTGCTTCAGCAATTTTTTCATTACAATTTTAAAAAATGGCTTTCTCTGTTTTGAAAATTAAGGATTATACTGGATAGAGAATGCACTATGAAGAACCTCCCGATTAGTTTTTTAGATGCCTCAAAGACAAGTAAGAATTTCTGTAAGCAGTCTTTTCTCTGGAAAGGAGAGCTTTGGTTTTAACTTCTTCGAGAAGTACACCACTGCACTCCACAACGAAGAATATGCAAAGTAATTACACAGAGAATAACTCTTTACTGACCGCTTTGGTAGCACTCTGCTGTCTCATCAGAGCATTGTTCTGTGAGCAGCAAGAAGTCAAAGCCACAGAGGAAGTTTCTCTTGACCTGTTTGCCGCTCAACCCATCATACCTGAGAGTGCTTCAAACGAGAAGTGCCGCTGCTCTCAGCATTGCAGCTGCCAGGGAAGTTTGTAAGAGCACTGCGGTGGCAGCCAGAAATAGTTCAAAGACATGAGAACGAACGGCTTTTTTAAAACTGCTGCCTTTCTAAATATGCAAGAGATGGAAATGATAATACATAATTAATAGATGTGAGAATATGTAACAAAAATAGTGCTACGCTGTCTGCTGATGCACATTAGCGGCAGCATTACTGTGCAATAGTAGAGTATAGAAGAAAGTGCCCAGCCAGGTGGACAAACAGGACGGTTTCTTTCTTGTTAGTTTGACACAGCAGCAGTTTCTTACTACAAGCACATTTATTACCCTCAGACCTTAAATATACACATCCTTCATTCTTCAATCATAATCTGTCTCATATAGTAAAGAGATCTTTGTCAGTGTTGGAAATGCAAAACATCACTCAAACCTGGTCTTGTTTATTCTGCACCAACACAAAATACATCTCCTCACACTATGTTGTCGCACAGTGTAGTTGTTTACAAAACCGGATACTCCACTACCGAGAGAGGTTCGCTCCTTACTTACGAACTGAGCCTACGGCGTATTCACCAGCCACTGCCTGTGCAGGCGACGGCTCTGGTTCCCTGAAGAGCAGCACCCGGGGCAGCTTCCAATGCTGTCCCTGTCCACGTCACCCGGAGCTGGTGAAGCCTTTGCCTAAGAACTGGTCTCAAGTTCTCCACTGCATTTTTCTTCCATCTCTGGCATCCATTAGGAAAATAGAGTGGATTTCCACTGCAGTCAACTTGTTGACTGAAGGTTGTGTGATTCGAATTAAGCTTTGCAATTCAAAGAATATACCCAAGCTATGCAAAGAAAAATTTTAAAAAATGTATTTTATATACAATTGCAGCCATTTGCAGCCCAGTGACAACACCTTTTGCCTGGTACTGTAGGAATGAAAACATACCCCTATAACTAGAACAGGAATTACCTGCAACAGTCAAGCCCTTAAAGTCATGTGTTAAATGCTGACTTCACTTTGTTAGTACTGCTACAATTTTAACATTTTTTTGTCCTTTTAACTTCTATGTAAACTTTTCCGCAACTCTAGTCAGTATAAACGTACCCTCAGCTTCTCCCAAGTAAGCAAAAGCATGCTGGGTTATTGCTGCACCAGTATTACTTTGCTTACCTCTAGAAAAGAATTAAAAGCATTTTAATACTAAAGAACAAATGTGTACAGTAAAAAGTACACTGTGACGATGTTTGTATGCGTGGTAATGTAGTAAATATTTCCGTTAAATATTTGTCTAATCACACAGATGATTTTTCATCTTGCTGGGTTTATTCAGTGGAAAACCAGCAAGCTCCTTCTTAAACAAACCAACTTTTTCCTCCCGAAGGAGAGGAGGCCCACCAAGGCAAGCAGTTAAGCGCACGACCCGCGCCCCACGGTTTGCACGCACACCCCACACCCTGCATGGCTACCACCGGTTTGCTCAGAAAACTCATTTACTCCTCACGCTCCCCTGCAGCTCCCACCTCCTCTCCTACAGCTGTTCCGCCAACTTCCAATTCACAAAAGCAAAACCTCTTTAGAACCAAAATAAATACTAATCTTAAATTCAATGTACCCTGACAGCAAATAAGTTTGCTGTGCTTACTTCAGCATGAATAAAAAGCCCGCGAGGAGACTCCTACATAAGAGTATATTTACAAGTTCCATTACCCACTGGAGAGATTGATGTAATAAACCTATAATAAAAAGCCTTGTGTTATGGATTTCTCTAATGTTTCTTATCAAACAGCCTGTATTATCTTGGCTTGTGTATTCAATTTAAAATAGGTTTTCAATAAGTGCCTTAGAGCTAGAGGTCATTTTCACTTAGTTTTCCGACACACAGGGATGTGTACTGTCTTTTCCTGCCCTTAGAAACTAAAAGCTGTTTGTAGCTTGGTCAAGTACAGTTTACAAAGTAGGCAGACAGACAGATTAGAGAGAACAAAAGAGGGAATATATTACCTGTATACCTATTCATATCTTACAGCTATAGCCAAAGCTACCAGGGGCACAGGCCCTGTTATGCCATTTATTTTTATTAGTAAGTAGAAGGGTATAGTTGTTCCTTATGAGATAAAACCAGTACACAGAAATTGTTTTGCCACCAATTGTCACCTCATTGGTAATTCATACTGTCTGGGCTGCAACACAGCTGAGGTGCTTCCCATGACCTGCAGGTAGACTACCTTGGCTGTGCAGTAGTTACTTCACCTTTTAGGTAGAAACAGTACAAAACAAGACAACAAATGCCGTGTTTGGAGATGCAGGCAATAGCTAAGCACTTGTACGTATTTATTTTTTTTCCCCAGCACCGGATTTAGCTAATAACCAATAGCTGCTAATTCGGATCCAATGTAATTTACCTTAAGACATATTTCAAATCACTGCAACATAATTATGGTAATATTTTCCTCATTTGTTAAAGGATTTAAATATATTGTTGTTTTTATTTTCAATTCTTAGCCCCTTACTCCGCAATGTCCCCTGCTCACTTGGAAGCAGCTTCATGGACCTAGTACACCAATTTTTAGTTCATCTCCCTTTCACTGACACAATTTCTGCTAAAGCCTCTTGAATGAAACGTTCAGTCCCAGTACGATCCACCCACTGTAATCACGGGGCGTTTTTTCTCTGATATCAATGGACACAGGACATGCAGCCCAGCTGATGTCAAACAGAGAGAAGGAAACCATATGGATTTTTAGGCTTTGTGTGTCAACCATTTGTAATGACTTTTTTCCTCGCAATCAAGTCTTCCTTTCATTAACCATGCAACAGTAGTCATAAAAGTCCACAACTCCAAGGCCTCCTTCCTACACAGAAAGAATAAAACAGTGGTTTTTCAGTAACAGTATCTTGCAGAACAAGCTGCTCAAAATGTTGGAATCAAATAAAAGCAGAGAGATACATTTAGGCAAACATGCCATAAAGCAGTTGGGTATTAAACTGAAACCAAGACCCTTAACTTCTATGAGAAGAGAGCAGATACCTCTGCCATCAATCTCATTGCAACAAGGGTGAAGGGCACTCAGGGGTGAGCAGCAAGCTTGCCATTAGAAAAGGTTTAAAAATAGGTAGCTTATTGTACCTCAGCTGATGCACTAGACAGATGGACAGACACCTTCCCAAGGGATAGAAGATTCTTTCCAGTAACTACAGGAACACATCCAAAAATCTCTTAAAAATCTGAGGGACACTTTGCAATAATAAAAAAAAAAATTTAAAAAAATGCACACCTGCGTATATATGTAAAGTTCAGGCAAAGTTTCTCATCCCATAGAGAAGACCAAGTACAAGCACCCACCTGCACTATGACAACTTTAGCCTCCTAAAGCTCGTATGTTTTTTCACTGTGGTAGTTTAACAGCAGCAGCATGACTGTGCCCTTGCTAGTCTCGAGTTCGTGGGTAATCATTGCATCGTAAGCATTTGGTGAAGACATCACGCCATGCCTGATCTCTCCACTGAAATCACCTCTGAATTAAAAGATTTGAGGTCAAACCACACTGTGAAGCTTATGCACATGTTACATGCCACATTTACTGCATGCTACAAGTGACATTAAATGAAGACACCATTAAACATTTAATGGTGCCTTTCTCACCGTGGCAGACAACGCTTCACCTTCTTTTTTATCCACCAGACTGTAATGACACGGTTCTGACTGACATTCCTGCTCTGAGCTAACAGATTCTCACCCGCCAGAGGTCCCAGGCTCCTTTACATGCCTGCACTTTCACTATACTGAAATATCACTTTAATTTCAGGTTACTAAGTATCTTGTTCTATCCTTTTACAGTGACTCATCAATCCCTTTGTTTTTATCTCCACCGCTAACAGATCTCTGCTCCCAAACGCAAAATAAGCTGTAACGATAACGGGGAAGCAGGACTATGACCTGTATGTGCCTCTCATGCTAGGAACAAATTGCCTTCAGCACATGTACATACATACTTGGCTTGCTGACTTTTCAGTGCTGGTAACACCTCCCGAGCACTCTCGCAGCCCAAGAGCTCTCCATTCAGCTTTGGCTGTTCTGAAACCGGACCATGAAGTTTGAAAACACGAAGGAGCAGCTGAGCCATCGATGGAAAGCCTTTCAGCATCATGCCTGGCAGGGATGACCAAGGCTCTTCATGTAGATTTTATAAGCAGGGACGGTGCGAAGCGATTTCCTGAATCAAAGCAAAAATGGAACTTTTCTTGGACTACATCTGCAAAAAAAACAAACCCTCTGCCTATCTAATAAAGTTGTAGAGGTCTACAGGAACCTGCTAAAATTATATGCTTCTGTACCTAACAAAGTGGCATTGTCTTAACCAGTGCCAAACACCTCCCTGTTTTGTTGAAATGTGTGGAACTTAGGGCATGTTAACACTTCTTAAATCAGGTCCCTCTTCTTGTTTTTTTTTTTGCTTGTCTTCTGCATTTCTGAATACAGATGTGAGAAGTCAAGACAGTCAAAATTATAAATAGATGTCTTCAGTAAAAGTGCTCCTACTTCAAGTGAAGTCTCTATGACTGACAATAAAAAATGGTGGAGAACAGTCAATCCTCCTTTTGCTCACAAAGTCCACTAATACTCTGCAATGAAAATCATATACAGCCTTTGGACGTCTACGGACCTTAAGTAGGACTCCTGGAGTCCACACCACAGGAAAGACACGGACCTGTTGGAGCGGGCGCAGAGGAGGGCCACGAAGATGATCAGGGGGCCGGAGCACCTCTCCTATGAAGACAGGCTGAGAGAGTTGGCGTTGTTCAGCCTGGAGAAGAGAAGGCTCTGGCGAGACCTTACTGTGGTTTTTCAGTACTTAAAGGGGGCTTGTAAGAAAGATGGGGATAGACTTTTTAGCCGGGCCTGTTGCAATAAGACAAGGGGTAATGGTTTTAAACTAAAAGAGGCTAGATTTAGACTAGATATAAGGAAGAAAACTTTTACAATGAGGGTGGTGAAACCCTGGCGCAGGTTGCCCAGAGAGGTGGTCGATGCCCCATCCCTGGAAACATTCAAGGCCAGGCGGGACGGGGCTCTGAGCAGCCTGATCGAGTTGAAGGTGTCCCTGCTCATTGCAGTGGGGCTGGACTAGACCTTTAAAGGTCCCTTCCAACCCAAACTATTCTATGATTCTATGGTAAGTAGGATGCTTAAAAAGCCTAAATGCACACTGCATTTGCTTTGGTCAGCTTAAATAGACCCTTATTGTTTTTGTAACACAGGTTAGTTTTCTTTTGATTGCCTTTTTCCATTTTATTTAATAGCCTTTAAAAGGAAGAGGATGCTCAGGACCAAGTTTTAATGCAACATCTTGAACAAATTATAGTCAAAGAAAATTTGATTCCTTGATAATTTAAGTGGTTTTTTCCTACTAATGTGAATCCAACCCTAACAAATTAAAACAGGAAGAATTAATTGGATATGCAAATAAGATTATTCAGTATATAAATCTAATTACATACCAATTTGCTTTAACAGCACGAAAAAGAAAAAAATCTTCTTTGTAAATTGATTGTTTTAAAAACCACCTGTAGCACAACAAAGTGGTAAGGCTGTATCTTAAAGGTGCTCATTGTTGGCATTAATAAAACAAGGTATTTCAAAGATCTCGTCAAGAGTACCTTTTTAATGGGCACCCTGCTTATTCCTCTGATTTACGATATTCCATTATTAGTTTTCAGACACATACCAAAACACTGCCTCAACTTCTGTTCTCCCCCCCAGCAACAGACAGATGCAAACAAAACAGGCTGATCGTGGAAACATCAGGTGCTTCTCATCGCAAACCCTGACTTTTCTGTTCTGGTGCAGAGTTATATTCATGCCTGACTGCAGAAAAGTAGCAACACTGAATCTGCAGGCTGGGGTGGCATCAGAGACAAAGCAGACCTTGCCAGCAGTGGTCATTCAGCAGCTGCTGGCTGCACTGCGCACATACTGATCCCTTTCAGGTTTCTCTGTCACCTTTGGAAAACAAAAAGGGATAAAGGAATAATTAGCAGAACATCACACTGCAGTGAGGAAGATTTCTCCAGGGGAAAAGAAGCTTGTTAATTTTGAGCCTTTTGTGTCCAAGAAGCAAATTACATAGATAGTCAATTTACTTCTTTGGATAACTACTTGTCAGTAAGAGCAAAAATTTTTAAATGGGATCACTAGAGTTAAGATACAGAACAGCTGATACCGTAATTAGTGCCCAGCGTGCCATCTCTTATAAAGGTTCCCAATCATCCCTTTTCATTGAGTGTACATTGAATTTTGTCGTCTAACTCTGGTTCCTTGACTCACAAATTTGGCATTTAAAATAATCCAGAGTAAACAGTATTAAAAATGTACTCCAAAGAATAAGGAAGGGAATATAATGTTTATACTGCAACAGCAAGCACGTATCAACAGCATCTTATCAAAAGCAAGGTGCTGCTATTACAGAAAACCGAATTTGACCCATATGAAATCTGAACTGGACGTATACTACAAAATACTGAGAGACATTAAAAAAAAAATAACTTATGGCCATAAATGGTCAAGGGAGCAGGAATTTTCATGAGAAAAACTCCTTCAAAATGAATGTGAAATTAGCTGTGACCTGGAGGGATATGGGAGGTGCTGCCTTGTTCTCTACTGCTACTGATAAGGAAAGTTGCTGCTTCTGAGACTGAAAATTGAAACAAAACCGCTGACTAAGCACCTCTGGCCATCACCAGGAGCAAAATTCCTGTTTGTGATGCCCTGCAGAGCTGCATCCGCTCCTCCAAAGAGTGCCGCAATCCAGGAGCAAGCAGCCAGCTTGCAAGAGCAAGTGTGCGTGTATGGACTGCTTTGCATCAGAGCATCTTTCCACTCTTTTTTCCTGGGCATCCTAATTTCGTTGTGTCCAATTTAACTTGGATGAGGTTCACCAGTACATGGTTATCAGTGGGGAAGGCAGTGTCACCTTACACCTGTAGGTTTATGCAAGCAGCAGCTGTATCCAAATACACCGCAATCACCTCACAGGCATCATCTGCTCCGACTCTGTAGGTAACATGTCAGGGATCAGTGTTGGAAATTGAATAATCACTGTATGTACACACCTCAGCCTTACTTTGGGTGAAAACTAATGTGATCTTTAATATGGCTGATCCTCCAGTTAAGGATGCACATCGGAGAGGATTACGTTTTTATTGCTGTATCATAGCTTCTTAAGGGAAATCAGACAGCTTTCTAATTAACCAGCCCCCACACACGCACCCCTACACTCCTGCTTTGCATGCACATGCTGAACCATAAACACCTAATTCTGAATCATACTATCAAGCAGCTCGTGGTTCTGCCTATCCTCATATGTATTCTTCTTGTTTTCCAATGCAATACAAAAAAATAATGGTTTACTGACATCTATTTTTTTTATTACTTGCATTACTGAAAAGACTCCCGAAAATCCTGTAGTTTTTCTTTCATCCCTCTGCATTTTAAAGGGTTTTATGGTACTAAAAAAAATTACTTTTTAAAAAATAGACTTTTAAAGAAATTTGCAAGGCCTCGTCTCTTTCTACACTTTCTCTCCTGCAGGGGAAATCCGATCTCATTTTTAATGGAAACGCTGAGATTTACAAATTAGCACAGTCTGCCATGCAGCCTCACAACTCACACCTTTTGGCACGCTCTCTTGGGCAATTTGGTCATCCATGCCTGTTACTGCCTTCTCACTGGGTGTTGTTCTTCATCTGTCTGCTTTTTTGGGAAGTGCAATGAATCAAGAATTAGTGACTCTCTGGTATTAAGTCCAAACAAGCAAACATTTGTTCTTACACATTTTCATGACCATAAGACAGTTGCAAAACAAGCAGAAATAAACTCTTCTTCTCACAGGGAAACTACAGTCCCAGCAAACTAAACTGCTCATACCCACGAGAACTCTCTCCTGGTGCTTAGTCACAACACGCTTCGCTTTGAGCGGACTGCCCTTGCACTGCTACAGATGAGCATTGACAATAAATGCAGAAATTTGGTGAACACAGGAGTTTTTTGTAACTTAAAGTCTCTATGTGGAATTTGTTTGCAGCATTTATTGTCTATTTTAGATTGTATTTATAATGAAGGATAGCTAAAGTTAAGCATTATACAGTTACAGAGATGCTGGTAATACATTCATATGGTTTAGCTAAGACATTTTTCATTTAAGTACAGACTGGATGCTAATACATTTATACAGTGAAACTAATACATTTTTTATTACTTTAAATGCTATGTGGGCAGCTGCACAGTAACTAATGAATTTACATGAGATCTTCCAAAGTCTTCAGAAACAACTTAAATAGTTTTTAAACTACTATATTCTCCTGTTCACAATAAACAATGATTGCAAGGGACAAGACGTTAACTCCTGCGGAGTATGTCAGCAGGGTTTCCTCTGTGTCCTCGAGGACGATTAAGCAAAGTGGTGGAAAATGCTTTGTTGTGTTCTCTAAATTTTTCTGCTTTTCCACTGCCTCCACCAGCTCTGCCAGGGGCAACCAAGGCAGCTCTCAGGTGTGCACGTTAGCGGCTCAGTGCACTGGAAGGGGTTTTTCTAGCTGTGAATTTGCCTTGTGTCTACACTCAAGAGCCTCGCTGCAGGCACCTGAGCTCCTCAAGGTGCTCCTCCTGTTCATGGGACACACCGAGAACCCGGAACGGCACAACCTGCGCTAACGGTAACGCACACGCAGTGCTACAACCACAGCAAACGCTGCCGAACAACCCTCGTCCTTCACTTCGTGCTGCACCAGTGGGTCACGCAGGCAGCAGGGACTGGAGCCCAAAATACGAAGCAGTCTCCCAGCCACTGCACCCTGATAAGGAGAGCCCCTCTGCTCTCTGCAGCGCTTCCAGGTGCTGCAATTCAATTTCCTTCACCAAAAAAAAAAGCTTCAGAAGAATACAAAGAGAATTAAACCAGACAAAATCACAATAAACATTAATGCAAAACTTCAGCCTTTTGGACTCAGCCTTCCTACAGGGAACTATTTTTGCCAGAATCTGTCTTGCTAATTGTTAAGCACACAAAGATCTTGGCTCTTGTAATTCCACTGATTTGGACTGGCACATTCTATCAGCTGACACATTAAAAATGCTCTTTTTTTTTTTTTAAGCGATTTTATGACATCTCTCGAATTACGTAAAATCCTTGCTAACTTCTGTAATGTTAACTGCTGTATTTTCATGTGTCTTCTCCTAAATACTTTTAGCAGAAAGCAGTAAAATGCCACAGAATGTCTACATTTAAAAATAAGAAGGGGTGGTTAAGTTTTGCAAGTAATTGGATGTCACATTAAGGAAAGATAAATTTAAAAAGTGTTAAAAGCCTCTACCTTCGTTTTAAACACACCACCTTACAAGAACTGTAAGCGCTACTGCTGACTCCAACATGTAAGACCTAAAGGCTAACAACCTTTTAAAAATCAATCCTGCAAAACACTGACAGGCACATTTAGCTTGTATTGCTGAGAAAAACCAACACTATAAGCACATTTTATATACAGCAAGCATGTTTCAAAAACAGCACAACCACACCTGCACAGAAACACTGATAGGTGTCAGAACAAACTGAAATTGTGACTTCAAGTAAAATTTTAAAAGCTTGGTTCAATACCACTCAAAAAAAAAAAAAAAAAAAAAGAGAAACACGGCCATCAGACTATTTCTGCCTGCAATGATGCCATTAGAACATCCTTATTCCAGGAATAACTACTGGTACCCGAAAGCTAAGGTGAAGATTTCTCTTCCCCAAATCCCATGTCGGATTCCCATCTCCTGCACTTTTATTTGGCTTGGTTAGGCACTTCCTGACTTTTTCAAACTGTCCAAGCAGTGCCAGGACTTCATCCCACAGACGTGCCACAGACCACTGGCACACGCTACAGATGTTTGCAGCTGCAAGCCCACGCAAAGATGGCCTAAACTCTTGCAGCCCTGCCCATGGTTTCTTCATCTCCTGCCTCTGGGCTGCGCTGATTTCTGAATCTGCTTGGGATGGTCTAAACACTAAACGTAACGGCGCGCTTAAGACAAGGCTGACCTGCTTTCTCTCTCTCTCTGGGTTTAATCTGATTCCTGAGGACATTCGCGGACCGACAAAGTATATTTTGTTTGGTTTTAAAGCAGGATCAGCTTGATTTTCAATGTCATTTCTACTCCAGAATGGAATTCACTATTTTGGGGTGAGAAGAAATACAACGTCGTGACCCAGCAATTCAGCACAGAGACTACCCAATGCAGACAATTCCCTGTGTCAACTCTTGCAGACAAAGCATTCTGATTGTACAAATGAGCTCTAAATCCTTCATCAGTGTAACACCCGAGTGTCCCCTTCCTGCACCCTGCAGTGTTTTAATTGAGTACTTGTCAAATGTTGCTATTTTTTCATGAGGGAGAGAACTGTATGCTTTGCTTCACACAAATTTTCTTTTATATTCATTTGCATGCATGTACATTTAAAAAAGGAGACATTAGCCATGTGCTTTAAACATGGTCTGGATTATGAAATAGGAGCTAAAACTGAGCACAGAATGCCTTTTTTAGTGTTTTTCAGACATGGATATGATTTTAAATAGCTGCACACAGTCTTACCTAGCATGTACTACACCTGCGTAGTAGCATTAGCTGTACCTTTTAACTCCACTTTCCTTTTGAGTAACTTTGGCTGGGTTTCAGCATTCCTATTTGCATGCTTTGTCAGCGCTGATACACAGTTTGGTCCCTTTTGCTCCCTGTCCCCCGGCTCCATGATGTAACCCGCGTGCACTCTTACTGCTTCTCTCTTGTTGCCATTTCACAAGGGTAAAGCTCCAGTAATTCATCATTCATACGCCACTCTTGCAGCCAGAGTTGCAGAAAAGAACATGTTTGTAAACAAACATCCATCACAGTTGTTTGCACACGTCCATATTTTCCTGCCCTTTAACCTTTTTTTGCTCACTGCTGTTTTGAGGAATACAACTGTGTTAGAGTAACCATCATCTAGTGCTGCAGTGCAATTAGCACCAAAAGGGATGCTAAGCAATTAAAAGATTATGTAGGGATTCATAAGCTGCAGAAAATATTTAGCTAGTAGTGAAATACAGAAATCATGTGAAAGAACAGTAAGACAGAGGAAACCAGAAGCAGGACAGCAGAACATGGAAATCTTGTGTCACGAAAACACAATAAGCCAGCTGCTCAGCTGATTTAAATTGGCATTCTTTGACAGAAGTCAATATAACGACTTGCGCCATTGGAGGACCGGGGTTATTTGTCAGGTCTGACAAACCTTTCCTTTCTGAATTTGCAGAGAGGATGCAGGACCCTGCAGGGAGCGACGGGGAGGGCTCAGCTGGGCCCACAAGCCTGCTTTCCAGACGACGCAAGTGTCTTTCCACAGCAAACCTGCACAAACTCAAGCTGTTCGCCTTAACCCACTCGCATCAGTGCCGATCCGATACACAACTCTGCATAAAGATATCGTGTTGATCAAACACAGGCGAAACATCTGTTGCACACATTGGTGCCGATCCTACACAGCAAACTCAACATTTACCTGTATGGCTGGAGCTTTGACAAATTATAAACTCATGTTACACAGCCACTTCCTAGTTCTGGGAGCTTGTGAGACAGGCATATTAAATGAGCAATAAAATGCAACTTAATGGGGTCGATGTTAAATGAGTTTCAATTATCAAACCCCATTTTAACAAAATGAATGCCTGGCTTACATCCAGGATTCACATAATTTACATGGGAAAGCGCTAGATTCTCTCTCCTCCCGCCAACTGATGGCATGTCACTCCTTTGCCTTTCATTAGGGAATAACTTGCATATTCTATCCTAAGTACATGAATATACCAACAAAACCAAGAAAAAAGAAAACTTGCAAGTTTGTGCCGAAATGCAGTAGAGATCAAGAAAAGTGACTGTTAAACTTGATGAAGCAAAGTCAGTATTAATAAACCGTGAAAAATTCTATGCTGATTATTTTCCAATTAGTTGTTTGAAGAGTGTTATTACGAGGATATTACAACAACTAAGAAAATACACAGAAAATCTCTGCTTTCCACTAAGAAAAAAAGAGGGCACGGGCTTTATAATATGTACCATGCTATTTAGACCTTGAAAGTAAGAAAAAGAAATGCCTTGCAGCTGTACATTACGTACGCTGGAAATTAGCTATCGTATTTTGAAATGAATAGCTAACATGAGCGAGCACAGATTAATAAGGACGCAGCGCCTGTCCTCCCTCCCTGGAAAGGGAGTGGGGACGCCGGTGCATCCCGGGGAGCCCACTCCGCCCAGCGTCACTACTCACTATCACATATGAAAAAATGGAGAATTTACACAGTTTTTCCAATCTATAAAACGAGAAACACAGCCATTACTGGTAACTGTTCTTGGCCACTTGACTTGAGAGTTGCAGCTGGGCTTCCTGACTCAGAAAAGGCATCATCTTTATATTGCTACAGAGAGCATTTTTATTCTGGTTGAGGAATACTTTTTTTGGTAACAGTTTGATTACATGCTGCGCTGCCTTTCAGTCTTGCTGCCTCTCCTTAAGTACTTTAATGTTCCTAACCCGGAGGGACTGAAGAGAGCCAACAACATGCATGCATACACACGATAGCAAAAGCATCTTCCAGCTCACCCTCATCCATGTGCCCTGGTTACACGTGGATCCCTTGGGCCCTGTCAACCCCTCCCCACTCCCAACTCTCCCTGTTTTGATGTCCAGAAGAAATTTTTGGGAGTGTCTTTCAATTGTTCTTTCAGAACTGTCACGTTAGCCATCATTCCTATACTGGCACATGTACCATTCCTCAGCCTCTGCGCTGGTCTCACACCTCTGCCTCTTTCAAAGATACTTCTTCCCTTAGGAAGATAACTGCAAGAATGAAGTTTGCCTCTTCTTAAGTCTTTCTTCCTACCTTTTTTACTTTAATTGGCAGCAAATATCATCCCTGTCAGTAATGTTTGCAATTTCAGAGTTGCCTGTATATATTTTCTCTGGGTATGGTCACAGTGTACTTGAGCATCAACCAAAGCATCGGATCTGCATTACACATTCAAAGGGATCACAAAATCACAACAAATGTGCAAGGTAAAAGAACATGATATTTCAAGTTATTGCCGAATCACCACAATCTGGACTTCAGCAGCAAAGCTCAGAAATACAAAAATGCTGTTATTTGTTTCATATATAATTTCCCTTTTAAGGGACATTATAAAAGACAATCTGATGTAGGTTACTTGGCACTAAGAATTTGGAAACAGTATTTCCGTAGCTGAGGAAGTGTGTATTTCTCATCTTCATTCCACCCGTGCATTCAGCCGCCTCCAGCCCCTTTTTATCTTTCTGTGTCTTCTGCATCACTCCCTGCTTTCATATCCCAGAAAGCCCAACCATCAACCTGCCTTCTTTCATGTCCCTCTTCACATGTCTTCTAGTAAAGCCCACACAGCGCAAACCTAGAGAAAATGCCATTTCTTGTGGACCATGTGAAAAACGGAAGGCGAGTGAATGCTACAGGAATAAAGCTTGATTTGGCTCTCAGCGAGCGTTTCGTGTTGTCTGTTTACATGGACAGCAAGCTTGCAGGCGCAGAAATAAACTGTTCTTCCAAGTCTCACTGAACACCCGTTATATTACCTGCTTTTCGCAAGTAAAGCAACGATAATACTCTGAACTTTCTCGGGGATCTATTTTGCATCTGTGAAGGCATGGAAGGTATGAACTAAAGATGGTAGAGCAGGTATTTCAGACACAAAGAGGAAGCCATCTAAATTCATGCTGTACTCAAAATGCACTGGACAGAGTTCAAACAAGGCTTTCTCAGACGTACTACTTTTCAGCTACGCAATATGGACATGGGATGTTTTACACATGAAAAATTTGGGATGTTTTATAAATGATAATTTCCCTTAAAACAGATGCAATCTTCATACATTTAAACTCAGAAAAGTGGAATTAAGACACATCAATATATTAAGACAGATATATTTTTCATACTTTCACTGACACCTGGAAAGTTTAATGAAGTTGAAAGTCACCAACTTCAGCTGAAGATGCCGACTCCTGGCTGGTTAATTAGTTCCCTGTCTCATTGATTAGCAACTTCTTCAGCACGCCATTATAAATGATTGTAATGCTTGCCTTGCTTCACAGCCTAATTAATATGATATAGACTATTTAACAATTGTCTTAGTTTGATTTATGAAGCTAAAAATGTATATTTTTTGCAAAATAAAAAATTCAAATACATAAGGAAAAACAAACTGAAGCACTGAAGTGACAATGTGCAAGTTTCGCTTTTTCATCATAATATACAGGAAAACTTTACTAAAACCTGCAATAATGAGTCAGTGCAGCCTGTCATGAGTATATCCTTAATTTCAGAGCACAGACTGCCACAGTATTTGACAAACGCTTCAATAAACCAGCATTAAACAATGTTCAGATGAATGAGCTGCACTATAGCATTCTGTGCTCTATTCATTAAAAGCAATATTTATTGCGAGCAGCCCACTTACTTACCATAACTGACTTTGAGCACAAACTTGCAAAAATACAGAAGCATCTGTTCTATTTAATAGCCCAAATCCTGTAAGACCTGGAGCGCTTGCGACAACCAGTGCGTAGCTGCAGAAGGCAACATGCATTTCTGTAAGAGACCCCACAAAATCATGCAGATATAGTGAAGAGCCTCACTTTCTGCTTTGGGTAACATTAGCCAGCAATGCTCTGTCGGCCTATTTACACATTTAGCTGGCACTAAAGGGTAATTCTGTTACTGCCCACATTTATAGCACTGTAATTCTGAAAGTTGAACTGACCCTTTCCCCTTTTATTCCATTTGGATGATCACCCTTGATTACTGCTTAGCTGAAAGACCTTTATCCAAATAATAATGATCGCTGCCAACATCCTTTTCAGTCAGTTAATGCTCCGCTGCACGAGGTAATGGCAGAAGGCAAAACCAAGGGATTTAACCCCACAAGTCTGAGTGGAAACTAATGGTTCCCCCAGTGGCTCCTGTTAATATTCTAAATGATGAAAATACTCACGGAAGTGTGGAGAAAAGGGAAAGAAATTTTGTACCTATGCAGGGCAGTGTCAGGGGATGAAATGTTTACACAAGAGACAGGTTTCTGACTAGTTACGCCAGACTCTCCCCAGCAACTGAAGACAAGCAGAGTGAACACAAGCTCCAAACCGAAATCTTGGGAAGCACGAGAACAGTGTCTTGCATGCAGTGAATACCTGTACTGTTATTTCTAGATACACACTCTAGGCCAGTACTGCAGTTCTCTGACCGTACAAAGGTGCAGTTGTCTAAATCAAAGCCCAGAGAGGGAGCCAGCAACAAGCCTCAGTGCCCAACCTGGCAGGCTTTGCACTGCACTGCATCTCTTACCTTCTCTTTCTCCTCAATGACCACACAAGCATTACAAAATGAGGTCCCTTTCCAATAATATTTAGATTTTCTAAGAATCATACAGTATTTTACCTATGAAGCAATAGAGTAATCCCCTCAAATTTTGCCATAAAACTTCATTTTTATTGGCAATAAAGAAGTATTTTGGGTCCATATTCTCCCTAATTTGATAGATGCTTGGAGAAGTAGGTATTTTTGTAGGTCCCTAAATGAGATTTAATTTCAATACCTACACACTAATTCAAATGCAAAGAAGCTAAATTGGAAAGAGGCATCATATAAAACGCACAGGGGATCAATACACAGCCAAATAGTTGGCACAACTGCTTATAAAAATGTCTGTATAGTCTCTGTTTTATTTAAAGTGCATCATCTTGCCTCAATAACTTTTGAGAAAGATGTAATTAAACTTGCCCAAATGGACATGCGAGTTAAACAGAAAAACATAATATACCTAATCACGTGCATGTAAAAGAGAAATAAGAAAATTGCATTGATATAGTCTCTAACTTTATAATTTGGGAAATTATGGCCTAAATCAGAGTCAAGTCACATCTAGTGAGGGCTTCGCTGCTGCCAGATCAGCAGTGTAAGATGAGTACAGATCTCCTGTGAGGCGGAGTCAAATCCTCTGCACTCACAGAAAAACTTGCCATATGATCCCTAAATAAGCATAAATTACACATAATCGCATACATTTTCTTAGCTCTCCTTTACAGCTACGTACAGCTGAGTGATACTGTAGAATCCCACTCTGGCAGCTAAAGTCTTCCGGTTTCAGTTTAAATGAATTGTTGCCCACTTCAGATTTCATTGTTCTTATCCCAGTGCCCTCTTGGCTCGAACAATTCTTCCCCTCTCACTCTTTATTTCCCTAGTTTAAATTATTCTCTTTCCATCTCCAGCTTCAGTTGCTTGATGCTAGAATTACATGTTGTCTGGCTTCAAACCTCTGTACTATAATACATAGTACCATATTAGTATTAGTTATTATTATTATCATCACCCATCACAACCGCCACCACCTCAACAGCACCTTCAATTCTGTTTACATATTTATATGTAGTAAGGAAACTTCTGTCCATCCTTAGAGACAGTCTAGGCTTGCCCAGGAAACACAGCAGACTGGCATGACCGAAGGAGAAGAATTAGCCAAATAGAGTCTCTAGCTGGGTTTCCATTGCAGCAGCAAACTTCGATAGGCTTGGAGGAGAAGACAAAGGCTGATGCACTTGGCAGTGCTGATGACTTTTTGTCCCCATTTGAAATGAGAACTTTAATTGTACAAAATTTGTGAACTTTTCCTTTTCCATTCCATTAGAGGAATGCTTTCTGGCTTGAGTTCATGACACTTGAGCTCTATCAGCAACAAAAAGTACAAGGAAAGGACCTTCCCTGGGAGGACTCCAGCGCAAGTGCTGAGGAAGGGAACAGACCTCAGCCGGCTCTTCCACTGCTTCCATGGCATGTCTCGTGATCCCTTACTGCCAACCATTATCTGCAGCAAACTGTAACGCTGTCTTCGCTTCACCACTTACATCTGTTCTTACCTCAAAAGCCTTTACTTTTACAGCAGCATGTCCCATTAACATTACAAATATCAGCTATAGCAAAACTGTCCCTTGACACGATGAAAGCACATTTAACACAGATCCGTTTAACCATATTCAACAGGTGGTAATATTGCTTGGGACACAGGTGGAGTTGACACTAGAGTAAAACCAATGGTTAACCGTCTTCAGGAGTTTAACGTCACAGCGGAGTCCATACACTGCCAGGAAATGGATAAAACCTAATTCCATGACTGTTAAAAAATTAACAGAATTTGCCACAGCAAGGGCTGTCCCCCCTGCAGAAGTGACCTGCATCTTCGCCCAAGCGATCTGTCTCCACCCACCATTTACTGTCCTCTCCTGCTGGCAGCCGCCTGCCCCAGCTGCGACTAAGAGCAGCCTTTTAGTCCCAAAAATGCCTTTTATTCCAGCAAATGCCTGTCCAAAGCCCTCTGCTGGAGTAACTATACAGCACCGCCTTTTATTGACAATTTAAACCACACTTTTTGGCAGCTTTTAAAAACTTTTCTAAACAAAGCCCACTGCACTCATGGCAATAATCTCTGGCAGTATGTTTGCTCAGACAGTAAGTATGATGATAAATATTCAGTTTGCAGTGGAAAACCTGTAACTCGCAACCAGCACACCATGTTGTTGGTGTTACGTCACCGCCTTCCTGGGACCTGATCACCCACTGCTATGGTGATAGGCAGAGTCTTTAGGCATCCTCAGTAGAACCCGGCCAAGAAGAAGCTGTCATTACAATCAAAGCTTTATTTTAACCTAGACCCTACGCAGAGCCGGTCGTTTCACAAAACTTATCCCCCAGGCCCTCTGCAGATCAGGCCGTTTTAACTAATGCCTGAAACCCTCTGCAGATCCAGTCACTTTAACCATAACTCGAGCTCAAAGGACGCGTACAAAACTCACTCAGACCTCGACAGAGGCACCGACGGCAGAACCTCCCTCCAGCTCACACTGCGCGGCCGCACCGCCCGGCACCCGCGGCTGCGCCCTTTTATAGGCAGCGCGTGCTGCACGTGTGCCTGTCCAACCGCGTCTGTCGTCCTGATTGGTCCGGGCGCCCGCGACCCCTTTAAAGGAGAAGCGGGTACATGACCCGCTCGCCCGCAGCTAATGGCCGCCAGCCCACAAGATGGCGCACCTGGGGTGAGGAGAAGGGGAGCTCGGCCACAGCTCTTTCTAAAGCATTTGAAAATACAGAAGCTTAAAGTGAACAAAACCCGCCTCGAGTAATTGAGAAGAAAACCCAAAGTATTAAGGGCAAGCCAGATCTCATCAGCAAAGGCCTTCTCCAGTGAGCGTCAGTGACAGCTTACCGAGTGCCGTGAAGCCAAGGGCTGGGTCGTGTTTGAGAAGTAATTATATTAATAGGAGTCATTCGGTGCTTTATCTGTTCCAAGTGCTATGCAAACATTAATTAGGCAGTCACATACAGAAATGCAAAGTGCTGCAGAACTGACCAAAATATAAATTAATTAATTACAAAACTGCAACAGATTAATCATTTTCCAGCTATCCACTAACATGAAAGCACCAGTCATGGGAGCTACACAGCACCAGAAAAAACGCTGAACAAATTGAATTGCTGCATCGTTTATAGAAGACCATCATTTAATATGTACAACAGTACTTCTTGGTTTAATTATTTATATTCAGACATGAAATTAGCAGAATTTCTTCTGTACGTAACCTACATCTGCTTGGATAGAAGCATGAATTCAAATAGGCCTGTGAATATTCATCTTTGTATGAATTTTGAGTTTTAATTTTTAACAGAGCTGGGTGCCTGATTTCACTGGAATGTATTGATATAAATTATGGTGATTTTTGTCTAACAGTGGAAAACACTTGACTATATATTGGTTTTTTCCCCATGAATTACACAGCCATGCTCTAAATATTCTGGTCTGAACCACTGCTGAGGTATTGGTTATGCTGTATCAGCATGTGACAAAAGGAGAAAGAATGTCTGGACAGGCATTTATAAGAATATTTTCCTGTAAAAAGCAGTTTTGAAAAAAAAGCCAAACTCACCACATTGAAAATAAGCTCTACAGAAATATTTCTTTTTTTTTTACTTCTGCTATTGTGTGCTTATTTCTAGATTAGAAAATGGCATTTTTCAGCAGATGAAAGGTGAAACAATGCTTTTGTTCCATCTTAATAAAAATATTATAGAATTTGATATTGAAAAATATGATGCTGTCTCTGGATTTGAAGAATTAAGCGCAGGTGTTGCTGGGATATCATGACACCAGTAACAGGCTTCCCTGTACTGACAGCCAGCAAAAAGCACATTAATAAATGTCACTTTAACCCCTGTTCTGATGGCTAAAACGATGTATAAACTTTGCACATGTGGTCTTCTCCATATGAATTCATCTTACCTTTTCAGATGTGAGAGGCAATACCTAATTCTGGATACCTGGACAACTGTAAAACTAGCTTTTCACGTAACAGTGTGGACATGTACAGAAATTGCAGAGTGATCTAAACACACCACTCTGGGGGAGCAGCGCAAGTATTTCTAACTTTCAGGATCACCTTCCATGTTCCACTAAAAATTGCCAGCAATCTTTGTGCAGCCCATTTAATCTGCTGCAGAACAAAGGCCTACAGAGCGGGGAGGCTTCATGAAGAAACCAAGTTAGCAGAGAGAAAGAACAGCATTTCTAGATTCTGCATTTTGGCTTGTGCTTTCTGGAGTTACTTCAGTCATCCCTCCAGGAGTGTTGAACAGATACAGCTGCAACAGCACTTTCCCTTTGAGAAAACAAACTTACTGAAACAGAAACATTATTATAGAGCTACAAGACGAATTTGTTTATTGAAGCTATTTTGTTTACATGGTGCTTGCTAAGAAAAAAAGGAGGGCCAGTCTTGCTGGCTGGTGTGTTTGTTGTGAGCACAGGTCTTTCAAAAATAAACAGAAGGCCAGAAAGCAAAGCCTCCAAGAAAAAGCCAAGGCAGAGATTGGGGACAAGAGAGCAAGCCAGACTCCAATCGCATGCACAACATGGCAGAGCATAAACACTTCTCAAAAGCTACTAGGTTCCTTTTTTGTTTCCTGTCAAAATGTGAGTGGATCTTCATGGGTTAAATTACATTATAAAATATGCATGTGCACACTCAGACGGCTAACTCATCTCTGTTACTGCAGCTCATTAACATGCAAATATGACTTCAACGGTGAAACTCACTGCTACAGGAAGTTAATGAGGCAAAGAATTGCATAAGAGTCACAAAAATACAGAAAATTTCCATTCATAACTTGTCCAGCACATTACAGGCATACGAACCATGCCCCATCTTCATTAACACAAGTCGGTTTGGCTCATCCTGTGCAATGTCTTTTGTTTCCCAGTCACTGTTCCCAGGCTGTACACAAATGTGTTTCAGGGTATATGATAGCTGTGAGGCTGCCCAAGACAGAGCTTTTGTTAACAAAGTCATGACTTGAAGAGCTATGTGTTACTTTTCACAGCCTATTCTGCTTCTCATCTTACTCTCCAAAACTTAAAATTATCACCACGACAACTACTATTTAAGGAATCTGACAGCCCTAACAAATCAGAGTTATTTGGCACCAAAGGAATAATTTGCAGTTACTGCTTCCCAGAGCTGACACCTGAAGAAAAGACTCCTGAAAATATAATGAGAAACCCTGAATTGATGTACATCAACTATCGAGTCCAAAGAAAGCATCGTTAGTTTTTATCAGTATGACCTCAGAATAACCAGCGAGAAAAGTAGCCTGAAAAATATGGTCCCAGGTTGGGTGATGGATTGAAACGGGGTGGTAAGCTCAGAAAGAACTTTAGCAGTGCTGCCGCCTTTTCGAGGGAGGCTGGATAGCTCCCGGTATCGTTAGTAGATTTGCACCTCTAGGTAGCTGGTTTAAGTATGTCCCGGGATTGATCTAGCTTTCTATCTGAGTGTTTTATCCTGCTGTGAAGAACTGTAATATCTGAACACCCAGTACATAAAATCAATAGCAATATCCCATGCGGACTGTGAACAGCTCTGGCACTTCTTTCTTCTCCTGGCACGTTGGCAGCGGCGGATAACTGGTACCCTTGATGACACGTTTGGATACTCTAAGTGCTTTGGGTTTGACAGCTGTTTAATAGCTTGAATGATACGAGTTTGGAAGTTTTCATGCAATTTCTAGTAACAGATGTTCATTTAGGAAGCACACACACACACAAAAAAAAAGAAAACAAAACAAAAAAAACCCAAGTAGCTGCTGGGACTGGCAGTAGCTGGAGACCACTGGCTGTCCCTGAAGGGGCACCGGGGCCCTGCGGCACGGGGATGGTGGGGCTGCTCGCCTGCACAGGGAGTTTTGACAGGGCAACACACAAAAAGCTCATCCTCCACCAGCTGTGCTGCTCTCTGTGGCAGAGACAAAGACGAGAGTGACATCTGGGCTGTGTGTCTGACATTGATTAGAAAAACTAAATATAAGTATTCGGTTTTCAGGTCTAAGCTTATTTCACAGGTAACTCAATACTTACCATAGTTTCCCAGTCATTTGAGGGTCCACAAAGCACTATGGAGGGTTGCTAGATAACTGTTCTGCATACTATTTTTACCTTTTTTTTCCTCTCTATAATTCAATTAATAATCTTTTTTCTCAAGGATGGGTCAATGGTTTGAGCAACATGAAAATAAAATATTACTTCCTAACTTTTTTTTAATGTAAAATTTAAGAAGAATTTCAGAGAATAGCAATGACTACCTATTGTAGACAGAAGGAAAATTTCCATCCCTCCTGGGTAGCCCTGAAGCAGAGCCACTATGCAGGGCAGCGGGAGGAGCAGTGCCCCAGGAGAAGCGGGCAGCCTTAGGCTCCCCTGCACCCCCCTACTGCTGCGCAGGACACAGCTTTGGAAGTTAGCAGTCTCCCTTGAGCTTTTTTCCTTGGGATCAACACCTGAGGTTCTTCAAGAGCAGCATAATTACCAGCAGGGGCAAACCAGCCTCCTGGAACTTGGTAAAAAAAAAAAAAAGTAGAACATAAAAATACAAAAATTAAGAAGGGCTGTAGGTTTGTCTACAAACTTTTGCTTTACAGCTTTGTGCCTTCTGTGTGGAGCTACTAAATAGCAACTACTAAAATTAACTACTTTGTGGCCACCTCCTCCTGCCTTGCAGAGCACATCGATGCAGAACAAGACGATGCAAGGTGTCCAGTACAGCTTCCTCCTTAACTTCAGAATATTTAACAGCCAGATCTGAACGTGTTCACATAGTCCGTAACACCACAGCGCTATGCAAAACACTCCCACAGGTCCGGGAAGCGTCCGGAGCGCGTTAGTTAGTAACAGCGCTGCACCCAAACGAGTTAGCCCTCCTTCATGGTAACGCCATAGCTCACGCAGCAACATCCCTTCCATGCCTACAGCAGGCTCGTACAACACTGCAGGCAGATACAGAAACTTTCTTGTTGAAAGAAGTCAGCCCAAACCACGTCCTTCAGCAAAATGAAACAATTTCCTCACTCATCACCTAGTATAAAACTGGTACAAAACTTTTGGCACTCCTCTCCCCATAACTCTATTAAATCTTCCTCAGCAGGACAGAGAAACTGATGCTGTGCCCTGAAGATATTCAGTGCACTGCAAAGATGAGAAAAAAAGCTGTTGCAGAATAGTGTGGGGAAAGCCAGTGCTTAGGAGATGCATTTTTCTAAAAAACAGATGTAAAAGATAAGGATAAGCCCCCGAACACATTCTCCTGAAACTTTATTTTGCTGACCCTGGACATTTTGCAATAGATATTTTAAGTACAGAAATTACAGTAAAAAGTATTTTGCATGCTTTTGTTTTTCCACTATTTTGTTTATTTGCTTAAAATAAAGGATCATATTTCACATATTCCCGCAGCCTAACTTCTCTAGGGTTGCAATTCCTGAAACACGTGTGGCACTGCATTGCAGAATCTCTCTGCATCCAATTTTCTGCCAGCTCAAAAACTGTCATAGCACATTTAGAAAGACTTGGAACCAAATTTCAAAAATAGGTACCCATAAATACCGGAATAAAAGTGGCTTTGTGTTCAGTAGAGTTAAACAGAAGAAAGTGAACACTATTATAAGTAGTTTGCTATTACCTAAAACGCTGAAAAAGTATGCTGATAACATGCACATATAAAAGGGAAGAAAACACAAGTTACTAAACAAAGCAGTAAAACACTCTGAGCACCAAGTGGCAAATAAATGAGAGCAATCCATATGAACACCAAGGTGACATAAACATTAATTAAAATGTAACACCCCCCCACCCCCCCAAACAAAACACATGTTTAAGAATAATAATGCCAATTCGAGGAGGAAATAACAACAGCTGAACGGCAAAGAGAGACTCAAAATAGACTTCGACAGCCCTGGTGTGATCGCAGCACCCACCGCAGAGGCCTGGGTGGAGCAACGCGAGCCCGGTTCCCCCAGCTCACTGAGCAGCAGCCTACAAGCAACTCCTTGCGCCTGAGGTCAGCAAGGCTTTGGTGCAAGCTTTGCTGACCCTCTGCAAATCTGAGGCATCTTCAAGAATGGTTTCAGCTCCAGGAAGAAGGCACATTCCTCAGAAATTTCATTTTGCCAGGAATGCTCACAACATTGCAACTCTCAGGGAAGAAAAAGTAAAACGTGGGCAGTTACAGAAGATGGTTATATTGCTGAAATATGTTATTCTAATTATTTGTTAAATGGAGCGAGGTCTTAGCTGTAACATAACACCGTTTTAATGGGATTTAAAGCTATATTCCACATAGGTTTAATTGAGCATTGAAACACTTAGCACAGGACATGGGAAAACAACTTTCATCAACAGTAACTTTGAACTGGAAATGGGTAGAGCAGAGCTTTGAAACATTGCGCTTTTGCTGTGGAGATACTGATCAACAGTAAAAGGAGCTTGTTAAGAGCATCAGCTTGGTCTCTTCAGCAGCCTTCCGTAATGCTGGTCAGGAAGCAGGGACTTATTTTGCCATTTTATCGCTGGCATATAAAATGTGGTGCACTTTTGCATTAGCGTGAAATACAGTGGCATTCTTAAATCAAAAGTTTTAAAATGACACTTTACCTGCAAGGCACACCATGAATGATTGCAGCACAAGCAGTTCCCATAGCAACCTCATCTTCAGCTTCCCGGGTCAGAGGAGATGAGTCCAGTAACTACAGAGGAGAAGAGGGCTCCTTGGAAATTTTAGGCAACCTTTAATCTGTAAAAGAGAAAAGACAGGTTACGAGGAGATTTAGGATTGCTGCTCCTTCTATTTGTTGACAGTTTGTTTTTTATTTTCAAGAAAGCTGCATGTGAAGACCAACAAACTTTTTTAAACCTTTTATTTAAAATCATTCTGAGGAGTGATTCATGACCATCTAAGTACGCTGGGTACCAGATGAGGATCACAAATTGTAACCCCGTATCTGCATCTTCCACTCGTGTGTTGTGAGATTTCTTCTGTCTCAATTTTGTCATCAGCAGATTCACTCACTGCCTCTCTGGGGTAATCTGAAGTGTAATTAGGGAACTCTGTAGATCATGATTAAGGGAAAAGTTATGAGAATTACTCTCACTTTTCTCTACAAACATCATCCAGCACATGAAGGACACCATCTCTGCAAGGTGACACTTTCTAGGAAATGTTCCCACCCTGCTCAGGAAAGGGGGATACTTTTCCCATTTCACCTCCATTCTTATTGCTCTAAACTTCTTAAAGAAAAAAAACCTGGAACATCTCCAGGTAAAACCTGATCTTTTCCTCGCACTCTATTACAACTTGTACATAGCTAAAATTTGTAAGCAGGAAATTTGAAAACTTTCTCAGCTTATCACCACGACGTATCCCCCCCGAATGGAACCCACGGGGGAAAAAATGCCTCCTTTTATGAAAGGAACCTTTTCTAGAGCAGGCATTTAAATATTAAAAATAAATAAATCAAGTCAGACACACATTCTTATAATTTATTCATATCACTGAAGGCTGGAAGTTAAGGGGCCTTTGTGCTTGCAAGACAAACTGCATGACTAATACAATGTGAAGGGGTATCATAAGAGGTCTCTGCTTGCTTTTGTGAGTTAAAATTGATAAGATTCTTCTAATAAAGTCAGGTTCAATGCACTGAGGAGACTAAGAATCTTTATCCTCTGATCTGAAGATGCAGCTTTGAAGGGGGTAGAGATTAATTGAATATATTCATCTATTCTCACACAGACTGATTAGGCTAGCTAGGGGTTAGCAGGAAGGACTAATCAATGAAAACTAATAACAACTTAAGTGAATGATTAGAGTATTAATTATTAATTTTTGAAGGAAAATGTCATCACAGACCTTTATATTGATTGACATAGTTAAGCAGTTACTGTGTTTATACTGAACTCAAGAAACGTATGGATACATGGACAAATAGAATTTTTCCTCTAAGTACCAAATTCTGTTGGTTATTAACTGCACCTACACAGGAGATTCCTACCAAAGCCAAGTTGCTCTTGGTTTTATACTAGTTTAAGTGAGATTTGAGATAAATCTTGTATTCACCAGCAGCTGCTGAAATTCTTTCATGTTCTCGTTTTCCCACGTATTATTCCCATCAATAAGCCCATCGTGTCACTTATACAGCTTCTCTTCATTACACTGCAATGCAATGCTTTACCATTATTCTCCTCACTCTCTGCAATAAGCTACGTGGGACTGAAACAGAACAATCACTTACAGCCTTTGATACCTAATTAAAAACACAAGAGGTACAGCACTTATCAACTTAACCTACTGCCAGGAACCCACCTAAAGCAGCCACCGACCCACCTGTGAGCTGCCAGCGTGCGGAAGGACTGACCAAAGTCACTCCTGCTATGTGGATTAATAACAGCAGCACTCAGCTTCTCAGCTGTCTGCAAGCAGTGCCCGTGGCAAGAAAGCATTACATCTACCTTTCGGTTAAAAAAACCTGGGAATATAAAACCCCAGATCTGACCAAGTCAAGCAAAATGCTTCTATTTATTCTATGGGCTTTGAGGATGGTGCTTCCAGAGATTTGATGGAGATGAGGGACAATTCTTCACAGAGGACCATGGAGATGGCTGTTCTGTTTGCAGGTCCCAAGGCTGTTTGCATCACATCCCTGATACCCTCTTTGAACTGAGAGTGTTGTTGTGGTGTTTTATTCCCTAGTTTTCCATAGATCCAAGAAAATTCTTGGATAGCCTTCAAATTTATTACTCCTCCCCACTGCAGCTTCTCCTCTTACCAGAGTTTCTCCTGACTCACCACCCTTTTGGGAAAAATTCTGGCTACTTTGTGGTTTTTGCAAACTGATTCTTTTTTTCTACTTAGGAAATCATGCTTCTCTAAGCATTTTAAACACTAATACAAAACATTTCAAAATTATTAATGTAAATTAGTTTTTAGCTTATAAGGGCATTAAAAATAGCAGGCTCGCTCTTTCCTCCTAAGATGTTTTGACACAATCACTGGGTCTTAGTTTCAGCCAAAAATAAAAGCTGTACTAAAAATATACATTTTCAGTACTCAGCACATTTAATTATTAAGCCCAGTACAAAAGCTGAAAGTCTTCCCTATTATTTAGTTATTCAGAACTTACTCCAGAGAACCAGCAGACACCAGAGGGTCATGCACGGGCTTCAAAGAAAAATGTTCAGGTATCTGAACGGAAACAGTCACTTCTGGTATTAACAAACTGTCTATACGTGGCACTTAGACTCCTTTTGGCGTTTCCATCGATGTTAATGGCAACTCCATGCACTTATACGGCCAAAGTACATACCCTGTAATAATTACCTGAGAATATATTCCTAGAAGAGGCTCTAGCATGTATTTTCTAACTATATGGAATAGTACCATATTCTGTTGTCAAGCCCAGAATTGCTGTCGCTGGATTAATATTAAAGCTTCAGAAGCACCATCTTCCTGGTGCTCCGTAACAGCCCTCCCATCCCAGGAGCAGCACTGAAAATAGGGGCCCGGAGACTCGGCTGCCAGCTGAGCCCTGGCCCTGCATAACCACATACCAACCCACGCCCTGACTTCTACCGATACATCTAACACAGGCTGGTATGTCACAGAAAGTTTCCCAAAGAGAAACGATGCCTGTCTTAGCATAAAAAGTAGTGAAAAGTAAATTAGATGATTACCATTAAAAATATTTTCCTAAGGTTAAAATATGGTAGTATTCAAGACAGCTGCATTTTCATTTCTCATGATAGTTCCCTATTTCACATCTGAATGAGTCCAATCTTCAAATTGTTTTCCTGTAAACATTGCTGCTATTCATATCAGCAGGCCCATTGTTCAGAGCTGTGTAAAAACTGTTGAAACACGTTGACTTTTTATAGCAACAACTTTAGGAAAGGCAACATTTGTGCACGAGCAAAAGATATGTAATTGAAAAGATCCTTCCCATTTCTAAATGTTTTCTGACTATAAAATCCCAGGGGAGTTTGCACTTGTTCTGAAGGAGAATGTAAGAGGCCTGAAAACTTGCAAAGTTTAGTATTTTATTTCCAGAAGGAAGCATATAAAGTTTCAGCACTATACAAGTTATTTTTTCAAGATGAAAATGAGATAGCTGTGCTTCAGTTTGGAAGTGCATCCCATTAGAAAACCTAGTGCCAACACACATGTGCAGATGTCTTTTTAACTTTACTTTTGGCAATGCATCCATTGCAAATTCTTTTGAAAGGCACCTTTGTAATTGGATTCTGACAAAGAAAGTTGACTCTAAGAGCTCTGACTGCAATCAGGTACAAGGCAAAAAAAAAGATGCATGCTGTAGAAATATTTGTGGTGAATTTTTCTGAGTTAGTAGACATGGCTCTCTGTCAGTAATTCCATTTGGATGTTTAATGATTAGCACTTCTGAAAAAAACAAAACAAATGAAAAACCTAAGGCTAAGGTATATGCACACATTCAGAATGCGAAAAATACTTTTGTAGATATAATTTGCACTATATGAACTCCCAATTTTGTGAATATTCTGAAGGAAAATTTGCAAAACATGCCTAAAACCCCTAAGTATTGCAGCAGTAGCAGCAGCAGCAAGCAGCAAGCTTTAACAATCATCTCACGTTTTTCTACTGCACATCGGTGTGCCGCACAGTGCCAATTCTGCTAAACTCCAAAATAAATCACTGTTAATGAAGCATGCTGCACATACAGACAGCAACAGGCATCTTTTAATCACCTCAACAAAGGAAGAGCTAAGGGTAAGCACAAAACACTCTGAGCACTAACACCGGAGTTGTTAGATTTAAGGTGGTGCCTACTCTCCGACTGTCACAGATCTGACCTGAGGGCAAGAGCAAGTACCTAATGTGAATTCACTACTTTCATGAATAGCAACATTAATTCATGGTGCCAAAACTTCCAAACAATTACCGAGCTTTTTAAACAGAAGCGCAGTATCATAAAAATAATCTTCAGACTTGGATGCAGAAGAGAGAACCAAGCTGTGGGTTACCCGACGGCAGTCTGGTCACATACAACTTGGGGCTGTACAGTTTCTTAGAACACAAAATGTTTGCAAAGTAAACGGGCATATGGCAAACGTATGCAAGAACACCTACATTGAATGCATATTGCAGGTCAAGTCTAGAAAGACCAGTCCCAGCAAAACCTGAGCACAAAGGTTTAGCATAAACTCAAATTCATCTCATCTACACAAAAAAGATAGGAAATAATCCATAGAAAGTTTTCTGAGATTCAAAAGAAACCCTTTTCCCTAACATGGAGATACCTTCTTCTAATACATGCATACAAAAAGATCTATATCCCTCAAAGGTGTGGTTACTAGGTGCTTCTCAAGTCTTAGGAACATGGCAGAAAAGTCCGCAAAGCTACACCAAAATGCCATTATCCATTTCCATCTCTCCAAACACACTTTTCAAAAGTATACAGACTTCACAGACCCGGCAGTGCAGAGGTAAGTCCCGTCTTTTGAAAAGACAATACAACACGAGTTCATTTAAGCTTTTAACACTTGAGGAGCAGCATTAACAGTGAAATATTGAAAAGGAAATGGTTAGCTGTAAGTGCAACAATTTAACTTCAGAAGATTTTAAACCCTTAACTTGAACTTCTGATTTTCAACCCCTCCGTACCACATTCAATGGACAACGCAGCTGTTTTTGTCAAAATAGCCACAATGAAATGGAGTAGCCATCGGTTCCTTTAGAGTCCCCAAATACTCTAAAGAATGAGGCATCCTCGCTGGAAAGAAACTTTCGCGAAACCAAGTGTTCACTGGTAGCACAGTTTACCTCGTCCTCTTTGGGGAGTGCCTGCCACACTTCTCTCAAATGCTTTTAAGGAGGGAGGAACATGAAAATTTCAACTTTGGGAAAGGAATTAACATTGAAATTCATTTCTCCTTCTCACTACCTGGCAGGCAAAATTATCTGCTTATTTTTAAAAACAGAAACACACGTGGGCTGCCTGCATGCAGTCCATCTGTGATTTGAACTCACCTCTTTTGCAGGACAGGTTTTTTTCTATTTTTTTCACATCACTTTGGAAGTTTTCAATTTAGACTTCACCAGAGGCCAATTCGATAACTTTACTGAAGGGTGGATATAACTGACTGAAAAGCCATAGTTGGAGAGTAATTATTGAAAATTCACTGCCAAAATGAGTCTGTCTTTGGTCTCATGTTTTCCAGTATTTTTATTAATAGCAATGGTGGAAGAGAAGTTGTGCTTATTCAGTCTGCTGGTGACACTAAGAGGTTGCAGGTACCTCTAAGGATATGAGTATAATTCAAAATCACCTTGACAAATTGGACGTAAACCCAGACTAAAACAGAAGGATGGATTTGTGTAAGAGACAAGTGCTGTGTACTGCAGTAAATAGGATGCTGCATTAAACAGCACAAACATATGCTGGGGAGCAACCGGCTGGGTGATAGCTGTGCACTGATCCACATGCGGCTGAACATGTCAGCAATGCCCTGGGACTGTGCAGGCAGCAAAAACCCTGCCTGGGATGTATAAACCAGATTTGCAGGTCCTTTTCATCTGAAAGTTCCTGCTAGGTAAGCAACCTGTCACTCTCCCCAGCAGAGGGGAGCCTCAGATGCAGTACTGCACCCAAGAGTTGGTGCTGCATGTCAAGGAAGATTTGTCTCAAACAGAAGCATCCAAAGGAGAACACCACGAAGGATTCGAGGTCTATAAACGTCCTATAAATATAAACCAATGGAGTTGCTTAGCCTAAAGAATGATGAAGAGAAAAATGCTAACAGTATTAAAACATGTAAAAGACTTAGAAACAGAAGGTAATAATTTGTTCCCATGTCCAAAACAGATGCAACAAGAATCAATATACAAAAGAGATTAATTAAGGTTTAGACTTCAGGAAAAACTTCTTGTAATGTTAAGGCCAGCTCAAGCACAGCTATGGACAGACTGAATAGGCTGCAGAATATCCATTGCTGATGTTTCTTAGTGATTTGTAAGATAAACTTAAATCCAGAACAACCTAGATATTGAGGACAGAGACAGTATGTATTTTGCTTCTGGGAACACCAATCTTTGGAAGGGGATGGAGAGAATTCCAAACACTGGGATCCTCCAGTCCTGTTGCTGCCAGTTGCAAGGCGAGGTTGCTCCCCATCTGCTTCAGAAATTGGAATAACAATAACCTTGAGCCTCCGATAACTGGAAGTCACTCAGATCGATGGACTGAATGGTAGCACAGAGCCGTCCTCCATAAATGAAGGTTAAGGAGTCATGGGGCAAAAGCAATGAGGTTTCTTTTCACATAACAGACAAACAAGGTTTTTCCTAAATTAAAGAGAGTTGCTTTATCTGTGAAAGTGATTAAACAGTGTTATTCCAGGGGAGCAGCATGAGGAATTAATTCATAACAAGGTTGTTGTAGATACAGACTGCTAACAGCAGTTAGGGAAAGCAGCAGAATTAGACCTCCTTCAGTGGGAATGCATCAATACATTGGCCCATAAGGACGCAAGAATATCCCTTCTCGCAATTTAGTGTCCAAAAGCAACGTGGAGGTTGGAGGTTGTTAGCGTGAGGGGCAGGAACCGTGTCATCTGGGGTAAACTAGTGAGAAACCAGGATCCTGGAAGAGGTGATTCTGAAGGGCTGTGAAGCGTCCAAGGTGCTTCAATCATGGGCGCCTTTTGAGCCTGCTGCTCAGAAAGAGCTGGTAGCCCATGCTGCTGGAGAGCATCGCTGCGATACACTCCTCCAAGAAGCGTCCTGGGCACGGGCAGCTCCGGTCTCCTGCCGGCCCCGGCTCCTGAACGCTGGCTGTGGCCCAGATTTAGCAAAACATCAGATTTCTAACCCGAATCCAGCCTCTTGATACCCTACTGAATCCGGGCCTGCGTGTCGGGAGAGACACAGGCTCTCTTTAGCAGATGCAATCAATGACCCACAAAATTAAACGTCCAAAAATAGAAGGTGCCTAAGAGATGTGTCCCCAACAGTGCAAATCTTCACAGTAATACTTTTTTGATGCACACAGTGCTGAATTTTTTCAGCACTCAAAAGACAGGGTTTTTTTCTGCTGTGGTAGCTATTATGAGTCCTGAGATAAATACTGGCCTTCCCTTTTGCATAAGGGAAGAGAAAAGTGAATTTGAAAAGATGGCCTGGGGAGATGAAGGGTAGCAGGAGCGTGCCGGTGGCAACTCTCACCAAGCTCTCCTCATTCTCACAGCACGTCTGTCAGATCCTGATCTATCTCAAGCTTCTTTGCTGAAATTATCCCTTCTGGAGTTGCACTTAGACACAATTCACACATTATGAAATATATACGGGCATATTGTGCCTGATAAAACAAATGACATATACGCAGCATGTTTCTGAGACATGCTTATGATAAATGGGAATGAAATGCTTCAAAAAATTAATTATCAAAACAAAAAAGACTGAGAAGAACAATGTCAGTTTTTACACCGCGCTTCCTCCTTTGGGCATTCATTCACATTCGCTACATAGAGATTTCATTTCACTGTATCAAGGAGTTACAGCACCTCAACAAATGCAAGTTCCCAGCTCACTCCAGTCATTTGTATTTGTCAGGCGGCTGCGTCTTTGGTGTGCACAGTGCCTGAGCCACCTCCTCGCCGTCACACACCTGCCACGGCTCGGGCCTCACCCGAGGACGCCGAGGTACACGTGCACATGGGAAACAAGGATTACATCTATCAGATTAAAACAATAAATATAATTCTAATAATATTAGCAAAGATTGCTGAAGGAATAACTCAGTAAACACCCACTGCTGTGAATTACGACCCCTAGAATTTAAATACAGTTTCTTCTGCATAAGTTTATTTGATGTAAGTGCTCTGTAACTTACGCTCATACTATATATCCCCCCAAGAAATGGGCTGGTGGGGCCAGCTCTGTTAGTAGTGGGGCAGGCAGGGAGCTTCTTCATCGCTGATGTAATAAAAGGTGTATGGAAATAACTATCACTGACACGATGCCTTTCTGCCTTGTTAGATTAGAAACTTCTAGAAGCAATATACCTAGTTTATCTCTATGCAGAACCTAACGCCACAGCTTAAAATCTGATTAGAGACTCTGGATTATACAAAAATTGTCAGCTAATAACAGGCACGCACTCGTTTAACATTTTACCGCGTTGCAGTATTCCCTGCACACCTTTATCACTAGCAAAAACAACTGCATGGAAGCAGCAGTCCATCTCAAACGCTGGATATTCCCAGCTGTGCAACACCTCCCTTCACCTTCTGAACCAGTGAATCAGAGCACAATTTTCCACCAAAGAAAAAATGACAGTAATTAAAGCCTTTTAATTACTAGCCACTAACTACCACACATCACCCTATTACAACACTTACTCTTTGTCTCTTGCCCCCAGGAAACCATCATTGCCCTGTAAAACCTGAATAATTTGTAAGCATAAATCATCTCTAGGTAAGGGGATCTGGGTGACTAAAGGCAAGTCTAAATTAAGGCTACTGGTGTTAATTAGGGGTCACTCTGTATTGTTCTACCTTTTCCACAGAAGGGATATATCGAGAAACACTCACCTGAGGCAGCACCTATCAGATAACATCCAGCTTTTCTCAACAGAAAAAGTCCATCACAGCACAAACTTGGGAGGCACTCTGCTCAAATCAGGAGTAACATTATCATAATAAAGAGCTGCAAGCAGTGAAACTTCACAGTCTAGCGTTTTCTACAAATTAGAATTTACTCTCTTTTAGAGAGTCTTTTACTGAAGATTGTCTAGAACAGTTACCTTAAAACTCACCAATTTAAAAACAATTCCCAAGTTCATGCAGAGTAAAATTTTCAATGCAGTATTTTGCAAGACTAAAATGAACGGCTAGCCCATGTATCCAAGCAATAAACAATAAACTCTGCATAAAATGCCAGCTTTAGAGATAGCAAAACTAACTTGAAGAGCGCAAGATATTTGAGCTGGTATTCAGTAGGTCCAGCTTTTCTCTCTTAGCCATATCACTGATCCACCATCAATGGGAATGGTCTGTGAATTTTTTTTTTTCTTTTTTCTGATAGCAAAGACTGCCAATCAGAGACCTGAATGCAGAGCAGAGCACACGACCAAACCTGGCTGCCAGGCAGCACCCTGCAGCCACCTCCGAAGCAAACCCAGCCCATGATGGTCTCCAAGCAGCCTCTTTCCACCAGAGAATACAGACGTGCTGGCAAGCTCCAGGATGCAAAAATAAACGGTCAGCCAAAGTGGAGTATTAACCTCCATCTGACTTTTGATCACAAATTTCCTAAAGAAATAAGGGTTAATTTATTGCTGTCTCAGTTTGACAGAATGTTGCACCAAAGAAACAAGGCTCAAGGGATTCTGCATGACAATGAAGTTCCTTTTATCCCTAGGTCACTGCTTCAAGATAACAAATCAAGACAGTTTCCTGCTCTGAACAAAGATAGATAAGTAACACTGAAAGTTATCATTCACTTTTGAATGGGTCCGTTCCCAAAACACACATTATCAGAGAGCATTATCTTGTCCAGGAGACAAAAAATTATGTGAAAATATTGAAGATATCTCTAAAATCAGCATCTTAATGACATTTTACTTTACACTTCTGGAGCTTACAAAATAATCCATTTTACTTCAAAGACAAAAGGAGAGCTTTCTCCGCAGGAGTTCCACAAGGGGAATCAAATGTATTGGACACACACGCACGTTACGAAGAACGCTTTCCCTGGCGTGCCGCCTTCCTCCAGTGCTACAAACGGGATGTTTCTTAAGAGTATAAACCAGAACTTAGAAAGGATAAACAACAAGCAAGTTTATTAACTTTGAAAAGCTGGTAAGAAGCCAGTCTTGCACTTGGCATATTCCTGGGAACGCAGGCTGTCAAAACAACAATTCCCTCATCACCTATTACCAGCAGCAGGTTTCAAACCCAGATACAATTGAGATGCTTGGACCTAGAAATGTTTTTATCTGTTTTGTTAAATTCAAAAATCATCTAGGAAAGGAAAAAAAACCAAAGACATCAACCATTTTGATATCCCCGTTACACGATTATTTAGTGTTTTGTTTTCCCTTCACAGTTTCTTTTAAAAGGTTGCCTGGAATTCAAGTGTTTGAAGGGAACTGCTTTCACCCTCTGACTTTTCCAAACACCAGGTTAGGTGCCTAGTGCTATATTTTTGCAGGGATGCCATTAAAGTTCTGCTCCTCTCAGACAAACAGAAATCCTCCCTGTTTTTTCACACTAATGGCACTGAGCAAGCCACATATATTTTTTCTTACTGCCAAAAATAGGCTTCCTATGACAGCTGGAAGCAGAAGTAAAGAGGGTGGATTTCTCTCTCAGCATTTGCTGGCATATCGAGGCCTAAATTCTAGCTCTCAGGGGATCTTTCAGAAAATTTACATGGTCTGAATCAAGGGCTCAGTAAATAATGAATAAAAGTTTAATGTGTCTGAATTTATTAAAAAGTGAAACCTATACTTTGGTGATCATATCCTGTAACAATTTTAGTGGACTATGGGGTGGCACTGCAAAATATCTTCTGAACTACTGTTTCTGGCTGATAACCCTCTGTTTATGTTTATTCAGTTTTAATCTGAAAGATTCACACAATCTGGGAAGAGCAATTTCCCAGAAGGCTTATGCATATAATCAAAATAAGTTCTATGTCAAATACTCAAAACAATAAAAAAGCTGATCTAAATGATCAGCTACACACGGTGGGTGCCAGAACTGGAAGTGGGTGAGTCCCACTGCCCGGCCCCCCATGACCCGCCACTCGTCCGGGATACTGAACTCTTAATAAAACCCCTCCGTTCTTGAACTGTGAAAAATTAGTTGCAGAAACCATTTCTCACAGCTTCTTGTTACTCCTGTCGTGATACAAAATATTAAAAATAGATTTTAACCTCAGGGTGCGAAAACCTACATTAAGTTCTAAAAAATCCACTAACCTGATTTTGTCATAAATGTACCTCATTTTCACTCTTTTAAAAAAAATATTTAAAAGATATATTTATTTTTAATCGGCCTGTCTAGTACATGGCTATATTTAGCATTATCTGTATAATTACTTTATTCAAGTAGCAATACAATACAAATCAACCATGCACAAAATCCTTTTTTTTTTTTTTTAATTGCTGGCAGTAAGTAGAATCGAATAACGAACTTAAACTCCTGGACCTTGGTCTCAGAGGACGCAATGCCCAGGGAATAGCTGGTTATTCTTGAACTCAGGGAAGACTTTTTGCCACTCAAAGCTTTTCAGTATTTTCTTCTAGCAGAATTTAAGGTAAGAAAGACCACCACCATGCACAGAAGAAAGAAAGGAAAAAAAAGTATATACACTTTGGACATTTTACATAAAAATAAGAAAACTTTGCATCGCTCACAGGCTGTCTTCTAGCTTGAATCTGTTTCACAGAGGCACAAAGCTGGAGCTGGGGTTGCTCTGCACCACCTTTCAAGTTGGTTAGGAGATCATGACAATCTTAACTCTGCGTTACGTTAGCCCAGAAGCCTTTGGTGCATCTTAGCAGCACTCTTAATTACATCGTATTTAAAGTGAATTTCTGTATGTACGCTTGAAACACAATGTGGCTGCTCTACCCTTGCCTCCGGCTGTCAATTGATTTGTAAGAGACAAAAAACATCTTGGGGCGGTTTAAATGCTGTACTACAAATAAGGCCTGACAAAAGTTTCACGCGAGGTGTCAGAAAGCATTCCCTGCTCTGCAGGTTGTCTTCCAAGTGAACCGTTTACTTGAGAGGAAAAGCCCAGACCACACGGACTCCGTAACACAGGTGCCTGCACAGTCACTTCTCCAACTTGCCTGGCATCCTGCTTACAATATTAAACCCCTTTTTATCTGTATTCAAAGGCAGCATTGGGGCCCCTGCCTTCAGCCCTCTTTTCGGCTGCTCTCAGCAGTTCTCCTGCCTGCAGCCTGCTTTGGGTGCTCCATTTCCCACCACACTTACGTCCGGAGCTGGCGGTGGAACAGTTCATGGTGTAAAGCCAAACGGCTCAGCTGCTGGTGTGAAACTAGGGAACCCACGCAATAAGACAACACAGCAAAAGATGAGAATTTACAGACTCCCAACCTGCTCTTCCTCCCGCTATCAGTGGACTATTTCCAGCAGCAAGGCCAGCATCACACACGGGATAGCAAGTGCAGGCACAGCACGCCTCTTGTGCATCCTTTGGGATTTTTCTTACTGCAGAAATAGTGATGTCACTGTCTCCTTTGCAAATCTAGAGACACAGCTGAGCCAAAATCCTGTTTGTGATATTTTGCTATCAAATAGTCTGCTTTTAGACCTAAAAGTGTTAGTTTCATTAAAAAAAAAGAGCTTCTCCCCAAGGAAATTAAAAGGGAAGCAGATAAATGGAGGTCTTGCCTTGACCGTGGACATACAGAACAGGCTAATTTAACCTTGAAATCAGTTGACTGGAATGGCTCAGGTCTTCAGTCTGGACTGGACTGAAGACAAAGTCTTCCCTCCCACTGGGAAAGTAAATCCTCCACAGTCAAACGGCCAAGCAGCCAAAGGAAGACCACCGAAGGCTGGAGGGGTCTGTTTGCCATGGTGGTACTGCCACCCGATAGCAGCTCTGATGGAGAAGCAAACTCTTTAAGGCTTGGTGTATAAAGGGAAGAGAGTGCTGCTGCTCAGGCAGTGACGCCCTTTGGGGTTATTCTGAGTTGGAACTGAGGGAATAAATAGGCTGTAACAGAAAACATATTGGTCTTTTAGTACATAGGAACTTTGTTAGCAATTTCGAAACCTTCTCAAAACTGCGGATAACTGCAGTCGAAAGCAAGGGCCGTGGGCACAGCAGCAGGCGCCTGCCTGATCTGGCAGGAGGTTACGGCCACCGAGGGCCCCACCTGCCCAGCCCCTGCCCCAGGCTGCAGAGCAGAGGGCTGGGGACACCCCGAGCTGGAAGCGTCATGGTCACGCATGGCTTTGCACCTAGCAGCTCCTTGGAGATACCTCTTGCCAGGACAATAAATCTCTGCAGAAGACGATTTAAAAAACGGTGGCTGAACCCTAAGTGACTTGCTATGAAATAAGGGGAGGGCAGGAGTTCCCGGCTATTTCAGGCGAGGTGACCCGTCTCGGCGATGTGAAGCGTGGCTGGCAGACCAACAACACGCAGCGTGCACAGCAAAACAAAGTGACTCCTGTGACACCTCCATGTAATCACTGCTGTTACTTGGTACACTCCATAATGCAATCCTTTTGCTCTGATTTAATTACTAAACATAAAAGGAAATAAACTTCAGAATGAAAACAAAGAAATTGCACTGCATGTAATTTATGGGAGCTATTCTTCAGCTGAATGCCATAAACCCCTGCATGTTTACGATACCCTATTAGAGGGCTGAAAACATGCTTGCATTTGCCTATATTGACTATGCAGATTATGCGATATTACTGCCTTTTTCTGCCTCTGCTATTTTTCATAGAAGTAGTGTATTTGTTTAAAGACATCCTTGTGCTAAGCATTGGCTCCTGCTAGGAAAAAAAAAACCTAAGACTGGCTGAGTACTCCCTCATTGCCAGAGGCTGTCAAGCTGGTAAGCGCCGAGCAGCTGGCAGAGGCACACAAAAGAAGGGGACACTGCACACAGTTTTATTTTCAATCTGGAATATCAATTATTGGAGGAAGCAACCCCACGGCCAGACAAAACAAGAACCATCTCCGTAGTGGATAACTATGTCAAATGATGGGAGCCGCATTGGCATTTCAGGAATGGCTGGATGGTAGCATGAGGATTTATTGAGATATCACATTAAGCCCTTGGTTTTCTTGTCACAGAAAACAGATGAAAGGAAATAAGGTTTGCAAACTTGACTGCAGCATTGATTTATGTGTAACAGCTTCAAAACGCATGAAGAGAAATGTATTTTCCCGTTATCCCCGGCTTAGGGCTCTGCATACCCTCCTCTCCTGCAAGCAGAGGACCAGGGGATGGCGGCTGTCAGGAGCAGAGCACGCTCCCGTTGCCTCTTGGAAGCTGCTCTCCCTTTCCAGGTCACAGCAGTGGCCCAGGAGGAGCTGCCTGAAGCTCCTCCGCTTACGACCCAGAGTGAGAGCGCAGCAGCACGGGGAGGGCACAAGAGGAAAGGGAAGGAGCCGGGAGGAACATGAGGCCAGGTCTCGATGCACACGCTGTGCTCTTGACACTGAAGCTATCTTCAGTGCGTAGAGTTTCAAAGCTTTCCCTTTTTTTTTAGCCCTTCCCTGAAGAGCAGATTCTTCTCCCACCTTGCATGGATGGGAAAGAATGAAGAAACAGGATGAGTTCACATGGAATTCAGCCTGTTCTCCAAGTAGGTAGCGGGAGTTCATCTCTTGCCAGCTTGCAGACAGGCCCAGCTACCTATTGAATCACATACAAGCCATGAGTTCCAGTACTGTGTCAAAACATTCATTTTTACTGCTTATTAAACAGCTTTAGTATCTCCTAGAGTGCTAATTGTCAACTTTCCTGCCTTCATCTGCATCTTATCTTTATGTGCAACTCATTTCCAGACATAGTCACTATTTTCCACTTCTCATTTTGCATAGATGGAGATGTCAACTCAAATTTAATACATTCAATATTTGGCAAAACTTTTTAGTGATTTCTGGGCTCTTCTGGGACAACTTCTTTTTAAAAACTTTGTACTATCTTGAATTGAGGATAAAAGAGTCCAAAAACAGGTAAAAAAGAGTATGGAATTACAAAATTAAGAGTAAAAGTATCATCCACTTCAGCTTCATAGGTTTGAAGTTAGGAATCCGACAATACTGAAATTGTCATCTTCGTCATTTCCCACAATCACTCCGGAGGAAGACACAGATCCCTAACAGCTCTACTGCTGTTCGAGGCTTTTCCCATTCAGCCTTTTCTAAATCATTATCATAAAGCCAGGACTGAAAGCAGGATAAGAGGTCAGGTTATTTAACAGCAGGTGGACCTTTTTTGGTTTTCCAGCATGTGATGGAGACCAGTCCTCACGCATGGCTTTAATTGTGTCCTTGACAGCCTGGCATTAGACCCCTGGCAGTGCTGCACAGCCCCCGGCAAGGCTCGGAGGTGAAGCCGTCCCTCTGCGACCAGGAGGGGAGAAGCCACCCACCATGGTGGGGTGTTCAGCGGGGCTGCCAGGGGGCTTGGGAAGGAAACTCTCCCAAGGACCAATCTGCCGGCAGGCAGAAATAAGGACGTGAGGCAGATGCGCAGTCTGGTCGAAGAGAAACCTGGGAGCAGAGAAGAAACCAGGCACCAAGATCAAAATACGCAGTTGGGGTGGGAAAGAGGAGGGTGAGCAGGCACCGAAGCCATGGCACCGGAGGCAAAGCCACCCTACCACTAGTAGGAAACTCTCAAAAAGCAAGAGAGCCAGACCTGAGGGGTGGTTTGAGACTCCAGCTGTGAACAAGGACAGACCTAGATTATATTAGGGTTCCCCTTGCCATATAATTAAAGTCATCTTTTGAATAGCTAGATAAGAATTTACTGCATGTAGTAAAACTTACATTCTGCAATTTAAGTTACAACAGTAGTATGTTAATTTATCTCCTGTTAAGACAGTTAAAACAATGACTAGTAGCTATAACCAGGGAGCAGAAATAGCCCCTTTTACAGCCTGCCTTACAGGTCATTGATGCTAATAGAAGCCTATTAGCTCCAGTGGGCTTTGGATAAGACCATAGTGGAAACAGTAGAAACGGCGCTGGATGGAAGAAATACTGTAATGTGATAAATACTTGCATCACGGAATTTATCAGTTAAATCAGTTCTACGTATAGGATACCCATTGAAAAAGAACTAGACACATTATAAACCTTAGCCCACATTTAACAAGGACTCCTTATTTAATTTTATTTTAATTAAAGCAGCAGCAGCTAAAGGCACAACCATTACATTCCCCAGTATTTTACGACTACCACATTATCAAGGGGAACTCCATGAAATGCCCAAAGTGAGCTACAAGTTATAGATAAAACAGGAGAAAGGTAACTATTTTAATCAAAGTGATACTTTTAAGAGAACTCGCTCAGTGGCATTACACGAGTCAGATGCTGGGCAGCAGGCGATAAACCGAGATGCGGCTTGGGCTCTTCTCGGAGACACTATAAGCAAAGCACATATGCTGATTTCAGCCTCTGCAGTGGAAGGAGGAGCGCAAGGAAGCTGTGGCTTCCCTGAAAACACGAGACAGAAGGCAAAGCTGATAGTTACAAACACAGCAGGAAAAATCCTATTTTTTCCTTTTCCTTTTTTTTTTTTTTAAATCACTGCACATGAGAAAGAAAATCACAGTAAAGCCACAGCAGGCACCGCTATTGAGTGCTCATCACAAGACGGAATTGTTTTGAGTTTGGAGATATAAAAATGTTTAATTTCAGTCTACAAAGTTACTAGTTTTAAATATCCCTTAGTTTATCTGTCTGTTCCTTCTGTCTGCTCACTTCCGCAGAGGTTCTCAAGCCCAGCAGCCCTCAGACATTTCGGTTTGTAAGAATATTAAACTTTATACAAAGATCAATTAATTCTAGAGAGCTCTGTCTGCTTTTAAACTCAGATGTGAAACTATTGCTTTTTATAATGACGAAGACATGACCATTGGCTGTTTCCACATTTTCCTTCAGGGAAATGTTCATTCAGCTAACTAGGAAGTTCAGAGAAACTATAAAAAAACCATGCAGGGGATAATTTAAATGTACTTAACAATTCAGACAACTTCCAGGAATCTCGACCTACATTTAAAATTTATTGCAAAAACTTCACCAGGAAAATTTTCTTCTGCCTGGAAGCAAGGCTGCAGATGTTTTGCAGGCTGTGATCAGCGATGCTTTGGCTTAGGAGCTGGTGTGCTGACCTCTGCACGCTGGCGGTTTCAGCTCCATGGAGAGAGACAGGACTGGCCGATCTGTCACATCCCTAACCAGGGGAAATGCATGTCTCCAACATAATCCACGACTTCTAATGCACGGGACTACAGTTAGTAGTTCCTAATAACTTGCAGTTATTCCTCCAGGACTGTCCAGTGAGCTGACGTTGCAATGACAGTCTGGGAGTATTAGACAGGAGCTTATAAATAGCGTCTCCTGATTGCGACCACGGTCTGGAGCAATGGTCCCTGAGCCACCCCAGCAGGAACGCGGTGCTCATGAGACCTGCGGCTCTTCCTTACGGCCACAGAGCCGCCGGCCCCCGCGGTCCGTGCGGGGACCAAAGCACGGTGCCGCCTGCGGTGCATGCTCGGCTCCAACGCTCGCTGCAGAACCGAGGCCTGAATGCACATTTCAAATGGACAGAGGATCTGAATTCATGGTGATATCAAATATATCCACGTATACTTGCACAGAGGGAGAGACAGCTAGCAATGCTTCTGATCTGCGCGGGGGTATTTAAATGTCCTGGATGACAACAAAAACAGTAGCTGTTGTGCTCTTATATAATAAATAAAAGAGCCAGACCCATCCTCTAAGCTCATCTTTAAGCACCACTAACATGTGCTTATTAATAACCCTAGCAAGCCAAATTCCCTGACAAAGTACACTTTTCTTGCGGGGACAAATCACTTTCTAGCTGGGACAAGCAGGTATGAGCCATGCAAGCTATTGCAACACTTCTCTCGCTGGTGTCTTCCTTTGGCCTACACTTCTATGGAATGAACTTAAATATGATAAATGATAAGAATTTCACCCTTGACTGGGAATTCAAATTATCATATTGATTAGCTTTGCCACATACAAAGTAGAAAATATTCACAAAATTGACATGCTTTAAAGAATAAAAGTTGTCACCTTGTACATGCAGAATAGCAACACAGGATAGAGCTAATCGACTGGCAAACAACTTTCTTCTGAACCTAGAAATACACACCCCCCCGAAAAATCACATCCTCAAATTATCTCACTGTAATATTTTGAGTATTGACCCGTTTCCTGCCTGAAACGTGCCCTCAAACCTCATAGACAGAAAGTCGATTCTGCCAATTTCATTTTCTGAAAGAGGAGCACAATTGTTAGTGACGAACTTCATTAGAAAGGTATCTCTTGGCAACCCAGGGAGCGGGAGGTGCACGTACAGGCACAGAAAATGAGGGATGATTCAAAATGGCTAAATATTTTTTACATTAAAATAAAACCCCATAAATTAACTTCGCACAACACAACTGAAAACTGGAGTCTAAACAGCAAACTGAGGTTTTGTTTCTCTTTGCGAACAGAGTTCTACTCAGCACTCAACCTACGCACAGTTGTTTAGAGCTGTGGTTAGGAAAGCATTGAGCCCAACCAACAGAGCCTCCCCAAACTCTATGCTCTCCACAAGCTGTTTCACAAACCCTGTTTTATCAGTCTCAAGTACTGCTGGAAAAGTCTTGCAGAACAAGTATGTCCTTGGAGCACAGGAGCAGAGCCTTTGAGTCTGAAGAGTGAAGCAGATCCTGCTGTCAAGGACTTGTCTCCGAGATGCCGTACTGCCAAGGCTTTCATTGGAAAACCAGGAAACGTTAGCACAAAGCCTCAGCTGACGAATGCTAAATGAACTGGAAGCAAAGGAGAATTCAAAACCACTCCAAATAAGACGACTTCTATCTGCGTGAATCTGAGGCTCTCCTCCCTCCAGCTCTGCTGCCATCTTATCTGGCACTCCTTCACTCAGCTCCAGGCTCTCCACGGCACGCCAAAGCGTTTTGGATAGTCAAGCCAAGTACCCCACCGTCCATTTATAAGAATCACCCTTCTTTAAGTTCTAACATGGAAAATACCTCTGCTCGGAGAGCTCTGAAAAACTACTCAATCCTTTCCTTTTCTAGTAGGTGCTGTCATCATACTGTGGCAGTGGGGAAAAAAATGAGTATCTTTCCCACAGCTGTCCTTGCAGCGACGAAATATGCAAAGCTGCAAAAGAAACACAAGCCTTTTATTGGGGGCTATGAGATGTGTCCTCCTAGCAGTGCCCAGCCAGCTCACAAAAAACCACAATGCCAAGGAGAGTAACATTTCTGCTCCGGAATGAAAGCAGCATAAACCCAGAATTTTGCATTTCCACTTCTAAGTGGGGACGCGACATTTCCACTCCCTCCAGTAAGTCTATACACGTACTGCAGCAAGTCTGAGGACAGATACTAAAAGACTAGATGGTTTTTAAAAATATCAGAAATAGGAACGCAGAACCCACAAAATGTGGTTTTATGGGCTCTTCAGACCCATTTCTCTCTTCTTCTTGCACTTTCCATCTAGTTGGAAAGATGTTCTTGTAGCATGAACGTCTGCAGAACCACCCCCCGCCGCCCCGGGTACGGTGATTTGGCAGCCAGCCGTCGGACGGTGGCACCGCGCGCGGAGCTGCACCCTGCGCAGAGCTTCCAGGCTGTGTCAGACTGCTCCTGAACAACTGCACGTCACCGCCTCGCAAGCAAATTTTTTAGCTGAACGGGTTAAACACAAATGGGAAATCTACTTACTGCATCTCTCAAATTCAACCTCCAACCATTTTAGTTGCTAAACTAAACAGTACACAACTTTGGAGAAAGAAAAGAGCTAATATATAATGTTTACATGATATTGAACTGCTGTAATACACACAGCACGTTAAATTTGACATCCTGGGAAACAGAAAACCTATACTCAGGTGCGCATAACTCAACAAACTGATGAAAAACTTAATTAATTAAATTTATATCTTTAGCCATGATGGAACGTAAGAAATTATACTTCAAACCAGACAGGATTTTAAGACCAAACATCTTTTCTGTGTCTCCAACTAAGACAGTTGGTTATTTACTTTTCACTCTGTTGATTCATTTTTAAGAAATATGATAGGTATATTTGGAGGAAAAGGATTTTTTGTTTCTAGTATAATAAAAAAGATGTTTCCAACTTTCACAGGCTTGGGACACGGGAGGCAGCAGTATAAGTGATGGATTGGTGAGCAGAATGCAGCAGAAGTGGTCAAACTTAGGTGTTAAAGACAATTTATCAGAGAACTTCTACAGCTCTGCAACACATCCCTCACGCAGCCTTCACAACTGCACTTACTTTTTCAGTGTGTTTCACTGCAGCCCATCACCTCTTTTAAGAAACAAAAAGCTCCTTAAATAATTACTTTTTCTTTCCTGGCTTCTCTTGGTTCTTGCTCACCCAAGCCTGCCTGTAGCAGGAGACCTTCATGCAAGGCACTCAGATCTGAAATTGAGCGTAATGCTTTCACCCATCCCTAGGCAGGATGGATTTTCCATGTGTCTCCAAGATAGGTCATAGCTAATAAAAGAAACGTAGTTAAGCTGGGCCAAATTCAGTCCATAGTCATTTGGGGAATTTACCTTGATACTCTTTTCAAGAGATGGATTTTCAGAGGATGGACACACAGCAGCCCATTGAAAGTCTATCACAATGCTCATCTATAATCACTAATCTCAGCCTGGGGACAGACCGTTATAATTTGGTATGCATGGGTATGAAAGACATGTTTTTGGTTGTAGTGCCAGAGGAAAAGCAGAGGAAAAAGCCTTCACAGAGAGACATTTTCTGAAGTCCTAGCTGCTGCTCAGCTAGTAACATTACACATGTCATTCTGTAATGAAAAAGACTGTGTGATTATGCTTACACACAGCGTAGCACATGTAACGTCCAGGCAATACATGGAAAGAAACAGCATTTAAGGGAATAACAGGCTGAAAGTAAGCTGTACTCTAATAACACGCAGAGAGATCTCTCTGGAGATTTCTTGTGGGAGAATTACACTAAACCCTGGTATTGACGTAAGGTTAAAAGATATTCTAAATCAATTGACATTTAAATGCAAAAACCTTGTTAACCCTCACGTATGGGTCTTTAACTTTCAAATGCTACCTCAGTTTGATACTAGAAAAAAGATATCTAGTATAAACAGGAGTTTTTAGGTTACGAAGAAACAGCCAGATAGTGTATTTCCATTTTAAATAGCACAGGTTAGAACCCCAATTTTCATAAACCAACTGTTGATTTCTCCCCTGGGGAACAGAAGCCTACCTGTGTTTCTCGCTCATCCAGAGGAAGCTGGAAGGACTCAAAGGAGGAATTACTTTTACAGTGTCACCTCGGTTTTCCTTATTTCTGTGGGTCCCTAGCTATTTTCCTTCCCCAGGCTGTGTTTGAGAGCTGCAGCATACCCCTACGTTATCTGCTGCTTCACGTGATGTGTTTACCCTTTCCAGCCTCTGAAGAGAGTTTAAATTATTTCCTCTTTCTTCAATCTGGGATGTGGTCACCCGCCTGTCTCTGATGCTTCCACTCCAGTAAATACCATTATGGTTTAATGACTCTCTATCATCCCTCTCCTGAAAGCAGATGGTGAGTACATGCACAGAAAGACAGCTAAAGATACACAACTTCATCAAATCTTCTCAAATCCATAATTTATACACGGGGAAGTTCACCAGCCATCTAACCTGATTAGGTTCTCATGCCCCACTTGCAAAAGTTACAGAGATACTTCCAGAATTAGTTATAAAATCAGTGAGAGTGAACCCAGTATCTAAGGTATAAAAGAAGCTGTATTTGAAACTGGTGCACATAAACTGAACCTTCAGCTGCATAAAACCTCAGAGGTGTGCCTAATGCCTTTCCATGGGAGAGCTAACACGGTATGGAGCCTTTTGCTCTTTAACACAAATTTATTAATTTTTTCTAAGTTCAGTTTTGAAAAAGTTTGAAATAGTCTTTATTAGAAAGCAGTCCTTCATTTTGAGGAAGACTGGACGAAATGTTGAACTTCACAGTTTAAGGGCTGTAACAAATAAACTCAGCATCATGAAAGTGTCATGACAATTAATTAAGCCATGCCTCCTGTCTTTTCAGCTAAGAATAGAAGCTTTGTGCGTTAATCAGTGCATTTGTCAAGTTAAGAAGACAAACGGAACTGCATGTTTAAATACAGACGCTACGCTTACGATGTGTTTTTGAAACCAATACTGCCTGAACTCCACAGTTCACAGCAATTTCAATTCAATTCAGGTTTTTTTAACATAACCAAAATTATTAGTGTAGCCTAATAGAGAATGCTTTATGGTTTGACTTTTATTTTGTGCCATGCTCTTTCTAAAGACAACACCTTGCAAAAATGAGAAAGCCCTGCAATATTTCCAGCATTAGTGCGGGGCAACATTGCTGATTTTGCACAACTCAGCAACTATCCTGTCATCTTCCCTCCAATGTCATTTCTCTCTGCTGGTGAACGAACACTCCCAGACAGTTGTGGGACAACCAATAGCTTTTTATTAACTGCAGCTGCTTGGTTTTACTTGGGCAAAGAATTCCGGAAATTCTGTAGAATTTATCTAGTAGGGCACCAATTCTATCCTGTGGACAACTCACAAGATGGCAATATCGGATAGTCTCGAGTCTATGTTCCTGATGAAAATCTAGGTTGGTACTTTAGCTTTATCACATATTTCACACAATAATCCATAAAGATGAAAACTGCAGAAAACCAAAGTAATTTTATAACATCACAACATCACAAATGCAACACGACACATCCACGCAAATGTATTTGTTGACTAGTATCTCATATCATTTCATTACTTTTAATAATACCAATTTGCTCTTCCCCTTGCTTGTATGATTTCAGCTATAATATATGGTGGTTTTTTTCAGTTTTTTGGTACTCTATAAGCTTGGCAGACCAGATGTTTCTTTTTCAGAAAAGGTTAAAACAACAACAGAGTAGGTTTCCCTGCAGGGAACAGGGCAAAGAAGGTGCCTGTCCAGCATCTCTTGGGCATTGCAGCTTCCCTTTGCAATAAACACATCAAGAGCCAAGACAAACAACTAAACACTTCAACACATCTGAATTTCCAGAAGAGCTGAACGGGAATAGTTTTAGCATTACTATGGCTAATTAGTAAACTTGCTTAGTATGAATCTTGCATTCAGCTGCCAGACACATTTTACTAACTGCCTGCAGCTCTTAGACACGTTACTCGGGCTCCGATTCTTCAGCTAGGAGGCTAAAGCACTAAACACATTTACCCATGCACAAAAACGTCCTTGTCTATTAGAAGGGCTCTACACTTCCCTCACACTCATCACACTAAGTTGCCATGCTTTGGTTGTGTACTTGGTGTACCTAATTTCTACTCACTGACATCTACCAAGCACATGCCTGCACAGGAAAGAGCAAAGATGCTGCATTTCAACAGCCAAATCCTACTACACCTCTAGGGTGAGTATTACCACTTACTACAAAACTACGGGGTCTGCTTTTTATTATTTTTTTTAGCTTATGCAGATTTTTTTAAAACATGTTTAGACATCAGAAAGTACCTAAAGGCAATTACCTTTTAAACGTCTCTTCTCACTATAAATGAATATTCAAGTTTCATAAATGTTTATACAGTAACTTACCAACACACGTGAGAGCTGTTCCCAAATTCCTCCCGGTGGTCTTATACTTGCTATTTTTCCACATACAACACATCCGCTCTCCTCAGCATGAAGCTGTTTCTCTGCGTTTCATTTGACCACGGTCCTCTTAGACGTCTATTGCCTTACTTACATTTTCCTTGCAGAGCAGTTGAATTTCTATCCTCTGATATAGGGTTTCCTTCTGGAAAGTCTTAAATTTATCTTCTTTAGTCCATTTGCCAACTGCCTGGGATAATCAGCTTCTGTAAATTCTGCCATCTCCTTTAAAATCTACACCACTGCATTTTATATCTTGCCATAAGATATACTTTATTTCTGTGGTACCCTTCTGATGCTTTCCTCTAACATTAAATCACTGGTTTTCCTTACTCAAAACCAGGCTGATACTGGTGCAGCCCTTTGCTTTATGAGCAAAACTACTTTATAGGTTCCTTGAGAGTATGTACCTTTTAATTGTCGTAAAACAGATCTCTAACAAAGGCTTTCTGTGCAATAAATACAGGCAGGTCTTACCCATGATTTATAGCTTGCCTCCTACCGTACAATAAAACTGCCTGGTGCACCATTGGAACTATTAACTAAGCAGTATTGAGCTGAACATTCAAAAATCTTCTGATTCATTGGTTCAAAGCCAAATGTATGATGTTGCTGAAGTCAACACATAAAATTGCAGCTAAGGAATTAACAGCTTAAAGAAATCAAAGATCCCTGTCATCGCTATACTCTGCATAACAGAGCTCGGGTAGCTGGAAGTACACTTTGCTTTAAAATGGATGTACATTTCTAAGACGGAAAGAATGCAGTAAAAAAGGGCAGACCTTGCATCAGTGCTTTCTCTTAATTAGGTCTGACTTGTTCAGCTAGGCTATTGATACTTTAAAACCCAAAAGCAATAGGATTTTCATTGAGCTCATAAAAAATTTAACTATTTCATGGTTCAATATACTATACCATATAAGTTTAATCAGAAATGACATTACCAAAACTAAAGCCGAGAAAATCTGAAATGGTATCTATCGCTCTCAGCAATAAAGGGATTCAAATTATGTGCAATAAAGCATTTAAAGCCTACAGAAAATACTGTTATGTTCCTCAGTAGCTTAAGAATACCAGGGATTACTTTACACAATCTTTAAAGAAACCTTTCATCAAATAATTTTTACAGCATACTTCTGAGAGTAAAGCAGATAATTTTACATTTTATTCCACCTGCTGGGTGCTCCTCTCCAAATCTCTCTCCTTTCGGTTGCTGTGCCTGTAGGAGAGGAGGAGCGCCGCGCAGGGAACCGCACAACAGGTGCCCTGCCAGATGCCCCATCGGCCGCCCAAGGACCATCTGAGAGCTTCCCGGACTAAATGCTGGCTGCATTCACTGCTCTTCAAGCCTGGAAGTACTCTCCCCAGCTTTGGGCAGGAGCCACGTGCTTACCTGACAGCCCGCACGTTTCCATATTTTTCCTAACTTGATATATTGCTCTTTTTAAGACCAGTCAAGCCACTCCTTCGCTTGATCGTGGCGTGCTGATAGCGGATGTGCTGCTGTTGCTCGGCAGTATGGCCCTCACCGATTTTCTCTCCAAATTCCCTGTTTTCTTTCCTGCACACTTCTAAGCAATTGCAGATCCAACACAAACCCTCTGCTTTCAAATGCCCTGGTACATGGTGGTTGGCTAGGAACTGCGTTGTTAGCTACCACGTGCACAGTACGGGGAACATTCTCTAATAATTCAACTTTTGCTTTCAATAAAGCTAGACTGTGTTTTGCAAGGGGATTGCAACTGCTTTCTTTATCAAGGTTTTCAAACATGTTTCAAATTTTTCCTCCATAAATGACGGCACAAGGCTACTCTATTTTTGTTCTTTAATGCAAACCAGAAATGGAGGAGGCTACCCCATAGCTCACTCCAGTATCAAAATCAACTTGATTTCTCTGTTTAAAGTAAAAGCAAGGTGAGTGACAGGCATAAAAACGTTATTTAGAGGATTCACACTATAGGGGTAAAGTTTTGCTTAATTGTGCTGGGAAGGTTTGGCAACGGGGTCAAGTTTCAGCAACAAGATAAACTCTTAATGTAGAAGCTTTGGTCTTGTAAAAGCAAGGCCTCAGTGTGCGTTTGTTTATTTATTTATGCCTTTAAAGGAAAATGTATATATTTGCAAAAGCCTGACATGTTACTAAGTACACTGGTTTTTGCTAATGTGATGCATGCTGAAGCAGTACCCTGTTCTTTCCTCCATCTGCTTATAATCATTCTAGAAATGCTGAAATTACAACATTCCTAAGAAAAGAAATTATCATCATGATATTCACATCAGCCCTTTCACTAGTGCTCATTGGGGATGCCTTTTATTCTGAAATGAGGGCAAGTTCTTCTTTCAGTTAGGGAAAAAAAAGCGCTGAAAACAACAAACCTTAAACATACTCATTGCACAAGCTTAATTCAGACTTACTGTTTTTCGCAAAAACAGAAAGCTTCCTAATAAAACCCAAGCGTACCTTTGCAGGGTAGGATGCCAGTTCCCCCAGGTACATACCTAATACTGCACTGACACTTCACCAGCTCTGCTTGCTGTATGTTAGTTTTCCTTATTCTACCCCCCTGGACTCCTTGGCCCCAGGAATATCTGTAGCACACGGGTAACCAGATACTGCTGTTTTCCTCAGCCAAAACTAATGAGAATATACTCTGTCCTTACTAGCAAGGTGTTTTCATACTTCACAACCTGTAGTCTTCTCTGCTTTGAGGCTTACTGCCTATTCAGGAGAAAAATTACCTGCTCGTTTTTTACGTACCTTCTGCACCGCAGAATTTCATGCAGCTTGTGCAACTACTCTGGCCCTCAAATAAGACCAATTCAGCATGGCTTCAAAGCCGTCCGAGACTTTCAGACTTAGCCAGAAGAAAACAAAGTCCAGAGACAGAGCATTTAAACCAGTGCGCTGAAAAGCTTATGAAACTGCAGAGTGACATTTACTATCATCACGCAACACCCCCAAAAATCTATACACCTGGATACGTGCTGTTATCAAGCTTCAATGTCACTACTACCGCTTAGAAACTGCACGGCCTTGCAAAAACCACAGCAGTACCCAAATGTAAGGTCAGTATTAGAGGTACTGACTCATGCTCTTGGCCAGACAGGGTTCAGCAGGCTGGAGCAGGCATCAGGGCACGTATCAGGTAGGTGGAGGAGGGCGGTCCAGCTCCCGGCCATCGACGGGTACTGCAAAAGTGCAATGACAACTCTTTCTGTAAGCGCAGCATTAGCTTAATGCATCTTTGTAAGTAATTTAAGTTGCTCAGAGTACACTTAAAGTTTCATGCTTTATTTTATTAAGTATAGGGTTATCTAGGCACCTGGAAGTATTTGTAAGAATAAAAGCACATACTTAAAGTTTCAGCCATTTATCATGCACTCCAATTTGTGCTTTCATAATACTCCAAGAAACCAAAGTGAGAAGTCTTCTTGGGCAAGGCATATGCTTCTCTCAACTCACTTCTCAGCATTTAAATGAAAGAAATCAATATTGCTGACATTCTATCAACAAAGCCACAAACAACCCCAAAAGTTTAAAAGCATAGCGAAAGGCATCACACGCTGCACTTTCCCACCCCTCCATCCCGACGGCTCCAGTGAACAGCTGCTCTGTCAACAAGTAATTTCTATATTCTAGTGGAGAATGCAACAGCCAGAAAAATTCTCCTTATGCTAAATAATTTGTCCTACTTTTGTCCCTGATACACCTGGCTGAACTGTTCGCGTTTGTCTCTGAGGCGATGCAGTGCTATCCTACGCAACAAGACCTTTAACTTTTGCAGAAAGGATTTGGTCTGAAGGACGCCTGATTTGCTTAAATGAATCAATTACATACCTGTAAAAGAAAAGCCAAAGGAACGGTCGAGCTCTGAGCAGATGATTCTGTCTCAGCAGCTTGATTCAGCGAAGAGCAGCAGAACAGAAAACCAGACGCAGCTGGCGGGGCCCCGTCCACAGGCAGACGTGGAGGAAAACTGGTACTTGCCGCGCTGTGCAGTGAACTGGCCCAGTTTTGCTTCACACATTACAGCGAATCAGACCCAGGACCCGCTCCCTGCAAGTCCCCCGCTCGTCCCCGCCGCCGTGTCCTCGCCCGGGACGGGCAGGGAGGCTGCCTCGCCGCTTTGCCCCCCGCGATGAGACAGCAGCCGCACCCCGGCGGCCCCCCGGGAGGGAGCAGCGCCCAGCCCTCCCCGGGCACCCCGGCACCCCTCCCGCCCCGGAGAGCCGTCCTGCTCGCTCATCGACTGCTCTGGACCTATTAAAATTCACGGTAAAAAAAGGCAAAACAAAACATATCCTTGCTCGCAGGTTTCAGTGCGGGCTATAATCCTACCACCGCCCTGAAAGATGATTATAGAAATCCCTGTAATTAAACTGGATGCTGGGTGTCCGCGGCAGGCTGCGCGCGTAGGCTGACGAGCCGGTGCCACCTCTGCAGCCCTGTTTAACTGTGCACGGGACTGCACCCGCTGAAGCATCACCTCGCTTCCCTCTGCATAAACCTTTACTTTCTTTGCCCGTTTCATCCCTGAGGAGCAGACTCTTCTTGAAGTCTCCCCTTCAGACCCCGACAGAAAATACGTTCATACACCATTATGTTTTTTCAGGATTTTTTTTTTTTATTGCACTGAGGGCAGCTATACAGATGTAACTCTCTCCTACATATACTGCAGGTTATTGCTTTACGGCATGTTTTATTTAAGCATCAAATCCACTAGTTCAAAAGGTCAACATAACAAATATTTAATTGCCCCATTTATTTTTAAGTAAACAGATTCTTTCCCCATGGTCCTTTTGAATCAGTAAATACTGCACTTAAACCTTCTCAACACGGGGCCCAGGAACAAAACGCTGTATTGCAATTATAACAACTGAATTTACACACTTGCGGATGTACATAAACATGTACATCAAACAGACGGGGAGAAGTAGTTCAGGAAAAGTCAGGATGCAGATTCGCTAAGGGAAGTACCTGGAGGACTCCTGCAGTACTCCCATCCCCAACCCAGAGGATGCCCCAGGACACGGATCCCAGGCTCAGCACCACCACTCCCAGGCTGCCAGTGGCATCGGGGACCACCGGTGTTTTAAGGAAACTGCTTCCAGGGCTTCAACAAATATGCAATATTTACTCCAGTATATATTGCATAAAGTAAATCAAAGCCATTCCCTTGAGATACAGGAAAGGACTGGGACTAAGCTCATCAAAAGTGACAGACAAATGGACCAACATCTAGCTTCCAGACCGTATTCACAACGCGTTGCCTGGGATTCCTGCGTACCTGCGTACCAAATTCTTTGTGACTGAGAGCAGAATACATGCCTCAGTTTTGTTTGCATGTCAATGATATGTTTCTGCATTCACTTCTTATAAAATAAAAATGATATTATTCCATTTTTAATATAATATTCTGAAACTGCAGCTTTTGATAAGGTGACCATGCTTTTATTATAACTTTATGTAAATTGCCATAGATCCAGTGAATTCAATTAACTCAACTGAATTCCAATTTGCAGAGAAGCCTGGTCCAATAATTCAAAAACTGCATTTCTTGAACATTTTTTAATTGACCAGCGCTTACAAATCTGTCATTTCTATTTTTACTATTGTTACATAGCTGTCAGCATACATATTTCACAGAAACTGTGAGATGCCCACAAAAACAGGTTAATTAAGGAGTTCTCGTCCATCCCAGTCATATTAACAAGCAGACCCCATGAGCAAACAAAAAGTGAAGCAAATGAAAATATCCTGAAGTATTTATTCAGTAATAAAATGGAAATAAAGACTTTAATTGCCTTTAAGTTCTATTCAGTCTTCATTTCCTTAGCAATTATATAGATTCATTTTTTATTGTGCTTTGGGTTGGATTCACTGTGGTGCTCTGTGACTCATACTTGTTTCTAAATGGTGGTGGTAATTAGTAAACACAATTCCTTCTAGTTCTGTTTATCCCTGTTGGGATGTATTCCCTTGGAGACAGACTGTCAAAGACAGGAAGACTTGTAACTTTAAATTGTACGATGGTTCAATGATTTCTTTAAAGTAGGATTCATTGCAATAAAGGAAACACAACATTACTGAAAAGAAAGCACATATTCATTATTAAATCATTCTATACGTGTAAGAAAGACCAACAAAACAGGAACTGATGGATTCTGTGTAAGAGAACACTATCAGAGGAGGGGAAAAAAAAAGAAAAAAAACTACATTCAGTGATTCAAAAGAAAGTGTTGAAGTCTGATTCACAAACCACAGCAATCTCACCTAACAATGTTTTAAATCCCTTATTTTGAAAGACTGTATAAAGCCATGGATGTTTTCGCTATCAGAGCTCTGCGGCGGCGCTTAGGGAGATTGAAGAGAAGAAAGTTGCTACTTATTTTAACACAAGCCCAGCAAAACCGTGGACAACACTCCCAGGTGCTGCAGGGGTTGCAAGCCCCTTGCCTGAGATGCTTCTTTCTCCCTTCTCCCATCTAACCCTGGATGCGCTCACTCCCACACCCGTTACATAAAGGTTATTCCTTTCCTAAAGGTGGAGCCCTCCCCTAAAAGAAACTTTCCATCTAGCAAACGTACGCCTATTTGCTAAAACTCTCTCCCTCCTCTTCCTGAAGTTTGTTTCATGTTTTCCAGAAGCTTGTGTGATGGACAGATCCTCCTGTTGGGAGTAAATCAGTTTTGCAGTGTCATTTTTGTCCTCGTAATCTGTGTGAATGAGCCTATACTCTTGGACAGTTACCTGGTTTTACAGGGATAAAAATAAAATTAGAATAACTGAAGAACCCAGGGAGGAAAAAAAAATGACCCCGTGATTAATAAACTATACCACGTGTCAGGATCTGCGGTTCTATTTCTCAGTCTTTTTTAAATGGCCTAACATCCCACGTGTACCAATCTGGGCTCACAGAAAACTGTTCTGCATAAAAGACCTAGGCCACTGTTTGGAGAGAAAATAACCAAGGTTTGCAATGACAAGTTCCTTTACCCCTTGGACACCAGCTAAGCACCCTCAACCAAAACAAGGGGAGAAGGGGAAAATTTAAAATAAAAGTGAGGGGTTAATATTTATTCACCAATATTTTTTTCATGTGTCCCACCCCAGGGAATTACTGCACTGCCTGTTAGAGGTGATGGCTCGCTGCATCCCGGTCCAGCCTGTAAAAGGTGGGAAGGTGAAGTTGTAGAGCATGCAAAAAAGAGGATGATGTGCTTACGGGAGACAGAACAACACTGTCTTTTTATGGCAATATTAGATTTAAACTAAGATTTAGAAAGCAAAAGGAGACAGAAGCGGTTTGGACAATACCATGATAAACCAGCACTTGCTCCCTTGATGGTATACATCTACCACGTATCACTTCAGCTTGGTGATGGCAAGGGTGCTGAATAAAGAAGACAATTCAAGTGCCAGATCCCTTTCCAGAATGGTTTTTGTTGTTGTTGTTGTTGTATATGCCATTAAGGAATTACTTGCTAGGAGCAACCTATACAGGAAAACATTCAAAGTACAATCCTTACTCTTTTATGATTCAGCTAAGTTGTTTCCAGTAAATAAGAGAAGTCAAGAATAACTTTAATTACTCAGCTTCAGCAATTTCTCCCATAAAAGATGAGAGCTATCAACTAAAAGTATATACTATACGAGTAACACACACACAAAAAAAAATCATACTGGAAGATTCACAAGAAAGCACTTACATTTAGAAAAAGAAGGAAAATTACCCTATGTGTTATTTTAGACTATATAAAGATAACGGTCATGAAAGGGTAGATTTATTCTCTCTTACGTCTTTGATGACTTACCAAATGGATCACAGTCATCAAAGACAGAATAGTGATGCTCAGTAAAGCTCATTCTTTTAATGCTACCCATATTTTTCTTCCATTAAGACTTGAACAAATAACATTTCTAAGATTATCAGAAAATATTGAACTGTTAAGATAACTGGTTCATCATTCCACCAAAACAAAAAGTGTATTTTTTCAATCTGCAAATGTTTCATTTCATAACAGAAAAATAATTTGTAAAAAGACAAAGCTGCATGCCAAACAAAAGCTAATGCAAGTCAGCAAGTCTCAATATGGCAACGCTAAGATGAATGGTTTGTCCCTTTTGTATTATTTATTGTGCCTTTATATCTATGAATCCCAAACTATCTATTACCAGAGATGGTGCCCACACTCAATTTATATAATATTGTGACAGTCAGTTGTTTCCATCATTCCTAAAAGCCACTTCAACTGAAGCTGATGTTAATGCACTAATATCAAAGTTAGGATTTATGCTACCTCCCACATACGCTGTAATTGCGTACGAAAGGGAAGTCACTATGCTATGGAATTACTTTTGCTCACTTTTTCAAGCAAACAAGACCTTGAATTGCTAATTGTTAAGACTACGCATTTTAGATAATTGCTGATTACGGTATTTGAAGTGTAAGTGATTGTTAAATGTGCTGTTTGGCTAATGCCCAGAAAGCCAACGTGATATCATGGATAATTATAGACAGTTTAATTGCTTTGGGTCTTTTAATTGGCAAAGCACACGGATGATGAGAGACGAGATGAAACTGAAAGGTCCGCTGAGCCAAGGAGGTCTCCAGAATTGCATTCCATGAGCTGACCCTCTGTATTTCGGGTTCATTCCTTAAGGACCAAAGTAGGACAAAAGGCGACGACATCGTTTTCCAAAGAAAGACCTAACCTCTCCTACCTCTACAACTAGTCTTTCCTTGCGAGAAGTTCCTCTGCGTGCCTGCCAAAAGCTGCCTCCTATGTTCTTTTCAGCCCTGTATGTTACGCAGACATGAATTCCTGCAGAGACACTGTCACTGCGTCTTGTATTAGCCCGTCTGTCTTCTGGTGAGCTTGCTCGTCTCATCTGGTAGGAGAGGTTCCCAAGAAGTACGGCTTTGAGTCACGGCAGTGTTTAGATGTGGAAAAGCAAGAACGTGCAGAGTATTCATGCCTGCAAATTTTCCTAGATGGCAATGAGTTTTGGCTAAAAAGTAAGAGAGTTCGGCTCATGAAGTAAGTCCAGCCAGCAGACAGAGTAAAGCAGCCTTTGTGACTCGCATAACTCTGTTCTAGCGCCCGTGACAAGTCATGAATCTCCCATCCCCAAAAGTTATTAGAGAAATTTAAAGCTCACGGAATAAGTCAGATTGGCAGATGTGAAAATAAGAGTCCTCCTTTTACCCACAGAGAAGTAACTCTGCAAAAATCCCTCACACTGGTTTGCACGTCCCTCTCATTTCGGAGTTTTTATCTCTCGTGGCTACAGGGTGGCACTTTTAAAACACCATTCTGCTAATAAAATACATTGCCGGACTTCCCACGCAATAGCCTTTGGTCACTCAGAGCAGAAACTTGGCACTGAAGTAATTGCAAGCGCATCGGTTTCCCAGGCACGAGAGCCTGATGCATGTGTCTCCACCCGACTGCGTGGCAATGGATCATTTTAAACATTTTATTTCTTATGTTGTTTAAAAAATCTCCAGCCCATTATCTCAATTTATAAATATTTTCCCAGGGTCCATTTCAGTTTGCCATTGATCACAATGGAGACGCACATAGGAAAATAATCACGGCGTTAATTTGCATTGCCATACGTTGAGACTAACAATGGAGGAACACGTTCAGGGTAGATGAAAACATTACCAGCTGCATGCGGGTATTTTATATAAGCTTTACACTCTGATAAGTAGCCATACCAAAGCAATACAGAGGATCAGCAGGCCAACAGTCTCTTGTAGGTATGTTAATCTACTGCTCTTAATCCTCAGAAAAGTGTCCAAAGGCACTGGAGGCCCCCACGCAGCTGTAACAGACAGGAGCCATGCCAGGGCAGGGCAGGACCATTAAAAAAAAAAGTATGCAAAAGGTATATAAGCCAAACGCAAAGTATTTCAAAGCGATACCCGCAAACCCAAGCCATAAGCTGCAGCAGTGACCGTAAGTGATGCACGGGACTGCAGATGCCGGAGGAGACACATCCAGGAGGGACGGGACTGCCCGAAGCAGCAAAGGGGACTGTGTTAGAGAGCTGGAGGTCTGGCCTGAAACCTGAACCAGAGAGAAGACTGCTGCAAATCCCAAAAAGGAAAACCTGGCCTCTGCTTCTGCTTCAGTTTTTGACAAAACGGGGATGGACGCTAATTAAGGCAGGCGGTCTATCGGCACAAACTCTCAGCTGTGCTTTCCGCTGACATTTGAGCCACGCAAATGCTGGCAGACATCAGAAATGTTTCGTTTTTAAAACTTCAAAGTGGTGTTTTTATTTAAGGAATAACTGGTTGAATTCCATGATCCCTGATAGTATTACAAAGATTACTGTGTTGCTCAGAACGAGCCCATTTGTAAGATCTTCCACTTGCTACTGTCATTTCACGGTTTGCAGTATTTTTGCTATAACAACCCTGTATTCATTTCATTATAGGAGATGCTTTTCAGGAAGATGTTGCAAGTTTGGGTCCTAGAGTAATCTAATCTGTCTTTCTGAGAGGTTAGATCTCCCTGTGACTTTGTTTCGACTTTTAAAAAACTGATTTATCCACTTTCTCAGAATACCACCAGATTTAATTCCAGCATTTGTAAGTTTAAGATCTTGGAAGCATTTTGAGGCCCCACCAGAGAACTCTAACGTCGGAAGTTTGTGCTAGCTAAAGCATCTACCAAAAAAACCCCTACCCAACCCTCACTAGGATATTAGAGTAAGGACTGTAGACCTGCATTGCACTTAACTGGTTTAAACGCTGCCAAAATGCTGCGAGAATTTTCCATAGCTGCCTCCGAACTCCTTTTCCTCTTTGGCAGGTGGCCTATAAATGGCCACAAATACGTATTTTCTTATTTATTCCTTATTTACCTGGGATTCAGCAATGCCCTTGCTACGGGTACACGTCGGGAAGCATTTCCCGTGCCGGGGCAGCGGGAGCAGAGGGGCGGGAGGGAAGCGGGGGGCTCCGGGGGCCGGGAGCCAGCGGGTCTGGGGGGGCAGCTGCCTGCAATGTCACCGCTTCCTCTGCGCCGTGAGAGGGCATCAACGCAGCGAAGCAAACGACTCGCATAAATTCACATATACACCCTGCAGTCCGCGCAGCCAGCACTACGCACGCAAAAAGACAACCTAAATAAACCCTAATCCGAGGTTTGGTGTAATTTGTAAGTCCATGTTTTTCTCACATGAAATAGTATCCATCATTTCAGCTCTCCGGCTGAACAGTTCTGCTCTTAAAACATTATTGCTTTGAAAACTTTACACTACAGTTTTTGCTCCGTTTTGCACAAGTTGACGGCTTGCAGAGACTGCAAACCTGAATGCCTTCCAGAGACTGCAAACATGAGAAGAATAAACAAAAAAGGACCAACGTAGACAAAATAAGCTACTACCATAAACTTACATGAATTTTTAAAATAGATATGGATATATACACATAGGTACATATATATTTATTGAAATAACTAATTCAGATCCCCCAAAATCTTCTGAAACCATCTCCTGATTATAGAAGCTATTACAAATGTTTGCATTGCAGAATATTGCTTTGTAGAGAAAAACAACTACACTGAATCACAGAGTCGAGATGTGGTTGGACAGGGTGCTAAATAATCTCATCTCATCTCGGCTCCCTTTCCCACCAAAGGTTGGACCAGATGATCCTTGGAGGTCCCTTCCAGCCTGGGCTGTTCTGCTGTTCTTTCACCACTGTCAGCGCCCAGATCTCTTTGGGGTTCACCAAGCCCCCAACCCTCCCCGCTGCTGGGTGCCCCCATCCTCCCTCTCCAACCAGACCTACACATCTCCTACCCCACATCTCACATGTCCTCACAACGACCGCATCGGTAAGGATGCTAGAGCATCTCCCTGCTCTGAGCTAACCCGAGGACTTTCATTTCATACGTGCCACCGCAGCCAGCGTGGGCTGAGCCTGAATTCGAACGGCACCTTGGCAGTCGTTTAGTTCTCCTAATGGCATCTACTTTACGCAAAACTGCAGAAATTAGAGCTGGGGAAGACACATTAGGTAAATTATGTTGAATGACTGGAATGAGATAGATGGAAATAACTGGCTTAGCGTTTCTTATCACACTGTACTGCTGATGAGTCCCAGGAATGTTGGAATATCGTGTTCTGGGAAGAAAACATGAAAGAAAGGGGAATGAAGAGTCATCCTACTTCTAAAAATCCTAGTAGACTTTAAAATACAGTAAATCTATGATCATTTTTCAAATCACTGTTCCCCAAATGCCTGTATTATCTCCAGCTATGATGAATTGTATCTTCTTTCCACCCTTTCACTGAAAATATCCAAGCAACGGACCTGTCACCGCCTCCTTGAGATAACAACCTACGGTTCTGTACATCTCACGCTCGGAGAACTTTTTCCATTGTCATGTTTTCTTAATTACGTTTTCACCTTTCACTCAGTTATACTCCTCTTTGTACAAGTCTAAATGGATGCTTTTCCAGCTTGCAGCTTTTCTCTGAAGGCTCTTGTCCTTTTGATTTTCAAAGGGGCTGCTACTCCCTGCTCAGTTTTGCCTGTGAAATCCTGGAAGATCATGGGTTTTTGCAGGTGTAACTAAGAGAAAAATTTGTCCTGTGGATTCTTTATTACTGATGGAAATGTAGAAGCCAGAAAGATCACAGCTTGAGCTTCAGAGCTCACGTAGCGTTGGCAAAGCTAGCAGCTAGGAGAATGAAAAATACCTTTTCCCTGTAAACTGAACAGATTGAGGAACAATAAAGCATGAAATCACACACTGTACCACTTACAGACATTTCTTAGAAGCGCATTTTGATATAAAATACAATATAGCTATTTTTCAATTGTCCTAGCCTGGACATTTTGTTTACAGCCAATGATACATAAAAGATTTTGAGCCTTTTTCGCTTTGCCTACAACTGTCTGCTGCAAAGCTGAAATTCTCTTCTTCACCTTAAAGCTGATTTCCTATGGAAGCACCGGTGCTTTAAGCCTGATGACAGAAAGCCAGGCTCCATACAGATGCTAGAAACATTATTTGGAGATGAAAAGAAGGTATGTTTGCGTTGCAGGCTTAGGTCGACCTTAACCTGCTTGTCTTTGAATTGCTCAGTTCTCAGACCCAGACCTAAGCCTCTTGACTCTGGATTTGAAAACCCTTTGCTATCCCAAGATCAGCAGCTCGTCTATACAAGTAGAAAGCTTAAACACAGCATATTTCAGTTCTCTCCAGGCTGCTTTTGCTGTGAATTTTCACAGCTTTTTTCCAAATACACTTACCCTTAGACACCACCTACTTCCCAGCCCCACCAGAGCTCATCTTCCACTTCGCAGGTTGTCAAATGATGGCTCAGAGACTCGGACGGGGCAGAGGGAACAAACAAAAAACCACAAAAACGAAAACCCAACAGCCTCTGCAGAGTTTTAATATAAATGTTAGTGGGTAGCTAAGAATTAGCAATGATCTATGGTTTTGCAAAAGACAACGAAAATTAGACCTTTTCCTGTCCACTGCTACTTATCTAACCACGGTTCCTATAGTCGCTGTCTGTTAGTGCAGCAATTAGTTACAAAAGCGAACAGAACTGATGCTGTATTAACCACACTTAGCATGTACTAATACTACATTGCAAATCATAATAGTTTTATTACATCTCTGAACGTCAGACAACACTGAGAGACCAGATTATTTGAGGCCAAACGGAGAACTGTGTCACTTCTGTCACCTGCCTGACTTGGTGGTGGCCCGGGACCAAGGCTTCAGACATACACAGCGAGCACAAATCCAGGGAGCTGCAGCGGGGCCAGCCCCTGTGCCAAGAGGAGGCTGAATCTCAGCCTCCAGCCTTCCCGGATCTGGAGCTCCTGGACACCACAGTTAAGCCCAGCATAAACTGAGGGACCGGCGCATCTCCCACCCAAACGCAACCCTGTGGTTACACAGCGCTAGTCAAAGGACTAAGCACAATACATCTCCTAGTGTCGTTTTGCTGCAGTATGTAAAGACCTTATAATTTGGTATTGTATACCTAAAAGAACAACTCAAAGACGCAGCAAAGATTTCAACATAGTTAATGAAGACTTTTCAGGCAATGGAGCCGGTGAACGCGAGTCTGACAATCTCGGGACAGTAATTCCAGTTCCAACATCAACTACTACTAGTTTACCTAAAAAGTAAAATTAAAAAAAAAAAGAATAATCGAGTAAGAGCACTGAGTAGATTACATCATATAAATAGATCATGGCTGATTTCCTGTTTATGATCCATTACATTAAGAAAATACAGCCGTTAATTTATGCCTGTGATGGAGAAAATTTACAATGATTCAATATACCTTGATAGAATTGATAGGGTCATCTATAGGAAGGAAAGTGTGATATTACCAGAGTAGCAAATGTAAAGTACTCTGTAAATATATAAAGTATGGTTTGATGTGAGAGATCCCACCCAGAAAATACCGGCTATCAGATTAAAAAGTAATCTCGGAGACGAAATGGAGGGTTGATACACGCTGGGGAGTTTGAAGGACTCGAACACTACCTTCAGCAAACTGAACTCTTAGAGCCAGCCTGCGCTTCCTCGTGAACGCTGCTGTTGTTTTAAAACCTAAAGAAGAATACGGGAGCAAAAGTCTGTCTTTCCTTTCTTTCTTCCTTTCTTTGTCTCAGTTTCAGTAGTTCTAATGAGAGCTGTAACTTCTGCCAACAAACCGCATCTAAAATCTACACGGAGGGCTTTGCTGCCTGCTGGAGAGGCAGACTGGCCAACACCGATGAAGAACAGGACATGGCTTCACGTCTCAACTGCTGCAAATTCTTTAATAAATGGGATTGGAGAGGTTGTTCTTCTTGGTTTTCAATATGCTGGCGTACTTTAGGAATTTTAGGACTAGTCTGAAGATAATTTGATTGACTTAGAAATACAGCAATAATACCTGAAACTACAGTATGAAAACCAAACAACGTCAACAAGAGGAGAAAAAATTGGAAACAGAGATACAAGAAGATCACAGAAAATGTGAGGCTGAGATGTCAAAGATATCTGCAGACCTCCACGGATAAGTTCAGAGAGAGCTACAAAGGACTAATTTAAGCAGTTTTCTGTAAATGAAAACAGGCACCACTTTAAAAAAAAGACAATTCTTGGACTGCGATTGCAACGTTGTAATCACTAAGGCTGATACAAAGAAAATACAAAGATGAAGCTTTAGATGTGGCAAAAAGATGACGATTCTTTAAATCAAGGTGACAAGACTGCAGTTAATAAAGCTGAGCGCAACGTCTATGGTTATAAACAGGCTACTGAGAGGAAATAAGAAAAAGCCTACCACAGAAAAGTAAAGCTGCAATATAAACCCAGAGAAGCAACAAGAAAAGTTCGCGTTAGTTTTTGAAAAAGGAAGTAACGTAAGAGCTGAGTACAACTGTTTGGGTAAGTCAAATCCAACGTAACTAGCATAGAAGTTAACGGAAGTTCTATCATCTATGCGACACTTTAGCTTACTTAATTTACTTTTAGGTAAAGAAATTATTTTTAAGAGATCTATTCTTCAGACTGAGCTGAGTAGAAATAAAAACAGTCAGCAAAAAAAAACGGGTAGAGCAGAAAGTTGCCCATCAGTGGTAACAGGAAGATGGGAAGAGAGGTAATACAGAAGTGAAGGGCAAGCAGGAAAATACATCTTTTTTAAAGAAAATAAAGGCAAGCAAACCAAAAACCCAACTAAAGCAAACTGAAAAAGTTGCTTGGTAACAGGAATACAAACACAGAACAAAGGAATGCAGAAAGACATCCAAGATGAAGGACTCCAAAGGCAAAAGCCAGGTTGCGCTTCGGCGCGCGGCGAGGCTGAGGAGCTGCGCGGGGCAGAGCGATGCTCTCGCCTGGCCCTGGGCAGCTGCGCGGCCCTGAACCAGTGCTGGGCATGACGTCCCTAATTAGGTTAGGAAGAGGAAATGCATACGGCTATGGTATGACAGTTATGAGAAAGAACTATTAAATAACACTGGAAGCAAAATACTGAGGAAATAATTGCAGGGACCTTTTGCCCGGGCCCATCAGTTCTGCCTATCAGGTTTATCCGACTCTCTCCTACTAAAAAAGTCACTTCGGACTAAATTTCAAAGCAGCACCGGCTTCTTGCTGGAAATTTTTCGTAACCGTTAATTAGGGCAATCTGGTTTGTTATGCTTAACATTGGGTGATGCTTTGATAATTTATCTCCGTGATGAGCAGCAAAGACACAAAGGAGGTTTATTTCGGCTCCAGAGCTGTATGACTAGGGAGATGGATGAGCTAGTCCCGACACCTTTCACAGGACAACAGAGGTACCGTGAAGCCACCGAGTCTTTCACGTACTTCTTCCCGCTATCATTAAGGCCAGGGCAAATTTTGGAATTCACAGGCAAAATACTGCTTTAACAGGAGCTGACTAGGATTGAATGAGAGTATGAAAGACAGGTGAAGGTTCAACCATCGAATATGCTCTAGCTTATCGAGACATCTGCAGGTCCATTTGGATAACATGGTAACCAATGGTACGTAGTCCCATTTTTTCCTGAGATGGGTTAAGCACATCAGAGCTAGGGATAAAAGAATACCGCTGAAGGAACACCTAAGGAATAAGTTTGGTTTGTCTTTGTTCGGAAACAATACGGTCACTGGACCAGCAGCGGTAAAGCACAATGCTCCATATCGGTGATGAGCAAAATCCACGGAGAGGTACCCATCTTCATCTTAGCCGAGTAACTGATGGTGGGAAATGAAGCTTTATGTTTTCGTGCGCGTTTCAAATAGCTCGATTATTGTTTCTATTTGCACGGTATTTATGGGCTGTAGTCATTACCTAGGTGTGCTAGGCAAGGTGTGAACACAAAAGGGAAAGACAGTCCCTCTCCTGATCAGCTGTAACTCTTACAGAGGGGACAAAACAGGATAAAGGGGGGGTGGTGGTGGGAAAAGATGACAAAACACACAGAAGAGATCCAAGGAACAGGGAAAGAGATTTTGTCAGTATAACAAATGCTTTTTATAAATATGAATATCAAATTTATCATTGCTAAACTGCATAACATGAAACAGATATGCTGCCTCACATTATTATATAAGTAATAGCTATTAAAAAAAAAAATCATGTGACCAATGCTTCAAAATAATAGATTTCAAACTACCTATCTGAAGTCACGCAATACTAACAGAAATGAGAACAGAAACAAAACCTGAACACTTTGTGATGTACCAAGTATATTTAGTATTGTCTTAGTAATCGAGCACTTAAAGATTACGGCTGGGTGAAAGGACACGAAAATGGCCACTGTCACTTTAGTTCTCATTACTGTCAATGGCTGGTAACGTTCGGGGGTTCGAGGCATGGAAAGGGTGTGCTGTATATCCAGAGGGCATACAGGCAAAAAGTCCTAAGACCCCCACTCCTACTGAAGGCGAAGAGCAGAAGAAAACAGCCAGCATGCTATTTTTCAAACCAGTAAAAATCAATAGTTACCAACTACTTTCGATCATAACACTGTGCCTTGGCTTTCCTCATCTCCTTACCCTCCACAATCGGAATTCTCTTGCATTTAAGTTTCTGTGAAGTAAACATTTTCTATTAACATAATGAAATCGAGTTCTTATTTCTAACAACATGAATTTCAACCACTTTCAGACCTCGAGGCTTCCAGATGTCCATGTCTTTATTTCCCTGCTTCCACAGACACAGTAAGAATATAATTCACCTGAACAAGAGAGTGACAGATTTCAGGCTAGTTTTCCTCGCTAGAATTTTCCCTGGTTCCCAAGAATGTCACTGATTATCAGAATAACTTTTCCGGAGATTTTCCTTAAATATACTTTCCCTAATCTCACCTAAAGTCTCTGAATGTCAAAACGTGCTTTATTAATAGAAAACAAAAAATCACTAGGAACACTGAAGTTCATCAAGTGACGAATGCCCCCTTTGATACGAGCATGGCACACCTGCAACAATTACTGGAGAGAGATTAGCAAGCCTTTTCTATGCTTCGATGGCTTCATAGAGTGTTGGTTTAGTGCATCGAAGTGCATGTAATAGATTGAATTCCCTGCTGTTTTCTGCAGACAGCCAATTACAAACTACCTGCACACTTGATGCTTTTGACCTTGCCCCTAACAATATCTGAACTGATGGACTAAGTCGCTTTCAAATGATAAGACTTTGCAACGAAAAGCCAGACGCTCCACCCTCCAAAGAGTGTTAGGAAATTTGCAGTAGGATTATTTTAATTAGTCTCTTAAACCTATACTGTTTACTTCAAATCCCTCTATCCCACTTACCCTGGCTCTGGTAGAAACGGAGCGGGAAGGTATCACAAATAATTTCTTTAGATGCAAAAAAAAATAAAAAATTGCAAAGCGAAATTTACTTTTCGCAAGCCAAAATTTTTAGCATTTCCAAATAACCAAATTCATACTCGCTGCCAAATTAACCGACAGCTTCAGCCTAAACTGGACCAAAATATACTCACTTATCACCCACAGTTAAGCATCTTTCATTGTTATTAATGTCTGATGCAGACCGTGCTTCTGTTCAAAAGCAGATGGGAGCTATGTGGGCTGCTAGAATTTCTTTTGGCATATTGTCTTCAGAAGTCCTTCATTAGCTTTAAGACTGAGTATTTAAAGCCAGGCGTTCAGAAACAGTAGTCAAAGAAAATGTGCTATTTCTGTTTTATCCAAGTTGGCGTGTTAGACTGCCATACCCGTATACAACTCCTATTCTGCTCATGTTTATGAAAATGAGTTGGAATAAGTTTCTTTGGAAGCATTCTCTCCTCATTTCTCATTTTCCTCCTGTCAAAAGTCTTCTAAATGGAAGTTATTATTGGCTTTATCATTTGTAACCTCTAAAATCCCTCAAGGTGAATACAGAAAATTTATTTTCTGTTTAACATTATTTTGCCTTAGCTAACACTGCCTTTTGAGAACAGTATTTCCTAAAGAAGACTGCCTAAAATAAACAAAAATAATTAAAAAAAAGTCCTTCAATAGACGATCCAATTACACACAAGATTACTACAGTAAGGTTTTATGCAAAAATAGGCTTAGGATCCCTCACTGGGTTTCTTCTATCCCTTAAAATCACGCAGAGCAAGGAGGTGGCATATTTACATATCCACATGAATTGATTGAAGGGTCAGTCTTCAAAACTCTGTATGTACCTGCTATTACATTTCTCGTTCAGAAAAGGCAGGGCAGGCGGTCGGGGTGCGGGCCGTGCCCAGGGCTCAGCAGATGGCACTGTTTCTTCTGCTCAGCCTCACGACAGCTCTTTGAAAATTAACTTTTAACTTTTCATCTCCTTGCCAGCAGCCCTTGAGGAAAGACTGCACCACGGCTCTCGGACACTGCCAGGGGCCCTCGGCGGGTGGCGTGTCCCCGGCGAGGCCACCCAAGGCACAGTGACACTTCTTGTTGGGACATCCTAAATATATTTACCATGATGATGAACTTATCCTCATACCAGCCCATCAAAAGCCGGTGCATGTCCCATTTGTAGTCTGTAACTGTTCTCTATACAAACAACAGATACATAAGAAAACAGTGTATTTACAAACAGGTGCCACCACTGAACAGAATGCCTGATATTTTCCATATATTCTTGAAAAATACTGCTTGCTTTAACGTTGCTTTCTTAAAAATCACACCACACTAATACCAGTCTTGCTAGCAGCTGAATCCCCCAAACCAAACCGCACCGAGTCTGGGACTCATTGCACCCAATGCGCGCAGGCACGCAGCTGAGCTCTGCCCCCAGCCGAAGCACGAGGCCCTCTGGTCTCCCCTGTGCAAAGACACCCCCAAAAATGTGGGCAGTGGTGGCCAAGGCCACGGGGACAGCGCCCAGGCTCCACACGGTCCACCTCCATCACTCCAAGCGCCGACACAAAGCACAGCAGAGTGGTAAGCGGTGGTGTGCATTTATGAGACCAACTGCATGTTACCAGAGCCAAATCGCCTAAAAAAAACCCCAGACAAGTACTGGCCTGGGCTGCTCTTCCAAACGTTTCATCACTTCTACCAGCTCCTACACCCAGCACAGGAGATCCACCATGGACGCAGCCATGTACGGAGCAACTGCAGGCACCGCACAAACCAGCCGCGCTGGAAGGTCAGGTAAATGCAGTGGCCAAAATGTCACAAATTATTTCTTATTTTGTACTTGAAAATGACGGCATGGCCTTGATGATGCGGCAAATGCGCGAGTAGGGTGCCTTGGAGGAGCTGCGTATGTATGGAAATCACACTTCAAATTAATATCCAAACCCATGTAAATATGACTACTTTCACTATCCAAATTCTGTGTTAAAGATGCACGGACTAATAAAGTTTGACCCGTATTAATTTATTTAAACAAACATGTTCCTAAAATCTACACCAAAAGTTATCTAGCGTGGGTTTTGAAACCTCCATAAATACATGAAGATGCTGAAGACGATTCCCTCCCATTAGAGTTACGAGGAAAGTGTGAAAACCCCTTTTTCCTTGAATGATAATCCTGCTCCTTGCAGAGTCTTTTGCTGAGATTGCATCTCACTTGCCTTAGGTATTAAGCCTATGTAATTTTCTTAACCATGGGGTATCCATTTATCAGATTTGATGCTGATACCTTTTAGTTGCTTCAGCTGGAAAAAGAGGCTTCTTTTAGAAAAAGGTTATTTAAATGTGACTATGAATAACCAGAAAAAAAAGCCACCTAAAGCTAGCAATAGATCTAATGCAATAAAATTCAGTGACATTAGGGTAAGTCAACAGCCTGAACCAAGGCATTATTAGCTGTATCTAGCAATTCATGCTGGTCCCCATTACTTTATTTGCAATCATTTTGTAGAGCCTGTAATGTAAAAGAGGCCAAAAGAGAAGTACTTTTAATTCCACAAAATAAAGTCAAGAAAGTTATTAGGCTTTCTTTTATTCCTAGTCCACATAAAATAATTGCTCGTGTTTATTGATGTTGTTTTAGCGGAGAAAATTATTTTGTGGAAAATTCATTAACAAACTGCACTGGTGTGCTGGCATGGCTACCACAAATGACCACCACAGACTGCTAGGTAAGAAGGGAAGAAAGATAACAGCCAAGTAAGATCCTTAATTTTAATGAAACCATCACATTAAGGCCATCTATTTGACTATTAAGGTTTTTTTTAGATTTAAAAAAAATAAACAGCATACTGAAACGAAAGGAAAAATCTCCCTATAATGAGATGCATGCACTGTTAGACTTGGCCAGCTGAGCCCCGGTGTAATTCCAGTCCTTCTCCTGAACTTTATTTTAATAAACATATGCACTTGGCAATATATTATGTAAATCAAATTCTTGATATTAAGGGCATTGCACATTTCACTGCATCTGCTAGCATAGGTTAATTATCTTTATACAATTTGTATGGTTAGATCATCGCTTGGATAAAAAAGTACTACCAATTCCCAGGACAACATGATTTCATCACTTGTTTTTCTTAAAAGAACGCCGGGTCCTCCTCGGCTGGAGGTATTCTGTTTCCAGGGCCGTAGGGAAAGGTGTTCAGGGACCTTACCCTGGAGTTTACAGCTCCTCCTACGCTTTAAAGTAACTCATTTGCCTCTGACCTTGAACAAAGACAACACAACAGCCCGCTCCGCTCCGGCGGCGAATCCCTCCGAGCCTTGCTAGCGTTTGTGCCGTCCCTCACCCCCACTGCGCAGGGGAGGAAGGTTAAATCCCCCTGGAGAAATGAATGTTCTCGGTAACCCAATTCCTCGCACATCTCCAGTCCAGTTAGAGAGCTGACAGAAAACTGAGCAAGACATTTAAGGGTTTCAATGGTCCTTGAATTGGGCTCAGGTTCTGGAATACGTGCGGTTTAACACTATACATTTTCCCGGAAAAAACGGAGAGGACTTATGGGTCAGAGACACACTTAATGAGTTCTACAGGCTCATCACGTCTGAAAGCATCTTCAGGGCTTGAACGGCAGCAGAGTGCCGTCCCTATGCCTGGCAGCAGGGACATCGGGGAGAAAGAGTGAATGACAGAGGATGCAGAAGGCTTTGGGTACAGAGGTGGCCTTGGAATGACAATGCCAGAGGACAGGTGAAAAAGTGTAAAAGTCAATTTAGGGAAGAAATCTAATTATCCCAAGAAATGGAAATAAGAACAACAATAGAACCAGTCACAGCATGCTATAAATCACGTCATTTAGTTCTAGAAGAGTTAGGATTTGAAGGTTCCTACTGCACAACCTTCTAGAAGTTTCAACACCTGTGGACCCCAACAGAGGAGAAATAAAACCATTTTGGGGAGTGAAATGACGGGGCATCCCTCCTGAACCGGGCTGTCGCTTACTTTTGCATCCGCCGAAGGCAGATTTTGCTTCAGACCTGAGCAGAGGTCAGCAGCCATGCCTCTGGACTCAAAAGCAGGCAAGAGACTCTGAAACCCTGCATGACCTGCGGCCACCTCCATCACCTCCTCGGGGCTGCTGAGACGGTGACGGGAAGCACACGAGCCAGGACCTGCGCACGCTCTGGGGAAGGCTTTTGGCTTCACGAGAATGGGTACGTGACCCCGGCTCCCGCCCCGTACAGCCCAGCGCCTGCGTGCTCAGGGCAGCCCATGTCAGCCCGACCGCGACTCTTCCCAGGGCTCCTTCAGAAGGAAATCGGCATTCTTCATTTTCTTCCGTGCACAGAGATCTCTGGGACAGGCATAAACACCACCTTTGTTGTTGCTTCCGTTACAGACGTCTTGAAGGAAGTGGTATTTAACATTTGCTACGAATATTCGTCGGAGTATTAAAATCAATTCACCTCCAGTGTCTTCCTTTGTGAGTTTATTTTCTACGCGTGATGTGCCATCTACATCTATGCGTTTTCAGGTCACTGAAAGTGCATTTTAAAACGACACTTTGCAGAAAGGAATTTTAAATGCATTTTCAGCATGCCTTCCTGCCACAGGGTTGTTTTAGTTTTGTTTGTTGTTGGGGTTTTTTGTTTGTTTTTTTTTTTTTTTTAACTGGATTTGGGATTACTCAATTAGTAAAGAGAAATAATGAATGATAACCAACAGAAACTGTGCACTGCTGTGAAAAATTGAATCAAGAATAAGTGATCTAGAAAGAGAGGTCACCGAGTCATTTTGAATAACTACATTTGAGATAATTGTTATGTGCTTTGAAGACATTCTGAGAAAAAGAGGCAAAATTAATCAGATACATTAAATTATGAATTATTAACTCAGCTCTATTAAATATCAAATAGAAAAGCTTTTTAGGATTAACCATGTTTTTAGAAACTCTACTAGCTACTGAGTAGATTTCTTTGATTTAAAAATGATTTTTATTTACATTTGAAGCGCAGGAGAGTCCCTCATGGGCAAGCAAAGCTTTCCAGAAGTGGCGGATCACTTCTATGGACAGGGCTTACTCCGAAGCAACGTAAAGACCTTTATCCATTTACACTGAAACTTTTCAGACTGAAATGGGGATGGTACACATAAAACAAAGTTTGTAAGTACCTAAAGACAGAGGTGTCGGACAGACTCACAATTTTACAAGCACTGGAGATCTGTCTTAATTATAACTTTTACTGAGTCTGTCGATCCCTAAGTGAGTAGTGGCAGCTCCTGTCCTGCTGCATTCTTCTCAAAATAAATGCAGGACTTCTGTTTCACATCTCCCACAATGCTTTGGTTGATGCAGGGTTTTTTCCATAACAAATTTCTTGGCAAAGTCAGCCTTCACATGGAATGATGCCAGAACTACTCATGAAACAAGGTACCGTGGCCTTAAGTTAAATCAATAATGCTGAACAAATAATGGTTGTCACTGGATGCTGGTTTTTCCTGGCTAATAAATAGTTTTCATGTCATTTCCTGAACCACCCGTCCAGCTCCAGCCACTCGGCACGATGAAATGCAAGACGCATTCCTTCAGCGGAGAGGATGCGAACCCACCCGCTGAACGATCCTTAATTGTATCGTGGTCTCCCGTTTCCATGCCATCTACCAGTGAGTTTTGCTTCTGTCTCTGCAACTGCCAACAGATGTAATGCCGCTCATATTTAGCGATGGTACATCGCTGTTCTTCAGTATCTACAGAGCGCACTTGAAACTGCTGGCCTTTCTATTTCTAAATGGTTTACAGGATTACAGCAATAACAGATTTTGACCAAAGTTAAGCACTAGAGGTTTTGTTCGTTCTTTAAAAGTGGTATTTCTAGAAGAAGAAAGCTGCTGATAGTTAAATGCCTAATTTTTCTTATTTATTTTCATTTCTCGGAGTCTGTGACATAGAAAGGCAGACTAAGCAGCAGTGTGCCGGAGCCTCAGCTGCCCCAGGGGTTCTCGGGTCCCCAGCTCCTCTCGAGCACCAGCCCTGCTCCGCCAGCACCGTACCATATGGAAACCCTCCAGCAAAGGTGCCCGTAATCTTTCTCCTTCACAGCTTAGAGATAATTTCTTACATGCCAGACACACCTTCCTCACCTATTTGCTCGTTAACGCTGGTATTAAGTAACCGAACTGTTACCCTCTGCATCTTCATCTTTGTTTTCAACACTGAGTACCTGCACAGAGTTCAGAGGAGGGATGAGAGGGGTGGCACAGCACGCACGGCACTACTGCAAAACTTGCAGCAATTTGTTATACTGTTTGATGATTCTGACATGGTTGATTTTGTTCTTGGCAAATTAATCATATAATTGCAAATCAGTGAATTATTTTATACTAGAGGATTGTTTCATAAATTAGGTCACTGTCATTTATCATTACAATTTCTTTAACCAACACATCTGATCCTCTGATCTGTTAACATCTCTACTCTGCAGCGTTAATACACACTCTCAGTCATCACCGTGACACGACGAATAATGAAGCTCAAAGTCTACCAAGCCAGAAAAACGCACTTTCTTCATTTTCCTGGTTAGCAGGTGCATGTGAAGAGGTAACAGCGGCAAACCTTTCCGAATCTTCTAATACAGAACGTGCGCTGAGAAACCACGGGGTTTACCTTATGACCGAAGCTCACCCTGGATAAGGTACCTCTTTCCTACTCATCAGCTAATCAGATTTTTTTATCATCCCCAGTCTTCCGCTAAACATGCTTTCAAATTATTCTCCATCTTTCCTTGCCTCATATCCTTCAGACGCTTCCAGCAAGAAACTTTGTTCTGAAAGCTGTGCTCATCTAATCAAAGAAGATTTAAGAGAAAGTAATCCTGGATTGAGCCATACATCCAGTGAAAACTAACCATCCATCTCTTAAGTCTGTGACATAAACAAGGATAATTTACAGGCCAAAAGCTGTTCTGTATTTATTTAGGGAAGACTTCATAAGTTCATTCACAGATAATTCAAAAACTGATTGAATTAGCGAGTCAGCAAAGGTTACTGGCTCAGCTCTGGATGACAGCAAACACACAAATTTCACTCAAATTACTGAAAACAGGGGAAGCTGCGCACACGCAGATGAGGACCAAACTTAGAACAAAATACCTCGTACACTTAAAATTATCTCCTATAGTTTTTCCATGCATACTATTATCTCAGAGAGCAGGAAACACGGCGAGGTGACGGAAGAACCGCTCTCGGTGCCAGTGAGTGTAGTCAAACCAATTCCAGTTTGAACAACGCCAAAGCGTGGACTTCACTGGCCCTTCGCACAGTGCAAACTATACATGTCAGCCCATAACTTGTCATTAAAAAAAAAATTGCATATTTCAAACAGATATCTTGGAAAAATACTGCCAGTGTGCCAAATTTCCATTCGTAGCTTATTCTGGTTAGCCTCTTGTACGCACCAGATACAGAGCAGACATCCCCGGTGCCAGCTTTACATCTCTATTGTTTGACCCTGCTTAATTGGAACTAAATTAGTCTGAGATATTATCTATAAACTTTCTGACTGAGATTTGTTTCGTTGCTTCTAATTGGATCAACTCTAATACCTTTCTCCCAGTACCACCACAGCTGCTTCTTCAGAAAGTTCTGCTGGAATTAATTAAAAAAGATACAGATCCTGATGCATTTCTATTTATTTATATTTTTGATGGAGAGGACAATAAAAGAAAAAAAAAAATCACTACTTCTTTCTTTTTGTAAGGAAAATAAACCACTATCATCTACATCCCTGCAGGGACACGCACCTACACCAGGCATACAGCAGGTGACCATCAAGCTGGTGAGGAGAGGTGGGGACATCGGTATTCCTGCCTTGTATTCACCTTAGAAACGGGCTTCTTTCGAGGGATTATAACTGATTCCGAATCTTTGGTCTAACAAAAGGAGAAGCAAAAATCCTAATCCTAAAAAGCTTTTTAAAATATTTCCAACAAAGCATTTTTCTTTCCGTGGTTTAGTGTGTTATCTATAACCTGTGTTGCGAGGGTAACAAGCAGTTGTGATTGCACTTATTTATTTATTTTATGAGAAAGGCTCAGGAATTCAAGATAGCGTTGTAGACAAAATACCTCATTTCGGTTTCTTTTCAGAGTCTAATGAAATGGATGAAGTTTTCTGGCATTGCCACTGAATTATATAATCCTAGAGAAGACATTAATGGCTGCTCTAAAAATCTAATTAAATTTTAGAGCACTAGTAAGGCAGCCATAAGGCTCATGTAAGCCATTATCTACATTAATAAAAATTAAAGTCAAACAGTATCTATACAGTAATAATGTACCCGGATTCAAGGTCACTTTAATTCCCTTACTCCCATATTTTCCTTTATTGTTGCTATAAATATTATTATTTAATCAAAATTTCAAATTTACATACATTTGTTACCCTGCACTGTTCTCTTAATACATGGTGTTGAGACAAGAATTAATTTAATTGTTTTTTCTTAATTGCTTATTTTCTCACCTTCTACATAATAGAACTCCTATTGTCAGCATATAAAAGGGCAAGAAACTGGGGCAAGCTACAGGTACTTTATTGTGTATCTAAATGAAAATCTAGAATCAATGCAACACAACACGGGCACGACTCATCTCAAATCCAACCCTTCTCTTGCATGGAAGACGAGAAAAAGAAGAAAGCGGATGCTATGGAAAGGAACAAGGAATAAAAGCAGAAAATTTTAAAAAAGCTACCAGGAGAGCTGGGCACGGAGCTGCCCTTACCCTGGGGAGGGGAGGTGTGAGCTGCCCCCCGAGCCTGCTCCTAGGGCAAGGGCATCACAGCCAGGGACTGGAACAGCAGCCGTTGCTTGAAAATCGGTATTGACCAAACATTTGTGCCAGTCCTGGATGGTTTATCTGACTAAGGAAGCCCGCGGTTACGATGCTTTTGAGTTCGGAGGGTAACCCGAGTTGGGAGGAATTTTCACTGTAGGTACTGGGCTGAGAATACCGTCTGTCTCAGCCATGAACCGTGCCGTCTTCCTAACGACCAACAGAAAGAGCAGTCTGCAGCAATTCCTGATGCAAGGCACAGAATGAGGCCAGAGAGGCTGCTGACCTGTCCCAGAGAACGGCATTGACCCCCTGGCTGGCAAACAAAGTCCGCCTAACGAAGGGGCAGGGAAAACCAGAGACATTCTGTCAGACAGTTGAGTTTTCTACTTGTTGGGTAAAGAAACTCTTTCATTAGCACGCTAACAGCTTGGATTTTTGCCTGGGATGCTACGTCTGTGCCATTATATTTGGATTTTATGTCTACCTAATATGTGTTCTCTGCAGATTCAAACAAACGGATTTTATTTTCCTACTCTGAATGGCAGAGATTACTCTGCATTTAAATAATGTCTCTACCTACCAAGGAGTATTATAAATGACAGAACAAATTGCAAAGATAATTTTGGAGTAGTATCTTGAAGACAGGGGATTTACTTCACTGGAACTTTGCTTTGATTTCTTTGGAAAGATTGAAAACTGTTGGAAAAGCAGAGGATCTCAAGCAGGATCATCTGCATTGCTTCTAAGCCCTTCTGCAAACCTTCCCCCCCCCCCCCCCCCCCCCGCCCCATTAATGATCGGGGTGAGATTGTACCAGCCTACAGTTAGGCTCCATTTAATGATCTCCCTGGCTGTTATCACATGGAAGCGCATTTTAAAAATCAAAATATCATCAAAACGCCACTCCTAAGATTATGCCACGCACTAATCTATGGCACGCCGACAGTGTTTTAAATAAAATACCCTATCTGAAAAGGGGAGGGGGGAAAAGGAAATGTTTGCATGAGCTCAAGTATCCAACTCCAGGCTCCCCGCGCAGAGCAAGGCAGGGGACCGGGCGGGGGGGGTCGGGCAGGGGGTCCCCACTTTGCTCTCCCAGCGGCTGTAAGGCAGCCAGCTACGCGGGTGCCTAAAGAGTGGAAATAGCTCCCAAATGTGAACAAAACCCTCAGAAATACACGGATTTTCATTAAACTTCTAATCACTGATGTGCGCAAATCATTTTCAGAGTGCATAATTAAAACCTCAAGTGTTTTCCATAAAAATATTTGTAAATTAGGTGAATAAATTATTCAGTGGACATTATTGAAATTAAATCTTCTCCAAGTGAATTTCTTGCTACCTCGCAAGCAGAACTCCGAGCAACACAGCTAATTTTTCTCTCAGATGTAGCAGTACAACATACTGACGGTACGTCAGTGCTGGTCACAGCAAACAAACCTCGCAAATTCTGTACTGCCTGTGTCGGCTTGGTACATGTAGCTCCAGTCTTCGCCTCCTGAATACTTCTTGGGTATACATGACACAGATGCGGAGTCCCTAGCAAGACCATCAGACTTGAAATTTCTTTTTCCACTGCCCAAGACCATTTGCTAGCATCTCAAGAAAAAGATCAAGGCGGCTGCTGTGGCCGTGTCACCTCTCTTAATGACCTCGAAATGCTCAGATCTTACGCCTAAAGGGATAAAAGTAAGAGACTTCAAACGCATGTTAAGAAATCGGAGGGATGGGAGCGCTCTCCTTATCATCACCAAATCCGGTTCAGGCAGCATGACCCACAGCGATGCGACCTGTACAGACGCTGCATCCGAGGGTAACTAATTCCCATTGTTTTTTTAAGCAGGTTCACATTCCTGGACACAGTTCAATGTCAGACACTATCCGTTCAAAAATAGTAAGGATGAATGGGGCAACTATGGGGATAACATACTGGGACAGTTATTTACTGGGTTCTGGTGAGAGGATGGAGAACCGTTTTACCCTCGGATAAACACTGTGAGAGTTTTTCTCATATTGTTCACTTATTTCCAATTCTAATCCTGGCTGGCACCAGGGGAAATTAAAAAAAACCACAAACGCTCCCTCACTTTTATTCGCCATGAGAACCTCGCCTCGTGCAACTGCGGCACCGAGGGTAAATACCCCAGGGACGGTGTGAAGAGTCAGGGAGAGAAAGAGCTAAAGGACGGCATGTTTTTTTCTGGAATAGTTCATTCAGTTCTAGTAAACATGCCACTTTCTACATTGGTTTATAACTATTTTTAGGTTATGTATAAAATTTAGTTTACCCATCCAGATGATGTGCATATATTCCTGCATATATTCCTCCTGTTTTGCTTTTCAAAAGTGACAATATGCAGGAGCTCATAAACAACCAGAAATACCAGCTCATCAGGGAAAATACATTCTCTGCTTTGCTTTTCCCTTCAGTTTAAAGAAAATTAGTTAGCCACACAACAGCTTTTACAGCCCAAAGACCTTCTCCACTTAAAGAGAAAAATTTTGCCAGTGTTATTTCCTTCAAGCGGTCATTTCGCCACTGGGCATATTATGGAAGCAATTTGTTTGCCATCAGTGAAAAATTATTTGTTTTCAGACACCAAGTCTTAGAAAAGACGCTACGAACTTCATTTAGAAAAAACGTCAAAACTGGTTTCGTCAATCAAATTTTTTTGACGATTGGGCATAAGAAAGTTTAATTTTTTATTTATTTTGATTTATTATTTCACTTGAAGCAAACTCCTTGATGCACTGTTTCATTTTCAAGTACAAGAAGCACCACTTAAGCACTCTGCATTACACAGGGAACTTGTAAAATAATCATTCAGCTCTGAATTTTGTCTCCCCACATTCCTAGCCGTTTGTCCTCGCTGCTTCACAAACCTCAGCAGAGGGAAGAGGAGGACGGATGGTCGGGAGGAGCAGGGCTACGCCGAGGCCGACAGAAACCGCAGGCTCCCATTACAAATTATACCATTTCTTGCACCATTTCCTCCTGTCTTCAGGATGGGCCACCGGTAGCTAGAAAGGAGCCTGTAAATCAACTGCAGCGAGTGGAGAGGTCCCTAAAATAATATTTTCTTTGTACCGTGCCAGCAGGGATTGGCCATTTGTTATTTACATTTCCACTACAAACTATTTTATAGCTTACGCAAATAAATTGCTTCAATAACTCATTGGAAGAAAATGTTTAAATAAAACCTGTATTTCACATGGTGCCTGCGCTTTAACTCTCCTTTCAGCTTAGCTGAGCTTTAGTTTTAAATTCCTTTGGGATGTAAAAAATAAAAAAAAAAAAATCAAACAGAAAACAAACCCTGCATGTCTATGTTGCGAACTCCAGAGATGCAGCCCTAAACACGTGGGCATCCAAAATCTGTCTGCGTGTGTTAAACTGTGCTGCTATGGACTCCTGCGACTCTCCAAACTTCACAAAGAGCCTGGCTAGGAAGAGCAGGTATTTTCAGACAAACACGTTATTACCAGCCTTCAGTAAACCGGCAAATTTGAAGGTAATGACGGAAGGATGCCTTAAAATCACAACAGGTAATGCCTTTGACCCAGAAGGACCTCCAACTGCTTTGCAGCTATTTCAAACTGATACACTCGTGTTTCACGCTCAGACCTGTTTATTGGCTGTTACAACGTGAATCTACATGACAAAAGTGACCAGCGTTGAACCTTGGCTGGCAAAGACCTCGGACGGATGCAAAAACGCACAAATCAATCTGCAGACTGATCTTGCCGGAGGCCACACCACTCTTGCCGGGTCATCCCCATGGGACTGGAGGGACCTCATAGGATGGCCAGGTGGGATGGTGGGACATCCCACAGGACCAAGACCACCATGCTTCACCAAGGGCGGAAGGGAGTGGGGCAGCACATCCACGACCTCCCTTTTCTCTCTCCAGCCACCCAAGAAGTCATACCTCGAGCCACGTAACAGCACATGAGAGTCGTTTGTCGCAGACAGAGAGAAAACCGGAACGTGAAGGATCATGGCATTACCCCAAACTTGCCTTTCTAGTACTCTTCATAAAATAAAAGTGCCATAATCCAGCCTGAAAAGAAAATTCTGAATTACCTCTAGATGAGCTGTTAAAGACAAACTGATTGAAAGATCTGCTTTATAAAGCTGCAGTCTGACTTCGAAATGAACCACATCTTGGAACCCACCATCAACTCCACGGTGCCCGTGTGGGCACCGTAACTATAACCTGGTGATTTTATTTACTCTTGTTAAATAAATTTCCAACATTATATCTGGTGGAATGTCTACAATATTTTCTACTTGAAAAAGACACAGTAACGTACAAATGATATTTTGAGTGCTCCGGATATCAGTTCTTTTCCCTTTACCAAATGTAAAGCTTTTTTAAAAAAAAATGTAGGAAAAAGACCTTCAGCTGTTTCAAGATCTGTGCCTCTCTACCTGAGCTCTAAATTGGGGATCAGTTATGTTATTCCCCAGACAGTATAAAAACAGAGCAAGATTTGTTTGCAAGAAATCATCTTTCTTCCCTCCATCAACACTCTTACGCAAGTTGAGCCCAACACTGGATCTCAAATCGGTGCTTGGAACAAAGGGCATTTTGCAGCACCCAAAGCAATACCAGATCTGCTCCCCAAAGGACAGGAGCTGATGGTTTTAGGGTCAAACCATGCACTCTCGCAGGAAGGAGCCGAGACCCAGGAGCTGGGGTCCCACACAGTAACTTCTGACCAGTCCATTGCTGCTCCTTTTTAATTCCAACTCTTCCACAAGCCACGCTGACTCACTGTCACCGGCGGCTGGAAATTAAAAGACAGACACTACAGTTCACTAGAAAAACGCTCAATCTGACTCAGTCTGTAAAAACCCATGTTTCTGGGAAGACATGCTACGCTTCATCTGCCGCATCGTCAGTGTTATTTGCATTTCAGGACCCTTTCTCGGCCCTCTATTAGTCAGATAAGAAATGAAACATGTAATGTATTACACCCCCCCACACACACACACGCACGCATCATTTTGACAATTTGCTCCCTAGCTCTCCCTGAGACTCCCAACACGGGAGCTTCTCTATTTTAAAAGCACTTGCTGTACGTGCTGTTCAGTGCCAGGTGAGCAGCTCTGCATTCTGCAAATCCCAGATCACAACAGCTGACTGAAATTTTAGAAACGAAATGCGAATACAATCCTCATGAATCAAACAGCATTAAGTATTTGAGTTAGCTTTATTGCATACTTAATCGATAATTTCATTTACTTGCTGCTAGAGGCTCTTCCTATAAGCCTTTTCCCCTCTGGCACTGGGCACAGAAAGGAAAGGTTCTCCCTCTCCGCAGGCTCATTCCCATCCAAGCTGTTTTCTGCAAATGAATACATGGCATTAACAAGTGCAGTCAAGGTCTGAGACCCCTTCAGGCTGCAGATGAACTGGGAGCCTCAGGCTGCAGAAATCAAAGACTGTAAGTAGAAGCCTCTAAGAATCAAAATATTTTAATATTTTTGTGTGCTTTATTGCCTTCTCACTTGACTTGACAGTCTCATCTACCCACTGCCATAGGCTATCTTTATCAGTGATTGATCTTTGTCTCCCTTCCAGCCTTGTGGGGAAATTCGGAAAGCTGGACAGAAAATATACTTTTATGTTATGTAACAACAAGGCTTACTGTAAAAGCGACTGCCGCGTGTTGAACACTCCATATGTGACCCAACTCATTTATTGATGTTTAATATTCTCCCCTCTCGCTCACTACAACCATTGGAGGAACGTGGAAGCGCAGCGAGGCAGAATACAAAACAACTGAGCCACTGTCAATCTGAGCCCCATGGGTCTTCGGTGATGACAAAAACGCTAATGAGCTCCACCAGTGCAGAAGACAAAAACCCATCCATCATCCCCTGGCTGTCCAATTGGTGAGATTCCACTTTAAGCAGTGCCTTGGAAATTCCCTGTTAAATAACGGTTCTGAAAGATCATTTTAATTTGCAAATACAACAATGAGAGACACTGAAGCGACCGCTGAAGGAGTAGCTCTCATTTGTAAAGAAATGCAGTGACAAGAGCACGGGGAAGCTGTGGGCACAGCTTCACTTGGGGTGACGCGCCGCACTTATTTCAAAAGACACAGAAATACATCAAGACATTAAACAGAACCTCACACTGAGCGGTGGGAAAGGAATATCGAGAATAAGGCATATAAGAAAACAAGGAGAACAACAGTACGAAATCTCACATCCCTGAGCAAGTTCCGTCCTCCACCCTCCCTCTGCGGGGTGGGCCCCTGCTTTGAACACCTCGCTGCCCGCACCAGGCACGGGTTTTGCTCCACGCGTGGCACGGCTGCAGAGCGCAGCACCGATGCGATCGGTCCTCACCCTCTGGCCAGCAACTCCCGAGGAGCTGCCACCATCGGACCAACTCATGGAGTGATAACCTGTCTATAGCTCTCCGCCTCGCCGATTAGCCGTTCCCTTCTCAAAGGTAATTTAAGATCCTGTCCCTCTTGCTGGCTTAGTTCACTTACGTTTGAATTAAAAGGACCGAAAATAAAAGGCACTGTTTAAGCCAGGACCTGTGCTGCGCTGTACTATACTGAACACAAACAGGTAAAAGTGGATTTAATACTAAACATTCCAGGGATAAGATTCTCCTTTAGATAAGATTCTCCTTTACAAAATTGGTTCTATGTGGATTAAAAAAAAAACAAACCAAAACCCAAAACAAAAAAAAAAAAACAAACAAAAAACCCCAAACACCACCTTTTAATAACTTTTCCCCACCAGCTCATTCTCATGCCAGGAAATCCGCCTGCAGCGAGAGTGCTCACTCAAACAGTGCAGCTCCAGCTCCTGGTCTGCCCGATTCAAACACGAGACTTGAACCGAACCCCTCACTTCCCCGCCGGGAGCTCGCACCTTTGCTCCGCAGCATCAGTCATCCTCTCTCTAGCGAGCCACTGGCAAAGCGGAGCTGCTCCGAGGGGAGGCAGCGAGGGGAACGCGGTCCTCAAGAGCTGGGAATTTGCCGGGGAGGTCACTGGGGATGCGACCCCGGACCACGAGCTCCCCACTGGCCCCCCCGCCAACCCCACTTACAGCCTTGGAAGATACCACAAGAAGCACAAACCCCCCCCCTGTTCACATCATAATTGAAAAGCTATAAATTTGGTTGATCATCGTCAGGGATCACCTGTAGGCTACCGGAAGAGACTTTACAGGCTTGTTTGAGGCAATGCGGAAGGCATTCAATAATTACGTCTTACCGTGAACCAAAGCAGTACAAGGAAAGGAAACTGCCGTTACGAGTCCCCGGGTGGAAATCAAACGCTCTGAAGCGGGACACGATTTCTACACGTCTGCAGCAGGAACTAGATTTCCACAATGCTACGTGAGAAGGTGGCTCCAGTCCCACTGGGAAGGTCCACACTTCAATGACTTCTGGCACCCCCAGCCCCTGGGCAGCTTGCTTCTGCTTTTTCCATTAGCAATGGAAACCCATGACCCAAATACAATATACTGCAAAATATTTCAAAACGAAGGAAGAGTTGAACTTAAATTTTGAAGAGCTCCCTGGAAAAAAACCCAACAAGCTAGCTATCAGATTTCAAACTGCCACTGCTATACAACATTTTAAAAAGGAGACTATCTGTGGGCAAATTGTCAAGTTTTATAACCAGAAGGATCTTAGAAATACTTATTCTTACTTTAAAACTGTGAGGAATTTTCACTGAATAAATTATTTGCTAGTTTACTCTCAAGAGAGTAGGTTAACTCACAAAAAAGCCTAAAATAATTTCTTCAAAGGAAAACGACAAAATTTATCAATTTACTAGTAATGATAAGTCTGATCTTATCAGACTAAAAATATACTAGATGCTGCCAATACAAGGTTAGGTAATTAGGATTATCAGCTGATTGCTCTACTTTCATATTCCCCGTCTTCCACAAATTCCAAGCCAAGTCAAATTCGAAAGTTTATTGTTAAAATAATTTGAAAAGGAAAACGAGGGAAAAAAAAAAAAAGCTTAAACTCTACTGCAGTGCACTCTTAGTCCCTGAAGAAGTGAAACCACCTATATTTTAAGGTTTCTACCTTCAAATACACAATTCTACCTTCAGTTGTGAAAGCTCAGCACCTTTCAAGATGATTATGAAAACAACATTTAAGAGTGACTCCTAAGCCAATAATATTAGCTTTATTCTTGCAGTAATGACCTATAGATTCATTTCTTTTTACCATGGTCACCACAAATGCAGAGCCTGCAGATCAACTTATTTGGTTCCAGGCTTCACTTCAGTCCTTGGTTTAAACTAAACATCAGAAAGTTTTTATTAAAACCAACATATTAAATATCTTCCTTCTGCAGACACACTGTTTCAGTTAGGAAACTCACACTAGATTTGTTTAGAAAAAGTTTATTTATGGGTTTTTCTTTTCTACAGCTACAATACAATAAGGAATGTAAGCTACCACTGTGTATTTCACAGTATCTATATCTCGTTTAGGTACTTTCCCTGAAACAGCCCATGCAGAAGTGGATATTTAACGAAACAGGACTTAAAACAAGCTTGGCATTTTTAGACCACGTAACAGATTTCTTCTCCGTGGGATTCCTGAAAATTATTTGTTGATTATGGGGTTCCCAAAGGATCTTATCCATCTCCATCATCACACTGTGGCTTCACTTTGTCTGTCTTAGAGGACACATGCAGCAAACTGTGCCCTACATAGGAGGGAACGGCTCTTAAAGGAGGTTGCAGTTGTCTAGTTTATTATTAACTGGGTCCCCATCTGTCTGCTCCGAGCGCTCAGTGCTTCAGGGCACAAACTCTACAGGACCATGAGTCTTAGTACGAATCTGGCAATGCAACACTTCTACATTTCACATTTTATGTCACCTAGAAGAGTCCTAAGCAGCGGAAGAAATCTGGCAGGCCAGACCGTTCATTCAAACAAGCAAAGAGATAACGGTTATTTCCCCAAATTGCATAACTAAGTTCTGCATGAAGAGCCAGGGAGATGTTAGTTTTCCCAAGGGTAACACAATGGAGCATTTAAAGACCAAATTCAAACTACGGAGAATAGGGGGTTTGGAACCAATTAAAAAAAAATATATATATATAGTATACTGACAAATTATACTCTAAAGTTTAAATGAACCTTCACAAGATGACCAAAGTGAATGTACAGACCCTCTTCTCATTGAGTAATAATTCTTCAGAGATGGGAATTATTGGATAACAGTCTTTTCAGGTTCATCCTAAAGACTATAAAATACTGTGAAAAAAAGAAAAGTTCACACTGTGTTCTTAAAAATTAAATCACATTCACTTTATTCAAATAAACGTCTGGGTGAACATGATCAATGTTCATTAAAAGCTCCAAAGTGACAGGTACACAACCGGCACTTGGCATTTGCACAGCTAAGCTTTCACAGCTGTAATGAATAAATGGAGCGTGTGCTTCCACACGCAGCTGACACCATCCATAACTCTGTATTTGACACTTGACTGCCCTTAGGAAGGATCTGTTTTTCAAAAATAGTTTATTTGCAGAAAAAAAAAATTACTGGAATAACCTTCTCAAGTAAGAAGGCTTTGAAACACAGTTATAAAAGAAATGCCAGAAAGAAAATTCTTCCAAGTGGTAATGTTTATGTGAGCTTAAACTATTGCTTAGTGCGTACACTGGAGTTTATTACCACACAAATTCATTTTAAACTTTATATAAAAATCACATTTATGTATTTCCTTAAGTAAGTATACGGAGAGGCAGGCACTGCTTTGGTGGGAGAGCATCCCACGGGAAGCCCACGCGGCCGCCCGGACCAGCGGGTCCAAGGTCTCAGCCAGCCAGCGGGGCAGGAGGTAAAACCCAAGTCCTGCTCATCCCCTGCTAAAATCCCACCAATTCCCAGAAAGTCACAGCATTCAGGACACGATATACTTTCTAGGACATAAACTGTCTGCTTATTATAGACGTACATATGTGGTAGCCCTTCTCCGTGACAGAAGGAGTAACGCAAGAATTAGGATTAATGTTCGGGGCCAGCCAGCTGCATGCTCTGGCCTCGGAGGGAGACGGCCTTTTGGAGGGCTCCTCCAAAGACATTTCAGACTATTCATTAGCCTCCTTTCCTGAATGATCCCTGGCACCCCAGTCCTCTAACAGAATACTTAAAAGCTTTTATGTTTGGTTTGGTGGTTTTTTTGGTTTTTGTTTTTTTTTTTTAAATCTACCACTGAGGTGGATTTTTGGATGACAGGTTTTCTCAGGTATCATTTTTCTCTTTTATGATATCAAAAGCATGAGCAAGGCCAGGTAGGAAAATCCTAGCGGTTTGCACAACGGAACAGAATGGATTTTTTTTTTTTACATCAGCTCCAAATATCACATCGTCAAGTTTCATTTTAGGAAAGTGGGATGAAGGAAAGCCAATCAAAACATGTACCAACACATTTCCTCTCGCTACTCCTACATGATAAACCAACTCAAACTGCCATGAAATCTGGCTACAGCTTCTAATTGCAGAAGACCAAAACATGCAGAAAACCACCAATGTTTTGGATCTGTGAAGAAATCTCCAAGCAGAGGGGAAACAACTGTAATTTAGCAGTTCCTTTTTGCCTTGGGTATATTATGGAAACCAGCAGCGTGAAGCGCGGCTCTCCCCTTCTCTGTAACGGAAGCACCAAAATGGAAAAGGTTTGATTTGCCATTTTCAGCCCCTTTGAAGTCCGTCTGTCCACTTTATTCACAAAATATCTTTTGAGGCATGCCTGTGTGAGAATTTGCATTCCCTGCAAGCTGCGCCCTGGCAGCGGGACACCCTTTGCTCTAACACCCCACCCCACACCCCCACCCACCCCCCTACACCAACCAGCAACTTAAAGGTGGGAATTACTCCTGACGGACAAACCCTGCGGGCTCGGCTGGAGCTCATACAAAGCCAGCCAAACCCCTCCGGGTTCAAATCTTGGGAAATGAGACTCCTTGGGGGTTTCACCGTTTTGCGGAGGTTTGGCAGCCCTGGGAATGTAGTGAGACAGACATACGTCCGTCTGCCCATCCGCAGCACCAGCGCACTCGGGCACTCTCCCACCAAGAGAGAAGGGATGGAATCTGCCACGGATGGATGCTCAATAGCATTATTTTCAGTCCTGGGCTTTAAAAGAAATGAAATTTATTTCCTTGGTTTTCATTTTATTTCTTCATTTTGTTGCTATATTACAATTGCTGGGAAAAAAAAGAAATAAGAAAAAAATACTTAATCATCTGTGAACTGTGGTATTTCTCTTTTGCTCCTTTGAAAATCTTTGGTTTTGATAAACTCAGAAATATTTTAAGTGGTTGATATCTGTGCAGAAACTGATTAAACTGCATAATTACTGCATGCTCAAGGTAAACTGTAATCACATGTAACAACCAAGAGGCACAAACTCTTTTGCTGCCTCTCAATGATTTATATTTCGTTTTGAGCAGAATATTAAGGGACCTTCATAAACCAACCTCAGCAGTACCAATATGGCGAGGGAGCATGTTCTCACCCGCGCTAAGGGTCACAGTAGCTACCCATACTCTCTAGGGTATAAATTCATTCTTAAGGGTCAGAGTATATACATACATACAAGATGTACGATTTGTGCAGCTTTTCTGTTAAACTTACAAGACCACCTTAAATGTTAAAGATGTCAGTTTAAATAAAGAAAAGCCAAAAGCTGATCATCACTTCTCTCACCACTGGAAAGCCATGCAACAGTTGGGTTTATAGGAACCAAAGTTTTTAAGTGTTAAAGGCGTCTTGCAGCAAGAATCAGTTATTAAATTTTGACCAAGGCTCGGATAATTTGTTTAAGTTATTGACTGACTCAAAGGCTAATCTTAACAATCTCATTTTGTTTGCAATTTATATACAAAACCTATGGTTTTCTCAGATGTTATAGCTATTTTCTAACGAATCTGTGATCCTAAAAACGAGTGGTATGAATCACACACAAATCTCAATGTGTGCTATTTATTTTTGAGTAGATGAAGAGGTAACAAGCAATTTTTCTCTCCTTTAAATAGATGCGAACAGTTGCTTTAATTGCCTCTGGAAATTTAATTATTCTTAATTCAGGCTTTATTTTTGGAAATGTTTATTAATGCGGTCTTAAAAGTCACCATGTGCCACCATGCTCTTGCCCTTAACCCCACCGATGAAAAAATAATTGCCGAGAGCAAAAGTAGATGGGTTCAAAGGCACGATGTGGAGCAGGAGGACAGGGAGGCAGGAGCTGGGGTGACAGAGCTGAGCAACCGTGTCCATCACCCGGGCACACCACCCAAGTCCTGGGTAAAACCAGGCTTAAGTCTGGGACCATTTCACCTCGGTTCGTTTGGAGTTTATTGCTACCACACTGCAATGGGGAACGTCCAGGCAGCTCCAAAAACTTCACACATCTCCTCAACCTCCTCACGCATTTCTCAGTGCAGAAGGACAATGTGGATCTACGTAAAATATTACGCATATTTTCCCCATATGCAGAAAAGAATAGATTTTTCATATCCAAACCCAGGCAGTCACAAAACAATTCACTGGGGAGCTGAGATATTCTCCTCGGCTGGTCAATGCCGTGATTTTTATGCAAACACAGAAACGATCTGAAGTAGACCAGATCTGAGCTGGAACCCGTTCCCGGAGGTGGGTAAAGCCAATTTTCCCTACACCACCGACGCTCCTGAGGGTAAGAGGTGAACTGCCTCCCGCTGCAGCAGACGGCTATAAATACCACAAGACAGTTACATTGTTCTAAATCTTAATGCAAGAACTCACTGAAATATTTCACATCACACAGTAAATGGTTTGAAGATTGCAGACAAAGTAGTCAGGCTATGAATAACTGACATGAAAGTCTCCAGATAAGCACACAAAATTAATTATGCCGTACCCAGAAATAAATAAAAAAACACCATCTCCAATGGTAACAAAACAGCTGGTAATAAATAAAAACATGCAAACATTATAATGCACTTATTTTGGTAAAATTAAAATCAATGTTCATGCAGCAATAGCTATTAAATAATACTTACTGGGGAAAAGTCTGAGAAGCTTAAAATCCAGTACCCTGTGTGTCAGAAACCAAACCACACAGTGAGAAACAGCTGGAGGCTCATCATTTATACCATTTTGAGGTCTTCAGGAAAAAGGCTGCCAAAAAAATACCATGTACAGAACTTTGGGGCAAATCGATCTCATAAAAAAAAGGGATTAGTGTGTGTGAGGGTAATCAAACGCTTCATGTTGGATTACAATTCCACTTAATAAATCAAGCTCCTTCTACTCATGAAAAGGTTCGTTTGATTCACCGATGCTATTTTATTCTATACGCATTTGATTAGCTACACTAAAAATAAACCCCACACAGCAGAAACAAAAAAAATAAATTATTGGCCTTCTCAAAGAAACGCCACCGCCAGTCCTTGTAGCAACTCGACCGCGTGCGCTGCGACGCCTGCCCATCTCCGAAGAGCTTGGGAACATTCCAGCTCAACCAAGAGACTTCTCATTACACGCACCGAGGTTGAAGCTTTTTATAATGGCATCCGCTTCACCGGCCCAACCCTTGCTTCAACCTCCAGCGAGCACCAGCTCGGAAAGCACCTGCGTACGCAGCAGGGTAAGAGACGAGAGGAGATACAGGAGAAGATCTTCTAAATTTGGCTCAAGAGGGTAACTATAGAGGGTCATCATCTTAAAACCATCAAGAAAGGATTAATTTCGAACCATTTTCTGTTTTCGCTGCCTGATGTGGTGAGGTTGGGTGTAATGCGATACCACACTCTCCACTCACGCAATGCAGTTCGAAGACTGCTGCAAGAGAGACTCAGTTTCGCGTTCTGGTGAGGCTGGTGCCAGCCTTGTCTGGAGAACGGATAGCTGCTGTTCAGCATGTTCCCCTCGCAGCGTCGAGTCTGCTATTACTCCAATATAATTAGGGACCTCTATGTTCTCAGTGTAATTTTTCCTTACAAGAGATGTCAGCTACTCACTCTTCTTATTTTTCTCAGGACAACAGCTGTGGATGACAACATGACTTTACAGCAAAAAGGACAGGAAAAAATGGTAACCTAGTTTCTTTTCAAAAAATAAAAATGAATTTCTGTTCTGACAATGGCCTGCACTCCTCTGAAAGCTGAACCCAGTCTTTGCTGTGAATCACGGTAGTTTGCTATTTTATTTTGACCTTTTTCATCATTATGCAGCTTGATTAGCTAGCTGAGCCGATTGCTTTCATACGAGAACAAAACCAGCTACTTAAAAAGGTAAAAGATGAAAATGATCAAAGTATTAGTTCCTATTCTCAAAGCAGTCATGTTTTAGAACAGAAGTGCCACCAGCCTGACATCGCCGAGAAGTAAACACCTTTCAGTACAGCAGCGGAGGACAACTGCCTCCTCTCTTCCACCATCTCCGAAAAAGCTTTTCGGAGGGCAATGTATCTAAGACACGGCAAACTCTCCGCTGAATTCCTTCTGAGCATCTGAGGGATGCGACAGGGCTCAGGGAGCCGAGGTCGGAGGCGGCAGCGCTGCGGGGATGGGCCAGCTTCGGCAGAAACTCCAAGGGTGGAATAAGAGGAAGGAGCCGGATTCGCAGCATACACAAGTGGTTGTAATCACAGAGGCAAATTTCAAGAAACGAAGCAGAGGTCTGCTTGAGACAAGATTCGCAAGCACGCTGAGTAAGCCCTTTCTGCATCCCTGTCCTTAGGAGTACCCACAACAGCTTCCAGACCCAGAGGAATCAAAACACGATTAAAATTACTCTCTCCGAACAACAGCCTCTCTATGCTCAGCTTCCAACGCTGCTTCAAGTCACCAGAGCAAATGCTAAGAGAGGACCAGGGCCCCTCCAAGCTTTCCACCGTAATAGGGGCGTACAAAGGCAAATTCGCTGCGCTGGCGGAGACCTCCCCAAACCACAAACCTGCCAGAAATGCATCGTTTCCTAGCAGCACCGATTCTGCACAGATCCACACATGCGTGTGTACAGGTAAGCTTTATCAATGCATTCGTCTCTTCCCCCCTCGCAAAAGCTACCACAGGCGCAGAACGAGACGTGCTGCCTCGGGACAACGGAAGGACATCAGCTGAGGCGCAGGCGCTGGGTATCACCAGAGACCGCTCACAGCAGCCTACCTGTAGGCGAGAAACAAAGCCTGCTTTAGGGCAGCCAAACGCAAGGACTTTTGTCAACCCCCTCCCCCCCAAAAAAACCCAACCAAACCCGGATTCGCATTTGCTCACCATGAACCTGACTGCAAATCTGGCGCCAAAGCATGAAAGAGCAAAACAGGTTCTCCAAAGCCAGGTGAAAAGAGTCTCGTCTACCAGCAAGTTAAGTCATGATTTACGGTAAACAAATAAAATTCAGTAACGAGATACAACATCTTTAAACAATTACGGTATTTGCACTTGACTTCGGTATTTCTAAGGCAGCAAGAGCAATATTGCAGCAGGCTGCGTCCCAACACGACAGCGTTTAGCATGATGGAGTGATTCCATACAGGGCTCTGTCACTCACACTTCAGCTCCAAAATAATTGCATTATTAGGCTTGATTAGCTGGTGCTGGTGATTAGAGAATATTTTGCAAGTAATCACTTGAATCTGGAAGATCCAATGACTGAAGAGGCAAAGCAGAAGGAGGAACGTGCCAGGGCAGGAGCTGGTGCTGGCAGGCACGATGCCGACGGGATGCCGCGGGTACCAGGACGTGGCAGCGCTGGCACGGAGCAGGAGGGCACTCCAGGGGAATACAGGCTTGCATAGAACAGAGACGTTCAAACTTCCCTGGGCAACTCTGCACAATCGGCTTTTTTTTTATTTTTTTTTTTTTTTTTGCATTCAGATTTTGTTACACCCAGCCACAGGCCCAGATACATGCACTGAAAACTCCATGCATCTATTATCTCTATTTATTACATAAAACCACAATGATGCTTTAACAGTCCCTTTCACTGCGCTTCCATTAGCAAAATATTGGCATGACTTCCTCTCCCACTCCCCCAATGACAATTATAAAATATACCCCCTAACTACTTCTGTATTTTAAAAGTACATTTTCCTAATATTTAATTTATAAATCATTTCCCACATGTATTAGTAATAAATGTTTAAAGGCGGCAGACAGGAATACAACAGGAAAGCATAATGCTTGCTGTTTACTGGGAGGCCTCATTAAAAAGGCATCAAGAGCAAGGAAAATAAAAACAACCTTGTGAACCTTTGTAATTGGTCTCAAGGGAAACGTAACACTGAGGACATCAATGCAGAAATGTCCCAGCCCATTCTAGTGCCAGAGACTGAAAACCATTTTAGTTCACTGTACCTTCTGCATGCCTCAGTTCTTACACGATCTGATTTTTTTTTTAATTAAAACACATAAATTTTTTGTATTTTTTTTAATACCTGTAACATCTCTATAGATCAGGTGTTTGATGCTATGATATTCACAATCATATGTAAATAACCACTAATTCCCCCCCCCGCCCCAAATTAATTATTTTGTGGATAGAATAACTAGAGGCCATTTTCATTTAGTTTAACTTTTTGCAAGTTCCACTGTGGTGGAACTCTCCAGTATACTGCCTGGTACAGTCTGTTGTATATTTTTTTTGTCATCTCTCCTACCCATACTTGTTCTCTGTATTTTAATAATTATAATGGATAAGTTTGTTATTTTAACTTGCTATTTGTAGAATGCATCAGGCAAAGAATTGTTACGTTAGACGCATTTTTAGCAAAAGAAAGGGTTAATCCACCTCTGAAACGAACAGTTAATTGGACTCGCCTTTCCCCTTGCCAGCTAGGGTCCAGTCAGGCCCAGATGTCACTTCCAAAGCTTAATTTTTAAACCAAACGCAGCGTACCATCTATTACCAAGCAGACTTCAAAATTCGTATTTAAACCCATCAGGTCCCAGAGGCTCCTTTCAGATACTTCTGGGCTTCCCAGAAGACTCATGAAAGTTGATTAAACTAAAAATTGCATTTCATTTTCCTGTTTTGTTTGCATTTAAATGGAGAAACTTGCAGCTGGATAATAGCCATATATTTTTCTGCTGTACTTCCATTCCCAGCAACATGCACTTTGTCATGTTTTCCGCCACTTAAAGTATACACTTCTTACTGTTTCTCCAAACGCAGAATAAGACTTTCTCTGCGCAAAACCGCACCGCAGAAACTTGGGTAAGACCTTCCTAATAGGTTTAATTTGTGAGATTCAAAAGCATAAGTATTTGTAACGTCTTCACTTGGAGATGCGTTTCAATGCGTGATAATTTGCTTTGCAAAAATTAATTCTGTTTCAGCCATCTAACCTTACGGGTCCGTGTTTGCAGGCTTCTCCAAATGCAGGCAAACCACCACGAGGCGGGCACTGCCTGCCGTCACCCGCGGGGCGCGGATTCACGGGGGAGCCGCGCGTGGCTGCTCAGAAAACAGCGAGGGAAAGCGCGGGGCTGAGCTCCCCGCACTGGGGTCTCCTAGGGATGCTGAACATGGAGCCATATCCCAATCCCCCTCTCTGAAAAAACGAGACCACTTTAAAATGCCTCTTAAGGCACCCCACTGCCCCTCCTCCTTTCCCTCCTCCACCCCAGGCTCCCAGACGCAGTTACGAAACGCTTCAGATGCCAGATTTTACAGGAAAGTTGCAAAACCATTACTCAGCCAAACAGCAGATCCGATAAGGCTAAAACACCACGTGAAAAAATCGCCACCCTTTGTCCAATTGCAACGCACGTTGATTAAACGAGTCTTTGCGCTATTACTGCAGAGCTCGTCTGTTCCACCTGAAGAAAGCGGGTGCTTCTCCGGACTCCCTGTTCAGGGCAATACCTGAGATCTGGTGCGCCCATCATTCTTTCCAGCGAGCTGTGGCCAGCAGCTCCAAGAGGCAACCAAGGCCTAGTTTCAAGGATCTGTAAGAAAGCTTTCAGGGCACATCCACCAAAGGCGTAATGGCCGATCACTGCCATCACAGCCTAGCTAGGCTCAGTAAGAATAGCGGGCACGGCAGCACAGATGTCTGTGCAACACGTGCCCCTGCCCGGGGCCCCGGCAGCTCTCAGCCCGTGACAAAGACAACACCACGGTGACTTTGCTTTGGTAGTCACTGAGCCAGCTCTGCCAACGTGAGCTCGGGGTACGGCCACCCGCTGTGCGACGGCATCCTCGCACGCGGCACGGGCGTAACCTTGCAGCGGGACCACCGACGTACGTGTGGGAAGGCTGTAAGTCACATTAGCCTTTTCCACCCCCTTGCAGTTCTTGAGGGGATTCGTTTTGGGAACGATAAGGCAACCGAGATGGCAGATGGCTGCCTGGCGCCCATGCGTGCCCAGCCCTAGAAGAGCCATGCAATGGCAGCAGCTCCAAGCCCTGCACAGCGCAGACCTCGCCGGTCACCAGCTCTCCCTTCTCCGTGGCGTTACAGCCCAGCAGCTGCCACGGGATGCGAGAGGTGGCTGAACAAAGTTCACAGCTCTTTGTTGGGGGGGGGGGGGGGGGGGGAATCCCCCCCGGAAAA
>JAVKLA010000036.1:21969218-22004119 GCA_034782735.1 Sagittarius serpentarius | reverse complement strand
CCCCCCCCCCCCCCCCCCCCCCCCCCCCCCCCCCCCCCCCCCCCCCCCCCCCCCAATCACACCCCTAAAAGCACTGATGAAAAAAAGCCATCCAAATTTGTTTTCATCCATTTAAAAGCCTATAAACTTTAGAGTTATTTATTGGCAGATCAGTCCGCTGTGAGCCAACGCTTTGCAAAAGGCTCGCCGCCACACGCTTTGGTGTGCTTTCACCGGGTGCTCCCACAGAGCTGCGTGCAGCCCTGAGTAGGCTTCAACTCCGTTTTAACAACCTTTCGGCACATTTCTGGCCACTCTTGCCGCACCATTTTTTGTGCGCACTATAGCTTCCAAGATTAAGAAATACATCTTTAATCTCCTCCCTGTCTTTCTCTTTCCCCACCAAAGGACTCTTCCAATTTCTTGCACGAGAGACTCCAGTTCTGGTGAGCGCCCAGGCCACGGTGGCTGCCTACACCGGCTGTCCCGGGGCAGAGGGAGGGCGAGCACGGGCGCTGCCGGGGCTGCCGCTTGCATGGCGCTGCCGATCCGAACCACCGCAACGCCAGCCCGCAAGCTGCCTCTGCGGCGGGCACCGGCTCCTCCTCTCCGCCTCCCTGTGCTCTCTCGTCCCGTTTTGCACAAATCTATGCTAGCGTAGCCAAAACGGATGTCATGAAAATAGTTTAAATTCGTCAGGAAAATCATTCTTAACGGTTTTTGTCACATTAACTTGGGTAATGTGCTGCACGCAAGCGCAGCTCACCTGGAAGGACTGTGTAATTGATGCACTCCCTCCCTCCGCTGGCCAGAGATGAAGAAAGTGCCGTGATTACTTTCACATGTTAAGCGTCATCAGAGCATGATTGTGCAGTTAATAACGAAGGAAAACCTATTTCCCATACCAGGTGAAACAACCTCTGCTGCCTCTCCTCCTTCTCTGCTTCCCAAGGTAACGTTTTACCCACGGCACAGAGATGAACGGCACCCACACAGGGCCGGCCACCAGCCTGGGTGACCTTGGCTCCCTGCAAGCGCGGCGATTCCCACTGCAATCCCTCGTCCAGACCGTCCCGCAAGTTTGAAGAAACAGCTCTAAAAATTCACTAATTATCCCGAGTAGGAGATGGGGATAGGAAAGCTATCATAGATCAGCTCCCCACATGAGCCCTGTCCTCACGAATGCTTCCCTAGACCAAGTTATTAAATCTACCGATACATGAGTCTATTTAGCTTAACAGAAACAGGCAAGAGATATGGTTATTAATAATTTCCCGTAGGAAATGTGTGTTTTGCTTATACATTGCACCAAAAATTCAGGCAGAATCTAGAGCAAAAAGGAGTAAGAAAATTAAAGGAATACTTCCAACTTCATTTTGCAGTATCACCTACCAAATTCTTCACTTTTGCGATTAAATGAGAGAACCAGGGTAGGAACTTACATACTTCATCTGAATTTTCGTAGACTAATTACTTTTCTGCAACTGGTGTTGCACGCGCTCTTTGGCACTGATGAACTACTCTTTACTAACCCTGCCTGGTCTCTCTGCATCAACAGATGGGAGCAACACGGCTTCTGTAAATCAGAAACAAGTGACAGCAACTAGATTATTTCATAGTCCTGTGAAACAATCTCAGGTAAAATTCACATTAGAGTGCCATTAGGATTTCTCCCTGAAATATTGCTTTACATAAATTTTGTACTATAAGGGTTATTAAAAACCTCAATACAAAGAGACCTAATCAGTTCCTTAATACCCTCTCCTAATCTGTTTATAAGTTAAATCATATTTTTAATAATAGATTATGATATATTGCAAGAGAGACTCCTTATTTTAATAACTTATCTTCAGCTATGGAGAACAGTATTGCTAAAATACTAAAAATGTTCAAATGAAATTTCAGAGTTAGAAAAGTAAGTGCTAAAGTATTTCAGTTTTCCATTACATGCACTTAAATTTTGCAAGATGGGATTCAATTAATCAGCTACTGCACTCAACTTTGAACCTGCCAAAGGCAGATTATATCTGAGAATGACAAAGTTTTGAAAAGAACCTTTAGGACTACACCAAACACGAAATCATTTAAGACAAGGGAAAAAAAAAAAAAATATCCTTTTTGGGGGGGGGCCAGACCAGTTAAATCAGAGGACAACATGAGGGTCCCCCTAGTAGCGCTATCGGTACGGCTTCAAGAAAATTAACACCAGGCTTATGTAGTACCACAGTACTGAACTAGAGAGCTACGTTATTTCAGAAAGAAAATTTTACTTACAATACCAGATGCTTTTGTATTTGGTAAATGCTACCTTTCATCCATTTTAGCTTAATTTCAAGCCTCCATGGATTTCTTCTTTTCTTCTAACCAATACAAGCAGCTAAAGCCTTTCCTTTTCAAGCATGCCCTTTGAGCTGCTGGTCTCCCTCGCAGTGATGCTTCACAAATGGAACAGCTTCAACGTCTCCACCGGTCCAAACCCCTGAGAAATCCACGTGTATTCGTTTCTTTGAAATCATTTCAGAGGTGGAGGGGAAAGCACTTCCTTACTTTGTGTTACATTTCAGAAAGTTTAAATGGTCTAATATCCTATTCCTTTTCAACGTACCGCAAAGTGCTAAATGGTAAGAATTACATTGCTGCCACTGCTTAGATCCTGACTGATAAGGTGAGCCTTTTACATTTATACCGACTTCTGAAAAAGCTGTTGCTATACTGGTCTAATAATTAATAATTCATGGAGCCAAATTACAGCTCTAGAAGGATACAGCCATTTTTACTAGTTCTTTCATATTCCTCTGATTTATGTATGACTAAGTAGGAGACTGATCAAAGGAAAAAAATTAAAACTTAACACTTCAGGTTTAAAATTAAATTGCTATTCCATACTCAGAAAGGATGGATGGAGCAGGGTATAACAATGCTTCTTTTGAGACAAGCACGTGTACAAGATTTCTGAACATCCATTAATTTTATTATATAAAAGGACCTTTTGCAGCTCCTAAAAATGTAGATCTTTAAAACTGGAAATATTTGTCACTAATGGGACTTTTACTGTCATAGGACTGCAAGACAACACATTAATATTTGTAACATCTTCACAATAGTCCTTCTTTCATGTTGTCCTTGATGAATGGACTAATTTTTCTGCCCCTTGTATCTCTTCTCTCGTTGTTAAAGACACATTGTTATTGATCCATGTACAGAACAAGATCCACCTAAAGACAAGGATCAGTAAAGGAATCAATTTTGTTATTTTATTTTAAAAAAAAAAAAAATTTCATAAAATGATCTCTTTCTCAATTTACCAAGCATACCTTAGCTGACATTTCCAAAAGTGCCTAAAAGTGTTCCAGAGGATAAGGACACAGACCATGATAAAAACAAAAAAACCCCAACAGCAGAGTAATCATCTGAAGGTACAGGCATATATGGGGGCTTCCCAGAAGTTCTTAGTCCAATATGGCTTTTTATTGACTTTTCGTTTTCCAGCATTTCATCCTGAGACACCAGCACTGAGGAAATGCTGTCTCGGACCTTGGGAGAACAAGGAGACCTTTTTTAGTAGATGTTCCAGGCTCACGTTCAAAGTACCCAACGCAGCATCTGCTTAGAACAGCTATGCTGATCTCAGTCAAATCAGTATTTCAGCATTGGAAAACAGGAAATTTTGAACCTTTTTTTTGAGCTTGTGTTATTATTACCAATCACAAATGAATTACTGTCTTTTAACGGTTTGAGAAACTACGACCTCTATACAGCTACTACAGACCCTACAAACCTAGACAACTCAGTCAAAAAGATGGTCCTGAAGGTCAGTATATACTCTCCTGCCCTCTGCTTCACTGGTTAATCCTCCTCAGCACACTTCGTCTCTGGTTATTTGCTGCTTTATCTCAAACGCAGATACACAACACAACCAGTACTCTGGCGCTGTGATGCCCGGCTCTTGTCACAACACACAAGCTAACATGAAACCCTTAAAAAGCTAAAGCTGCCTTCTTCATTACGGCCAAGCTGCTGAAAGCCTGCAAGAAGCACCTGTTTTTAACAAAGAATTTAAAGCCAGATAACAGCCATTAAAGTTTCTGATCAGCACGTGTTTTAGAGCTGCACAATATGCTTGAACAATCATACATCCTCAACGGAAACAACATTTCTTGCAAGTCCCCTTGTGTGAGAGGCTCAATTAAAGTCCAGCATTTGGCAGCGTTATGAGAAAACTTCTAATTTCCAAAAGATTGTTCATATTCGTAAGGGCTGCTGAATTCCTGGCTGTTTGCTCAGCCTTCAGTTTGCATATCACAAATAAAAATCTCAGAAAACCTAATTAATGCAGCTAGACTGTTTAATCTTTTTAAGAACAAAATAAAAAAAATATAAATTGGTGCCAAGAAGAAAGAAAATTCTTGCTTTGGTTTTGGGGAAAATGTGTAAGGGCAAAATTTTCGTAACTGTTAAAATAATTAGGTCTTAAATGGAGGTTTAGCTTCCTAAGAGCCTAAGTTACTTTGAAAATTGTTAATTCCATATCATACACGATAATCTAGCAGTTTTACATTACCACTATCTATTTATATCTTACTTATTTTGAGCTCCAGTATCTAGTGATATGAAGTTATTTAAGCAGCGAATACAGAATTTTGGAGCTGCCCATGTTTGGCCATGTTGCACAGAAGTATTTACATCCACAAGTATGCTTCAATGCAAACAGCAGTAAAATACGCTAAAAGGTATTGCAACAGATTGTTCTGCTGGAAGAGAAAATGATCCAAAAGTGCCCCAAAACGAATCCTTCGCCAGCCTTTCAGAAAACAACTATAAGTATCTACCAGAGACAATCGCTAGATGTGGTAACTCTACCATTAGTTTACTCGATTTTACACTGAAGATGAGAGCACGAGAACGTCACTGTGAGTATCTGTGCATCCTCTCCAAGGCTGGCTAATTACTGCTGCCAGACTGATTAATATTTTTACATTTAAGCCTGGACAATACTTTCTTTTTGTCTCCCACAGTGGATGGTAAAATACGGCAATGGGCTGTCCACAGAGGTTGTGGAGACCTTGGAGATGCTCAACACCCAAACGCAAAAGTCCCTGAGCAACCTGACCTAACCAGACCTGCTTGGAACAGGAGGCTGGAGTAGATGACCTCCAGATTGCCTCCAAGCCAGATTATTCTACGATTTTAACAGCAAAATAGACATAAAAACTCCCCAAGTGTCAGAGGCTGGAACCGGGAATAAGCAGAAGAAAAAGTGGATGTACACAGGCACGTTTCTGTACTGAAAAAACCACAAAACACTGAGACTTACTGTCAGCAGTTCTTTCAAAGAACTCGAGATGTTTATTAAATCTATTATTTTGTTATAAAACAATTTGATTTGTTACTAAGACTAAAAGATACATTTCAAATGAAAATTGTTTGTTGACGCTAACAGGAGTCAATGGCATTCAGCGCATGGGAATACTCAGCACCCTGGGGCACTTTCCCAAACTTGAACTAAGCTTTTAAATTAAATCCTGACATCGTATTTGGCCAGTAAGTGACAGATCCGATTATGCTGGAGAGCGACTACAGAGAGGTGGTGGGTTAGTGTTAATTTACCACGATTCGGTTTTAAAATCAGTTCCATTTATGTTAATTCCTGAGGAAACTGAAACCTTGTTTTTGTCTCCTGGAAAGGCTCAAAGTACAATATAATTGGAGAGCCATCACGGCTAATAGAGAAAAATGGCAGGAGATACCTCAGAGAGGTATTACATCGTTTTGTAAAGCAGAAACATCACAGAAAAAACCCTTATGAGAAACAGTGACCTTATCCTCAAAGAGTCTAATTCAAGGTGAATTTAGATGCAGAATTTTATCAAAGACTGTATCTTCCCACTAACAATTTTGTTTATGCCTTGGTTTTTTTCTATAGATATAACAACAGCACTCCTCAATGTGAGCTGTATCTAGCATGTGCAGAGAACAGCCTTGCTTCTCGGTTCACACGTACCAATAATTAGAAGCTTTGCAACTGTACTTAGCTCCACTTACTGTGATGAAAGATGCAGATGTCTGTTTTAAGAGCCTCTGATAAGCATTCAATTTGATCAGCCTGTACAAATAACCCTGCAACTTGTACTGTGCAAAATTACTTAACCCACTGTTCACATAGAAGTACACACTCCCAGCATTTAGACTTCGAAAGCTGAGATTTCTCGGTCAGACAGATCTGGGCATGCACCTTAAGCATTTCAATAGCGAAGACCATGTTTTCCAAAGCCATTTAGGGCCCCAGCGAGCTTCCAAGAAGCACTGGAGCAGCCCAGCAATCCCTGACAGTACCCTACATTGTGCTGAAGCACCTCTGAATATCTCTGCTGTTATCTGTTTATTTAAATTTATCCCAAAGTCCTAAAAGCCAGCAGTAGAGATGTGTTAGGCTCTCAGCATGTAAAAGTACATCCTAAATATACATACACAATGTAGGTAAGCTAGTCGCCTAAAATAAGCCGGTTAGCTTAAAGGTATTGCCACCAATTACACCACCGTTACAACTTGCAGCTTAAAATGCTATTAGAAACTTCTGGCAATAGAGCTTTGTAGTATCGGGAAACTTGTTATGACAAGTTTCTGATTATTTTAATAAGAATGATTATTTAAGCTTCCTTACATTATTGAAAATCCTACACTAACACTAGAATTGTCTTTTGCATTGGCTAAATAAATCAGCACAGTAAACAAGGGCACTAACGTTCGTTAGAAGGTGAAAGCAAAGTCAAAATAGAGAACACAGAAAATAATCACAGACTTACATTTTAAAACACAGCTAGCGTTCCCAAAACCAATTAAACATGGGTTTTGTCTTTTCCCTCAGTTTGAAACTGCTGCCATAGCTTTCTAGCTATGAAAACACCATTGTGCAGAAAACACCGGGAGAGGACAGAAGGAAACCCATGCGGCCCATTAACCTCTACGGACCCTGAGTTTATACAAGTGCACAACAGGAATAAATTACCGCTCTCTTTGGGATCCTTATAAATACGCACACGTACTCAACAACACTGGGAGAATCATTTTCCACCACAAAGGTGAAGGACCAAGCCCATACAGGACCAGGCGAGCGGACATGGGGGTGCAGGAAATCAAGCGTGCTGTCTTGCAACTAAATGCATTTTAAACTAGTCTAACGCATTCATGGTGTTGGAAATGCCAAAAGACGCTCAAGAATATAAGCGCTCATTCATAACCTGCCACTGCTGTGCAAGTTAAGTTTGACAGTAAAAGAATAAATGAAGAAAATTTCAAGCTGAAATAAAAGTTACCTATGTTAGACATAGGGGCATGTCTGCTAAAGCTATAGGGTAGGTCAGAGGTACAGCTGTGCTGTTTTACCTTTTCTTCCTGAACTCAGAGATTTTTGCATGGGTAACCATTGTTTAAAATTGCTGCTAACTTCCATTTTTTTATTTGATAGAAGTCTAAGAAGTAGCCTACGGTAACACCTCCAGTATTAACTCTCAAATTCTAGGTAGAGCTGCCCATCAGCTGACCCTAATATTGCTAAGAGAGCATTAGGCAGGCTGGCAAAAAGCCACATCCAGTTTGAAACGTGTACTAAAAATTTCCTCTGTCAGATGAATCTTTAATCTATTTATAATCTGCAACGTTTCCTCTAAACAGCACTCCATGTCTTACCTTGTATCGTTTTCCACATAAATGCCATGCCACAGAGCTAAAACATATGTCCAAATAGAAAAGTGGATTTTTTTTTTTTTAATAGCGAGATGTTTAAGAGATTGACCTTATTATAATTCAATCTACAGTCATTATTACCAGAACAACTCAAAAGCAATTCCTGTCATCTTCCCTGCTGCAGTGTTTTGGAAACCAGGGCCCCTGCTACAAGAAAGCAATTCTTTCCTTTTTGCACACCTTGTGATTAGAAAACCAAAATACTGACAAAAATTTTTACATCTCCTCTGACAGTTCTTTCTGGGAGTAAGGGTCTGCAATCCATGTTCTTGGGATATTTGTTTAGGTAATTAACATAATCTTTTGTAAATTCTTCATACGTAAAGAATTTATCTGAACCTAAACTGAAGCCAGCTTCCTCTTCCTTTCCCGAGCCGTTCCAGCGAGCGCTCTGCTCCGCTCCCCAGGTTTCCCCCTTCGCTGAAAGGGACAAGGGACCTGGAGTGCCAGGCAGAGAGATTTCAGGTTATACGGCAAGAATCCATCTGAAATGAGATAAAGCTTTTTAAGCAGCAGGTGGAAGAAAAAAAAGCTGCCGTGGATGCAAACGCAAACATTAGGGCTGTTCCCACTCACATACCCTGCTAACAGTTCACTGGGACAGCAGGCACACAGAAATTAGGCTTCCTTGCACACACCTTCATCGTGTCTGGCTGCGTAGAACAGAAGTAAATTAGCAACAAACAAGTTAGCAACTACAAAGAGCCTTTCAATAGCTGTTTTACTCTTGTACTACAATCTACACGTTACTTTTCTTTCAGAAGCCACAGAAACTAACAAAGAAAATACGTGCTGAGGTTTCGCTATGATTATTTATGACCTATTTTATGTATCTGATTATGCGGCATTCATAGTAGCCAGATTTAAGTCAAGCTGCTTACACTGCATGCTCATTCAGCAAAGAGGTATGGTTTCAGCTCTCATCTCTCTGAGCTGCACATGAGGGTAGCTGGCTTCTGGAGTCGAATTTTGAGTTGTTGGTAGCACTGACAAGCCTCACCCGAGACCAGAGACCGCCCGTCCACAGCACTGCATGAACCACAGCAGGTGGTCCTTGACCGAGAGCTTAGGACATAAATGAAAAGAAATGAGAAAAAAGTCCAGCTGTGACAGTCTCCGCAAGATGCGCGTTGTATGTTAAAAAGGAGGGTCTTGTTAACAGTTGTTAACTCTTAGATAAAGCTTTAATCTCAAAAAAAAAAACCAAAAACCCAACAAACCCCCAAACCCCAGAATCTATTTTTCCACGTGAAGAGACGTTTTGGTTTGATGCCATTCACACGCACGCTAAACTAACACAACCTTAATCCTGCCTTCTCTTACAAAACCATCGGACGTGGAGTCAGCGTGAGCAGCAAGGACACCAGCCTGACCTTTCCCAGACTCACACCGCCCACCCGAGAAGGAAAGCCGTGTGGGGAAGGCCACCGCGACGCACGGGCCAGACGGGGACGGAGCACGGCTGGGACGAGCAGGCACTGCTCAGCATCCCGTCCATGTCCTCTGCGTTACGGCGCAACCTGGCATTTACGTCCCCGACGCTCAGATAGCGAGGCACCCAGTCCACCTGGTGCCTATCAGATAGCCGGGCTACCGGGGGGAAATCTTTATCTGCTTCGTGTAACACCGCTGGATAGAGCGTCTCTGGAATTCAAATGTTATGCTGGTACTTTTGCTGTTCTAGTTACCTCAGTGACGCACTGGCCCTCTGTCTGCATCTCGCACGGATGAAACGCAGAAGGCAGGCAGCAGCTGTGTAGGACAACGGCAGAGAGACGTCTGACCGTGCTGAAAACAGCAAGCCTGGAAAAGCAGCGGTCCTGCCAACGACACTCTACACAGCCTCGCTGCAACAGGAAAAAGACTCGAGAGGGTTGGGGTTTTTTTAATCGTAAATACTGGAAATACATATGGCTGAGGCAACATGACGCTGTATGTTTCCGTTCATACCTGTGATAATTACGCCCGGCTTTGATATAGCAATTAATTTTTATGATGCTGCTAAAACATTACATTTTACCACGCATATTTTAGCAAGAACATCCTTACTTCTTACGACTGACAAAATTACACTCTCCTAGGAAAAATACCCCTCTGTCTCTACACTGCTCTGGTTCACGGTGTTCCAAACCAGTCCTATGAGTCCTTCCAATCTCCTGGAGTCAGGTGCCGATACGGAACAGAGGAAAGGCTACAGCCCTTAGTTTCTGTTTTATTCCAAACTTCAAGACTACCTTTTTTCTTGATGTTCATAATTTTTCATCTCTGCTACTGATATGTGGATGTTTCTTTAATATCTTTCTTTTTGTAGGTCATTCTCATTACATTTAGAGATGTTCTCCAAAAGATACGGAATGAGAGCTTATTACTGTACAGTTATTCAGAGGTTTTGGGATCAATGTTGCATGACCGACGAGCAGGCTGGTGGAGAAGACTGGCAATGTACTGCGAGCGGAAAATTCTGGCTACATAGGACGAACTGCTCCTCGTCAACTGATGTCGAACAACAAGACAGAACTACAAGCTAGAAGAACATCTGGAGCAAACCCAAAGTATTTAGTACGTCCAAGAAACTCACGTTACCCAAAAGTCTCTTTTCTTCTATTTTACAACGCGTCATCTCATTTTATGATGTTCCAGAATTCAGGTAACAACATAAAATTTCTAGTTTCACATTAGGAAAACAGCGTTACAGACTACTAGAAAGAAAAATCAAGTGGAGAGAAAGCCCCGCTGCCAGCAGCGTAAGTTCTGAGTCAGAGAGAAGTCTCTCTGCTTGGAGGGGTCAGACGCTGTTCCTGGACCTTCTGGATCACTCCTCAACAGGAATGCTTTGGACTTGGCTCTAAGCTTTCAGGTAACAAGACAGCCATTAAAAAGGAAGCAGTCAGTAGAACGCTATTAATTACACCCTCTCTGTCCCCTCTCCTCAATTTAGTATCTTTTAAAGATGAAGGGGTTTAGGACAGTAAGGACTGCAAGGTCTAAACTTCCCTCAGTTGTGCAAAGTTTGGGGCAGCAGGCTTCTCTGAAGGAGACACAAGGGCAGCAGGCAGAACTATTCAAATAGGAAAAGAAACTAAAAGAAAAACTGATTTACTTCTCACTTTGATATTCTTATGGAGACGCACAAATAGATCTCAATTTTTATAGCCTTTAAGGGCAACACATCATGAGACTCAGTCTTTCAAACTGAATTTAAATGCATCCCTAAATTATAGAAAAAAGGCTTTTGTTCCCATAAGATGGCAATCAAAACCAGACACACTAAATAATGTCACTGTTATGAGTCTAGGCAATTTTATTTCCAATACAAAAGAATCCTTCTTATGCAAAAACTTTGATTAATTATTTTGCATCAGGAAGAATGAATCTTTTTTAATTGTAGCGAAAAAATTCATTATTGATTAAAATGTCATTTTAAGTAAGACATTATGGAACCAAAAGATCATTTCTGCTCTTTCCAAATTAAGCATACAAAACTAAAATTTAAACTGTAAGTAAAAAGCCATATATTGCATTGGAAGGAATCTCCAATAATAGTAACTACTTTATATTGGTACAAACAAACTTTGTCTTAATTAGATTGACCTTTAAAAAGCTTCTCAAGCATTTGAGAAATGTAAATACTTAAAAGCATGATTCATTCACATTCCTGTTTGCTCAGTGAACTCTGAAAAGCTTTGAAACACAGAGCTGGGGCCAATTCCATCCTTCCCGCGGCTCCGCTGGGGTCGGTCCAGCCAGGCCTGGGATGAGTTTGGTCCCTTCTGACGGCACGGTGACCCGGGGTGATCGGGACCTTGCATACACATCGGTGCAGCCGTGAAACACAGGAGGAGCTACAACAACTAGTTACTTGTGAGATGAGCAAACGGTTGATGGGGTTGAAGACAAAGTGGCATCGTTGTACCAGAAGAGCTACAGTTCATGTCATTTACCCACAGATCATGAATTTCCCTAAGAAGATTCCTACTTTTTAGCATAAGCATACAGACTACAGCACGTCTTTTCCCACGCAGATAGTCCACAGAGATTATTCCTTATGGTTGGTGTGCGTTGACTTGCGAAACGTCCCGTGTGGAAGACTCGCAGGACCACACGGGCAACCTGCAGATTCTGTCTCAGAGCAATTTTCTTTTATTGATGCTGAGCTTATCCTTGCTAGAATGAGGAAGTGAAATTGATATAAGGGAATTTATTTCGCCAGTTTATGATGCTGTTTCACAGTATGTGGACCTCACACATCAGAGGATAACAGAGCTCATGTTTCAATGCTCAGACTTGTCATCTCTCTCTCCCCCCCACCTCTTCTTCCAAGTGACCGCTGCACAAACCTTACAACCAGCATAATAAGAAATAATAGATGACCTTACTCAGCAAGTGGCTGTGTACAGAAGGGCTGTAGAATTTGGAATAAAACCCAACAAATACAGTAACAAACCTCAGACTTTGCCTGAAATGGAGAACAACGGAGATGGATGTATATCGTACCAAGGTCAAAGAAAACTAGAGTCAGATCCTTAAAAATATTACTTGTATACACAACTATACCATCATAAAACTGACACAATCCTGCTCAGGCTGCCTGCTCTGTGTAGCTACGTGCAACCTTCCCTTCAAAGGTAGTTCGCATCCTCAGGATTCAGCCGTGCCAGCAGAGAGAGCATCGCTGCCTCAGCCGTTACGACTCACTTTTACCTACGTCCACAGAAAGCCTATTCCCCCTCATCACCGCGTGCGCTTCTGATTGTTCGTTTGAAACTGTCAATTTAAAACATTTCTCTTATGAACTTTAGCTCTAACTAGACTACAGAGACTGTGAGTGTTCCTAGCAATAAAGATTAAGGCTGGGAAGGACAAGCAAGTATCATAAAAATAACAGTGTATAATTGGGTAGCCTACCATAGCTGGTGAAGAGAAATGAGCAGGTCAAGCAATCGAGAACCAGAAGAAATGACCTTAAAAAAGTTCTGTCTGGGGACAGGCTGCCGATGGTCTCATCAGCATTCAGCTCCACCACCACAGTCTGGAGGAGGAAACATAATGCAGAAAATGGAAAGGAGGGAGATAGAAGAGCAGTGGGAAGAAAAACATCTTTCTTAATTCAGCCAGGGAGGAGATGGAAACCAGCCGTCTGCAGTGTTTTTTTTTTTTTTTGCCCTCTCTCTCTCTTTTTTTTTTTTTTTTTTTTTTGATATGAGTCCTCTGGTCTGTGACCCACCCACTAATATATTTTCAGTATCAACTATAATCTTTAAGAAAAAAGATTAGAGACTTACAAAGAAAGCAGTTGGTAGGAAGGTGCTGCCAGATCTTTTACGGCATATTCTTATTGTTTCATGAGAACTGAGAGGGTCCTTGGGTGGGATTTCCAACAATGCTCAGCCGATTGATGTGCTCAGTGATTTTCAGCAAGAGCCAGACACCAATCTACCTTTTATGTCTCTGAAAATCTCTTTTTACTTGTAAGCTTTTCAAGACAGATTGTGGTTTCCTAGGTGTTTATATAGCTCCTTCGGCATTTGGGTGTTATGGCAATATAAAGTGATATTGAGAATTGGTTATTTTCTGTCATCTAGCTTTTCCATCAGGTTTTTACACCTTTTTATAATGAAAAAAGCTTTTCTGGGAAAAAGGACAAATTTTGTAAATGCATACATATATACAATTTTCACATGTGTTTACAGGTTATCAGTGAGAAACTGAAAACCTCCAGATTTTTTTTTTGTTGCGTTCTTCAGGATTCCATTTTTCAATCATGATACTTTTGCCTAAATATTTTCAACGAAAACCTATCTGAATATTTCCAGCAAAAAGTGATCTCTCTAAATTTTACTTCTAAGCTTTTCTAACAGAAGAGAAAATAAACTGCAGGTTTAACCAAACAAGAAAATCCCATTCAGCTAAGAGTCCCCGCACACGGGGAGGGCGGATGCTCTGCATTCATGGACTACACAGGAGCAGCTTTTTGGCCGTGAGCCGAAGTCCTTCTGATCCCCGCTCCACGTACACGGCAGCACCCATCACCCAGCAGAGGGTCGGGTGGAATTACTCCTTCGAAGGTGGCACCTGCCCAGCAGCCACAGAGATTCAGTTTCTAATTTCCATTACTACATTGCAATGATTTCATAATTAGACAGCGATAATAACGTGACTAGAGGTACGAGATGAGAACTTCTTCGTAACTTCAATCTCTTATCGTACAAGGGGTGAATAGCAACGGACACACTGGCAGTGCTGCTCGCCTTCAAACCCATTTAAATTTTTCATGCTCCGGCATGAGTTTTGATCCAAACCATCAGATAAGGAATGGTGCAGAGCCCCTGCACGCACGCAGCGTTATTCATACATTGTTTATTCCCCACACTGTTGCTTCAATGACATAAAAAAAATTATTACTTTTCAGCAGGGATAAGCACTCTGTTAGGAAAATGCCATCCCCAGATGAAATAAATATGCAAAAAGCCAGAATCAAATATTGTCACCAGGCAGGTTCCCTTCTACTCTGCTCAGGTCAAACATGAAGACAAGCTGTAGGAGGTAAACCCGTATCTGCTTTGCCATATGTCACCCCATCATACTTATCCTCAGACCAGTTCGCTCTTTCAAATGTCATTAAAACCGACTATATTGAAAAATACCTTAAGATCGCAGCATCTGTGGTGCTCCTGACCCATGATATTTAGGTCTATAAAAGATTTTCACCAATATGCTATAAACGAGCAGGCACGCGCTCCATTCGTAGATACGCAAGGCTTGGTCCTGCGAGGTGATGACAGCCCTCAGCTCTCATCAGCCTTAAAGTGATGAAGATACACAGCAACTCCTAAGATCTGCCCTGCACTAAATAAACAGACAGTTACACGTTTAGCTCCAGATGCTGCACAAGTCTCTCCCACACAACTTCCCTCGCTTCTCCCTGCAGCTAACAGAAATACAAGGCTTGTGTTATTACCACTGTACTCTTTTCGTATTAATAAACAATTCAGTGAAACATTCACTCACAGCACACTGTCTATTAGCGCATTTATTTTTTCGTAAGGTTTTTAAACAAGTCTATGGGCTGAAACCTGTGGAAAATCTAAAGAAAAACAGCTGGGCTATTTCTCTTATGGAAAATAACACGAAATCTATGCTGGACTTGCTGTGTCCTAAATCACCCAGAATTCACCTGTCCCTGCTCTATGTGACGTACCCGTCACGGTGGGCACGTCGGCTCACAGGACCCATACTTTCCAGGCCAGGAGCCCAGCATTTTCACTGCAAGGCCACCAAACCTCATTCTGACTTTTTTTTTTTTTCCTTCCACCCACAGCACACCGTTTTTCTGGAAAACTGCCCGAGATGTAAGAGGTACGAGATCTCAGGGGCTTTAGAAAATGCAAGGAAGCCCATGTCATCATTCTGATATTGGTTCATTGGTTCTTCGGTGCTCATTTTCACATAGGGATTATTTCAGACAGGACTAACAATCACATTAACAGATTAGCTCTGGCACTTCTAAAACATGCACTAGCGCCTCGAGTTTTCAACAATTTTGCAAATGAGAACCAATAACCATCAAGAAATGCTGGTTTTGGTGAAAGAATCACTATATATTTTTTATATTTAATTCATTTTAGATACTATCAACTCTGATTACTATGCACGATGCTGAAGGAGAGGCCACCAACTTGACTGCATTAGGCTGCTGCATATCACTCATCCTACAACTTCAGGGTGCTCTAAGAGCAGAGTTTACAATTAAGACCTACGTTCCACTCAGGCAGCTGAGGAAAACCCTGAACGCTGGCACAAAACCCACCGGCAGCACAACGAAAAGCAGAGACATCGGAAAGCTTAGGGTTCATTTTAAGGGTGCCACCCCCAGCTCCACTTTACCAATGATGCCTCTTGTAGAAGAAAAACCACTTAGAGCGAGACGCAGGTGTTATGTTTATGGCAGAGATTTGTTCTCAGGATTTCCAGGGATACCCACGGGCTCAGCCGGATGGCGCAAGCTGGAGCCCATCTCCTTCAGCTGCCGCTCTCCCCCACTGCAATGCCATCCATACGCAGCACTAGCTGCGGTCTCGGTGTTACACCGACAGATTTAGGAAATGAGTGGCTAATAAAACAAGCGACAAGATGCAGAGTTAAATTCCCAGGGGATCTGGCCATCCACAGCGGAACTGAGGTGCAATGAATCCGTTCAAAATCCAGCACAATACTGAAACTAGCTACAGGACCATCCAGGGATTGTTTCCTGTAAACTGTAAAAAGCATCACTGCGCAGGTGCAGAATTTGGGTCTAGTTCCCTAGTTTAAAGTGGCTACCGTTTCAGCTCATCTATTATCAAAATACATTTAATACTTTATAAAGCGTTTGCACCTGCCATCTCCAACCGAGGACTAGGTTTTCATTACGTTATAGACCGCTGGATATGCTTGTACCAAATTATATGAGACTTTACCTCTGTTCAGTAACGCGCAAGAGGCCCACTGGTGACAAAAATCTCCTTGGACTAACACGGAATAAAAAAAGATTGTCCCTACGCCCAAGTTCATACAGCCTAATTTAACATAGGTCTAGGCATATTTCTGCAACAGACCTATTACAAATCACAAAATTCATTAATTCTCAAGTACTAGGCAAAAAAAAAAAAAAGAGACAATCTTTGGGCAATCTGTTACACATTTCTCCTTAAAACCTTCTTTAACAAAAAAAGATTAACTCTGTAATGTTAGATTTAAGAGATCTGAACAAAATTACAAAGGCGGCATGCCACACAGATGTCTTCACTTCCCCAGCAGGCTTGGTTCTCATCTACCCCACGGAAATTCGGCTAGAGGAGCTGCGATTTTCACCTGCTGGAAAAGAGTTGCACTAAAAGTCTTTTTGCTTCTCTTGCAACTTACACAACACGATGCTGCATATATCTGCTTTGTCCTATACATTAGAGATGTACACATCTCAATTACCTGTTTGCTCAAGAGACTTTTCCAAACAGAGAGCAAAGGCTGGCTGAACATTGCCTCCCTAAGGCCCGTGTAACTCGTTCAAATCACACACGTGGGCTTTGCAACACGAGATGAACCCGCAAGCCATCAGCTACGCAAGAAGCACGGAGCGATGTACTTCATTAACCACACATCCTGCTAGATTATTACTGCTCCAATAAATAATAATCCCTGCACCTATCGCCCACTTCAAAAATCCCAGATACAGAGAATAGTCCAAGGAGAATAAAGCGACCTTTGTTCTCCTCTGCAGTGTGGCACCTCGCTGGCCCTGAGGACAGTCCGGCGATCAGCTTCTCGTACCCCAGCTCTTTAACTCTTTGCTCTTCCACCCTCCCGTTGTCAGAAATAACTACACTGCTCTTTTTCCTCAAACAGGCTCTCCCCGAGGTTTCTATCAGCACAACCACAGGGACCCGCCGCTGAACGAACCCAGCTGCTTCACTCACACATCCGTTTTCTGGCCCCTCCGCAGTCCCAGTCCAGCAAACACACAGGCGATTTTCTTAAAAGCACATAGAGAGTACTCAAGGCACATGGGACTACTCAGATACTTACCTGTGGTTTACGTTAAGATGTAGGAGGGCAAAATTATTTTATTCTAAGTTATTCGCAACATGGCCGTTGCTTTTGGTTGAGGAACATGACTACACCACTATGGAATAAGAGCTGTTGCTTATTTTCCATACTATACCCATTAGAACATTTTTACAAGCCATGAATACAAGAAAAACACCTTGCTTTCAGCATTCTGGGAAATGTTTTCATCTGTACAGGTGACGGGTTAAGTAAGTATTTCTAAGGCTTCTCCATTCGCTCCTGAAGACCTCAAAATGCCCCATTACTTTTTGGAAGAGCCCTAAGTTCAAATGGTTAGGGAAGCAAAACACTGTTTAAGTTTAAAAAATGATCAGGTTGCCAACTATGAAAAAAATCAATTGCTGCTTCAGTTGCACCAAAATATTAGGTCAGGCTGGATTTTTCAGCCAGTGCAAACAAGCAGAGGGGAAAAACAAAACAAAACAAAACAAAACAAAACAAAACAAAACATAACCACCACAACAAACCACAAACAAGGCCAGGTTCAGTCCTTCGTTGCCATGAAGTGAAGTCCACAGCTTCATACAAGCTAATTGCATGACAAGATTATTCAAAACTTTTCACATCTATGTAGTGGTTTTTGTCCATAAGCTTCCTAGAAAGCTTAACACGCATTAATTTTAACTTCAGACTAGAGTAATAAAAAGTCCATTCTAAGTTCATTAGCATCCTCTTACCTCCCCCAAAAATACATAGTAGACCCTTGACTCCACAGTAGAAACAGTAAAACTACCAACAGTGACCTTCCTACATTCAGACAGAAGAGACCAGATTTCATTAGTATTCCTGTTAAGACAACAGAGCCTCGCTGTAAATTACTGGTTGTTACCAAATTAGATGGTACAGAACAGATTGCTTCTGTGTGCAGCATCAGACTCGACGCTGCTGCTCAACCTCACTCTGCGACTTGTCAGGACAGGCTGCGATGGACTGATCACACAGTGCTGGAAAGAATTAGTATGCTGTGCTGTTGCCGAGCTTGAAATCTCGAACACAGAAGCAAGTTCGAGTACATCTGCTGCTTCCAGAAGACGACGATCATCAGGATCTTCTCACCATCAGCTGTGCTACCTCACCCTTGCACGCTGAGCAAGCAGCACACGGCTGCTGTCATTTGTTGTTGCTAATTGTTCCGGCCATCTTCCTACCGGAGGAGCTGGAACAGTTCTGGAAGAACAAAAGCTGTGGGGCCAGGGGGATTGCCGCTCACTGCTCAGGATATGCTGTAACTCATCTAGGACACGTGAAGCTACAAACCAGAAGAGGGACCGGCAGACCAGGAAGCTGTGACGAGCCCTAGTCACGAAGCCAGAAAAATTAGAAGCAAGCTGGTTTTTTTGGACCTAGAAAGGAAGGAAAAAGACCTCACCATGGATTGCAAAGGCAACCGGCAAACTGCCAAGGTGGCTTGGTGAAAGTTGAGAGCTATGAGAGAGAGCACCAAGCCAGGCAGATATTCTTCGGTTCCTTATCTTACTCAGTGCTTTATTTGGGTTCTGGACCTTCCAGTTTCACCTATGGGAATCACGCCAGAATACCTTCATTATCTAAAACAATTTGTCTATGTGATACTCCCAAATCACACTGCACGGCTTTTCAGGTTCATTAACTCTCTACATGTGGGTCACGGGCATGTACAAGGGCAAAGGGGAAAGCCATCTCATCTTGTTAAGGATTCCCTGGATTTCCCATTCAAATTTAAAAAAACAAAAAAAACCCAAACCAAAACAAAACCAAAAAAACACCACACCACCAAAAAAAACCCAACACAAAACCAATTCCGGTAAGTAAAACCTTACTTTCCACATAGCAAGTTTCAGAAGGGACCATAGATGTTCGGGTATTTTTATGATAGAATTATTTCCCTGGTTCACTTTTCCCTTCAGACACATCTTTTCTTTTATCTCGTCTTGGCCCTTTATCATACAATAAAGATTAATTTTGAATTTCTGCTGATTGTATGATCTTGGACTTCACGAACAAAAACCCCTCTTTTATGGCAGACATTAATATTCACAGTGACAGCCCTGAACTGCTACTTTCAAAAAGGTTTAATAATTTTCTAAAACCTCTTGATTTTGTCACAATGAGTTGTATTCAGGCTAACTTTTCTACTTGTCTTGGGCTATGCCATTTACCTTGAGCCTTGTCTGGGTAATAAGCACTAGTCAAGTCCCTTATTCATTATGTCACTAATAGCAATTTCTTTTCCTATTATTTATAACAGATAACTTCTGTGCAGAGCAGAAACGTGGGAGAAAAGTACTTTTCCTCTTCTCTTCAGGCACTGTCCATGCAAACCCATGTCTTTCATTCAAAAAATGAACTTTAAAAGTAGAAAAGGTGAATTAGGAGCCTGTCATTGCAGGCTTTTTTCCCAGCTTGGGATTACACCCACTCCAGAGATGGCCAGGAACTCCCCCGGGGCATCGGCAAGGGGAAAGAAAACTCAACTCTGAACATAAATCAAGTAGTTGCCTTTGAAGTAAGGCTCCTTCTGCCAGACAAGGCAGCGCTTCAAACAGGAGCTTCTTTCCCCAGAAACCTGGGGGCAGATAACCCCACTTCCAGACAGGGCTCCTCACAGCAGGAAGCCAAGGTTAAAAAAAAATTCAGTAAAGGGTTTCTTAGATTAAAATGTCCCACTTAAGCAGACCATAAGCTTTTGAAGGGAGATAAAAAGCAGGTGGGAATACGTATCATTGAGATGCCTCCTCCAACGAAGTCAGAAAAAGGTATTTTTTTCTTGAGCTGGAATACTTTGTTAGTAAAGATTAGAAAAAAATAATTTGGGCTTGGAGGACAGAAACTGGCACATACCAGTAGTGTCCTATATTTAGTAAAGTTAGCTTAAAAATATGTATTTACTCGGCTGGCCTGAACCTGCGGTGCACGGTACAGAATTGGGATGAGGATCTCCCGCCTTCAGAGAAAGCCAGTGGTGCATCCAGCCAGGACAAACAGCGTGACCTGCAGCGGGATCAGGGCACAGATCACCGGGATGCTATGCATCACCCAGCTGCTCTTCCCCAATTGCCCCAAAGGGTCATTTTGATAACGATAAAATGCTTCACAAGAGACTAAATCCAGTTTCTTTCCAAGCCATCTTTTTTCTGGATGTCTATCGCACGCATCGAGTAGCGATAGGATTAAGCTTAGCTGCTCTCTAGATGACACACCACACTCTAAACAGCAAGTCTCTGATGATTTCGTACCGATAAAAATGCTTTGAACCACAGTCTAAATATTTTGTTCCTTGAAATATTTAATAAACCACTCATTTATTATTCTGTACTGATCAAGAGATTTCAGAGAATCGCACAGTAAATTTCTGTAACAAAGCTGTTAGCACTGGGCACAGCTAACTTTCAGCAGCGCTGCTCTGGTGGCTTTGATCTCCTTTTTGTTTCGTTGCCATTAGCAATACAGGCTTGCCTTTACCCCACCCTCATTTTTGCTCTGGATGAGTATTGATGAGGTTAGGAGGATTATTCACTAGCTGCATCCTACCACCTGCTCCTCTGATCCTTGGCTTTCAGGGCTTTGAATACATTGTACACATACCTTGGGCTCAGTTTTTACAAACACTGATAATCTTCTAGTTCCTCGAGGCTTGTTTCCATCTTATTTGAAGACAGATGTAATTAATAATCTCCTTTTAAGGTCTAATTTCTTTTTAGTTAAAGTCAGCTTTCATCTCCTTACTAATCTTCCTTTAATTTCAAAGGAGACTCTAAAGTTAGAGAGTGAGCAATGACATCTGTAGAAAATAATCACATCTGTGAAAAATATTTAATTGCATTTTTTTATACTAAAAGTTTTAGTCTGACTTCCAAATAACTACAGATCTGTTCTGATATTAGTGTTCAGCAGACCCTTCACTTCTCCCCCACCATTTCTCTGTGCTTGCTGACAAAAAAGCCTCTATATCCTAGTGTTGAAAGATTTTTTCATATCTTTTTGCCATTTTATTTAACTTGGACTTTTTTTCTACCACTTTCCCATATACTGTTCCAGATTGAGGACAACTGTTTCTTTCGGTCTGCAATATTTGTGGTATTGGAACAGGAACTTTTCGGCTCTAACTTTGGTTTGATCTACGTATGCAAGACAGCATCAGGTGGCAATTAATCTTCTAAATTTGCAATAAAACCCCCAGGAACATAGCATTCATCAAGTCAATGTCTAAATGAGATGTATGAAAATGTATTTTAGTACATTTGATTGCATTCTGTTTAAACAAAGTTCTACTTCAACAAGGCAAATCGTCAACTAAATTTATGGCCAAAGGGCATCCCTTCTCACAATGGAAAAGCTTTTCTTTACCTACCTTTCCATCTAATTAAATTCTCTAGAGGTGGAGTTGACATTTCCTAGCTGCTTTTTGTCCTCACATTCTCTTTTATGTCTCAAGATTATCTAGGTCCACTTTGGTGAAACAGTTAAATACCAGATTTGCTCTCTTTTTCATATAGAGCAAATAATCTGCACATAGTCTACCGATTAACTGCATCATACACATCACTTATTTGTAGGTCAGATAGATAATTTAATACTTCTAACTACAAAATGGATTGACTTCAAAAGAGACACTTACTGTTACAATGCATGGCAGACACTTGGTGTGTACACTGCCTAAAGACCATTTCCCATCCCAAAAATGAATCTTTAGAAGCAACGGTATGAAATAATAGTGTGTTAGAAACAGTAGGAAAACCATCTGATCCATACACAGACCAAGACAATTTGATAAACTAAATACAATATTCTGTATCTATTTAAGTCCTGGACAAAAATTCAAATCCTCCTTTCTGCTGTTCCACCATCTTAGTGAACTTGTATGATGTTTCACCATGAAGAGACTCGGCAACCCTCCTCCCAAAAACTACGCATGTAATTTCTTACGTTTCAATCTTCCGTAAGATTAAATATGTCACATCAAAAATTGTCATTGACCTGAAGCTGACTGGTTATCTGCTACGAAGGTGGTATTTTAATTACCAAAGTTAATTACCATCTCCATGGAATGCAATTTCCTAACTTCATGCCGTTGTAGAATAGGAAATGGAAAGTACAAGCGGTGCAGAATCCACAGAAGGTCTACACAAAGGCTTCTGTATGACTAATTGGTCTGAAATTTAATCAGTTAAATTTCTGTTTCATGTTCCTTTGATAAGATTATCTTAATTACTTTTTACAGTATCTAAGTAGAAGAAATAAAGAAAAAACTATCTGCTGAAGGGGAAAAATAATTCATAAGTCTAAAGGGAGAAAGGAAAATAAGGGGAGAGGGAATACACATCTGTTGATTAGGCTACATAAAGCTCAAGTCTTATACTTCCAACCCTTCCTGTTTCCCAATAGTCACAAATATACCGAACTCTTCAGAAATTTGAACTTGTACTCGACCAAATTGCACAATTCTTTTTAGTCCTTGTCTTCTTTAAAAGGCTTCTTGTCTGAAGTGGTTATACATAAACATGCCAAAATAAGGGCAAGGATCATACGTCCCATCAGCTCCAACACTGCCCTTGTGGTGTACTAATGCTGTTCTGACATTTTGCACGTTTTGTATGTTGGCTGCACAGTCTCTACTGTCAAAAGAAAAAAAAATACGAAATTTGAGACACAAAGATTTAAGATAAAAGAGAGATTTCATCTGCAGTATCCAAGGTCCCACAGGGACTTAATAGTCTCACCAGTGGAGAACCCAGGGGCCCTTTCATTTTTACACCTCGTCTCGGGCTAAAACACGCGTCATGCTTAGAATGCCTATGCTGCCAAAAGCCAAAGTCAAAGCCCTCAGGAAACTTATCTTTGGATTCGTCTCAAGAATTGTTTATGTATTCAAAATGCCACGTCAATGCACACGCTGTCGTAACATCTAGCAAACAAGCAGGAGGGAGAAGGCAGCGCCACAAACCAGGAGCGCCGAAAGCCCCCGCGGAGGCTGCAGAGTCCGGGCGTGCGGAGGCTGCGTGCAAGGCGAGAGCAAGACCATCCCTCTAACGTGCTGCGCCAGGAATAACTCAATCACACTGCCCCACGGGGAACAGCAAGGATGCGGATTTATTTTCACCTATCGCTGCTAACCTCTCTTCTCTCCATCAGCTCCCTGCTGGGTACTAAGGTGACAGATTTGGGCTCCTCTGTCTTCGTAATGCTCCTCGGAAAGAGGGTGAGCTCTCTGAGCGCTCCTTACCCAATTCTCGTGGCATTCAGCTCAAAAGCGAGCTGGCTTGGCACGGCAAATAGAGCTTTCCTCACGCCTGGCCCTGGAGAGTCTCTGAGCAGGGAAATGCTCCGGTAAGTCCAGGAAAACAGCTATTTATGCGATCAGAAACAAAAAAATCCAAGCCCACGTGAGCTCTCACTTGCAAAGCGCATTTTAAGCGTGCGTGTACCGACCCCGTTGGACGAGGACTGAAGTATTCCCCTGGCAGACCATTGCTGTCCTCCCGCAGCACAAGCCCTTGCACCATACTCTGTGGGGGGGACCAACACGCACGATCCCATTACATCCCTTCAGTATTATCGTAGAAGAGATTTGGGATCATTTCTCCAAACTCAGCTCAGCAAACTGCAGATTTGTAATTCAGACATGGACAAAGCCACCAGGCACCAGTTCACGCATGCTCACAGGGTGCTTTAGAAGACCGCGGCAGATTAATTCCCCTCTCCTTAAAAACCCAACTGCTCTACAAGCTTCCGATTTTTAAAATATGCTTTGTTCTCTATTCAGATATTAACTCCTGTGTTTACATACTTAGTGGTATGTAAAAGCTGTTCATTTTTAATTTGATAGAAGAGGTTCAGTGTTTCCAAATGTACGTTTTTGATAAATGTGATTTATGTGAGATTAAAAGAGTAAAATTAATGTCTGTACTTATTTTGTTTCAGTTATGTCAACATTTCATTTGCATAAAATATTGTTTTCATTCCTCTTTAGTGCAACACATAATAAAGCTTTGTATTTTTAATTTATCTAGATGAAAATGAAGGTTCTGCAGCCGCGTGGAGAATCTTGTTTAAGAATAATTTCAGGTTTGGTTTCATTTAGCTGAAAAACAAGATTTTGGACTGCCAGAACTTCTCTTACAATAGAGGTCTGTTTTTTTCAGGTAACTCTTAACTTACATTATTTTAAGTCTGTACCTTTTTAGGCAAATAGTCACTTGAAATCTGTCTGTTCAACATTACGGCGGGTCTCGTCCTGTTATTGTTTTTCTTCTGCGGTAGAAATAATACATTACATTTCTAGCAGTGATATATATTTCTATTAAAAAAGATTAGACAAAAATAAAACCCAAAAGATGCTTTATCGAAATCCTCTCAACTCAAAGGGCTGTTTCCACTCAGACTCATGGATACTGAGCAAGGTCCTCTTTCTCTCTCGGAAATTAAATGAAGGCTCTGAACCAACCAAAGTTTAATGACGCTGCAGCTGTGTCCACACGTGCAAGCTGCAAATGACAAGAGATACGTTGTGATCCCAAAATTTTGTTCCTTCAGTCCTAGACACTAAGGAGAGAGGCAGCCTTTGAAATGTTACATTATAAAATCTGTTCAAGAAAATAAACTGAATCCTGGAGACATTTGAGCTTCCTCATCCTCATGGGATTCTGGTCCCTGTGATAATTAGCAAAGAAATGGACTTAAATGGAAGACACCTTTCTTGTTGCTGTCCACGAGCAATTTATGAATCGGATAAAATTGCTACAGCTAAATGTTTCAAATAAGCTGGCAATCCCACTGTTTTCTAGCACTGCTCTCAGCTATTTTGATTCTCCAGACACGTAAAAGGCAGGAGTTATGCATTAATTATCATCTAATATTCTTAATCAACATCAACTATAAAATTCTTAGTCAAGCTCTTGATCACAAACTTAATCATGCCTAGCCCAAACTGATTCACCCTGTTAAGTGGGATTCATTAAAAAGGCTCTGCTATCACATCATCAGATACTTTCCAAATATGATACTTTTTTAGTGACAAACAACATCCAGTTGAAGCAATCACCACAGGGGCAAAGACAGAATTTAATTAAATAGGATGGACATTTGGCTTCGTGTGAGCTAAACAGCTGTCCAAGGAAGAGAAATCTAATGCCCCAGTTCCATCGTTTATGTATTATGGGCTATTTCTGAAGACTCTCGTGATACCTACCGGTCTAACAAAAAGAGCAGAAACCTGATGAAGAAGAGTAGTCATGAAAAGTTAAAATACTTTTTTTTGCAGTTGTAAAAAGTAACAAGTCATTCTCAGGGTAAGCAATAACTTGAAGAGCAATTATAGCTCCCATGGGGTGTTCATGCACATCTCACTCTAGCTAGTTTAAATACTGAGCTTTCTTTGTAATGTACTCTCTTCTCGTTTAACTGTACAACAGCTCTCAGCAACAGCGAGGGTGGCTGGGAGCTCCCAGGGCAGCCCGTCACAGCCTACGCAACTGAAATTGTGTTTTCCACTACTGGAATTGGCGCTGGTCCCACTGTACGTGGCAGCTGAACACCCTGGATCAAAATACCAGGCTAGCCATCACACAGGATCAGTGGGATGTGTGTGTTCTGGAAGAATTCTCTATGAAATCAGTTTCTGTTTCTCCCCAGAGTTTAAAGGACTGGGAGGTAGCATTACTTTTGATCACCTGGTACCTGAAGGATGAATTCAGTACTACTAATATAAGGTCAATCAAAATGCACAGATGGATAATCAAAATACACATTGGGGAAGAAAGAAAATCAGACATTTTTTCTTCTGTCAAGTGCGAGTAGGTAAGTCTTCTTGATGGATAGTTTGAAAATCCAGGTTGACTGTTCCTTAAATCACTACAGTCCGTAAAACAACACTAGGATAAGGTATCCATTATGACAAATAAGTACTTAATAAAACTTTGAATTGGTTTTTCTACATCTCGGGGAAAAACAAAAAGGCATCAGAAAAAAAAAAAAAATCACAGTATGTTGACAACTGAGAAGTTTCCATTCATCTAACACATGATATCTTCTAAATACAAGTGAATTCCTTGGACAATTATGAATGACTGGTTGCTATCTGAGAAACAATCCTTTTAACGTTCATTAAAAGATTTATGTCACTCAGAAGTTGTAGAACAAACGGAATTTGCAGTCTTTGAAAATTAAATGCAAGCTTGTACCTGATTTATTACAGAGCTGTTGTAATCAATAATAGAATTGAAGCTTAAAAGCACAAGGTCTCATCTGACAGTATAGCATCTTCATCTGCCCTCTCTACAACAGCTAACTTCTGGTCCATGGCATCTTTGGTGATAAGAACCACTTTCTGCCAAAGAGACATCCCTTCCTATCGATTTTTTTTTTTCTTTTTTTCCCCACCAAGTACCTAGGTAGATTTAATAGTGCTCTTTCACCCTGTTTTGTATGTGCACAGAATCTAATCTCACTTTCTAAGCTGTACTTTTTATCAAAAGAAAAATGGGTTTGAACCGGCACTCAGGAAGCCTTATCTCCAAAGATCGTCCATCAGTTACCCTGGTTAATTAACTAATGCATAACTTCTCTTTATTGATGACAAAGCCTGGTGACTTTGAACTTTCAGGTCCCAATCAGATGGATAGACACTATTTTTCTCATTAAGGCTTCCTACTTGGTATGGTCTCACAGGATCTTCAAGCTAAAATTCACGTTTCATTGTATTGGGCCATTCGATTTGCCTGGTTGTGCTTTACTTCCACACCTTCCAACACTAGCCCAGGAGTTTCCTTTCCAGCACCACACGGATATGTTTGCCTCCTACACCCCGTACGCCTGTTTTCCACCTCATGCTCTCCACCATAGCTCCATGTAGTACAATAATGTTATCTGGGATGCAGGGTCTCCCAAGCAGCAAGTCCCTGTCCCTGCGGGAAGATCCCCAGAGGAAGCAGATGACATTTTCCTATCTGATAACTAGGCAGGTATATTGGCTTTGCATAGCAAGGTTCTGGGAGCCGGGGGCTACCGGGGTGGCTTCTGTGAGAAGCTGCTAGAAGTTTCCCCCACGTCCAACAGAGCCAATGCCAGCCGGCTCCAAGACAGACCCCGCTGCTGGCCAAGGCCGAGCCCATCAGTGACAGCGGTAGTGCCTCTGGGGTGACGTACTTAAGAAGGGGGGAAAAAAAAAAACCTGCTCACTTGTAGCTGGAGAGAGGAGTGAGACATGAGAGAGAAACAGTCCTGCAGACCCCCCCAGGTCAGTGCAGAAGGAGGGGCAGGAGGTGCTCCAGGCGCCAGAGCAGAGATTCCCCCGCAGCCCCTGGGGAAGACCCTGGTGAGGGTGAGGCAGGCTGTGCCCCTGCAGCCCAGGGAGGTCCACGCTGGAGCAGATCTCCACCCACAGCCCGGGGAGGGCCCCACGCCGGAGCGGGTGGGTGCCCGAAGGAGGCTGCGACCCCATGGGAAGCCCTCACTGGCAGGACCTGTGGCCCCGTGGAGAGAGGAGCCCAGGCTGGAGCAGGTCTGCTGGCAGGAGTTGTGACCCCACGGGGGACCCACACTGGAGCCGTCTGTGCCTGAAGGACTGCAGCCCCTGGGAGGGACCCAGGCTGGAGCAGTTCGTGAAGAACTGCAGCCCGTGGGAAGGACCAATGTTGGAGAAGTTCATGGAGAACTGTCTCCCGTGGGAGGGACCCCAGGCCGGAGCAGGGGAAGAGTGTGAGGAGTCCTGCCCTTGAGGGGGAAGGAGCAGCAGAGACAAGGTGTGAGGGACTGACTGTAACCCCCATTCCCCAGTGCCACTGGGCGGGGGGGAGGTAGAGAATTCGGGAGTGAAGCTGTGCCCAGGAAGAAGGGAGGGGTGAGGGGAAGGTGTTTTAAGATTTGGTTTTATTTCTCATTACCCTACTTTGGTTTGATTGGTAATAAATTAATTTTCCCCAAGTCGAGTTTGGTTTGCCCGTGATGGTAACTGATGAGTGATCTCTCCCTGTCCTTGTCTCGACCCACGAGCCTTTTGTTATATTTTCTCTCCCCCGTCCAGCTGAGGGGGGGAGTGACAGAGCGGTTGCATAGTGCTTAGCTGCTGGCTGGGGTTAAACCACTACACCACCAAAAACCTCAGGGAAGGCGGCTCTGTATTGTCATAGCCACCAGATTTTCCTACAAGCTCATCCAGCACATTGAACAACATTACACTGCCATCTGTTGGCAGATATTTACATAACAATTTAAGTTCTACACAAATACGGGAATAAATTGACATTAAAAAGACATCAGAAGATATAAAAAAAATACATATAGACATGTTTCTCTTTGTTTCAGCCTAGTTGCTGGCTGGGCTTAATGCAGGACACTCTTATTAGCCAAATAAAAACAGATGGAAGCTCTAGGTGACGAGCCTAGTCCACATCCAGTCTATTTCCTGACTCTCAAGATTTGTACTTAATGCTAGACACACCTAAAAAAACAACTTTTAAGAGTTTAATTATGGTCTAAAATCCTTTTTTTTTAAATTCTTCCACAAAAGAAAGTAATTTTTATAGCCAGCTTATATGCTTAGCACATTACCACTGTCCTGAATTCAATATTTTATCCACTTGATTAAAACTATCAAAATACCAGCGAGTTGTGGGCAAAACCATGGTTCAAAGTTCTTGGTCCTTTCAAGTATATAAAATCATAAATAACATATTTTAAAATATATTGCAGACAAAAACAGAAATACAGCCTAATGCCACGTGTATATACTGGAAATGCAGAGGCAGGAGAAAGGAGTTACTAACAGTTTCTGATGTACAATGTCTACACTCTCTGTAATACGAGATCTAAGAAATCACCAAAATATTGCAAGTAACAGCTCAGAAAACATCATCAGGATTTAAATTTTGACAGCTATCCATTAAAGAAACAATTCCGTGTTAAGCAGGAAGACACATGCGGAAACACTGTCCATACTAATATCCGCATGTTCCTGTCTTCCACACCTATGGTAGGCTAATCTGGTACTCAAGAAGTCTCACCCCCTGCTGCAGATCCCTTCCTCCTCTACAAGTACATGGTCCATAACAGTCCAGCGGCTGAAATTTTTTCGTATACACAAAACAAGGATAGACATGCAAATCTCCCTCAACGTCAGTAAGTGTTTTAACAGAGGTACTACAGAGGGGTAACGTGCACACACAGCCACCTGCTTAAATTGGGAAGACTGACTTCTGCTCCTTCCCAAAGACAGTGACGCCCCTGTAGAAGGGGAACCTTCTGTGTAGCACTGACTTGCATTTCTAAATACCTTTATCAAGCCTTGGGAAAAGAAGTTCTTTACGTATCTAACTCAGAGCTGTAAAAACTAGTCTAAGAGCAAGTCCCTAAGCAATTTGAGAATTTAGTCATGCTGAAATCCAGTGGCACTTAGGGGGCTCTTATAAATATTATCTGTAATTTCCATAACTATGTGCAAGTCATCAACTAAAAGGTACGATGCGGACGTAAGTTACTCTGCAGTATATGACATAAAAATTCTTGGTAGGCCCAACAGCACACGCAGAGTAACACCCACAAAACACAGTCTTCAAGCATTGTTTCCTAGGGAGGCAGTGGGCAAAGCAGCTGAATAACAACTCTTACAAAGCACCAAACCTTGCACCGGTGTAATTTACCATTATTCCATTTGAGCGAACAGAAAGCGTTCATAGCGGTTCAAGTCTAGCCCATCAAATGTGTCTATTTGCAACATGCTATAAAAGAATGACAACAGCATGATCTTTAAAAAAACAAGCAAACACACAATTACGAAGTTGCAAACACTGTGCTGAGATAAACAAGGTCACTGTCTACTTACCTGAGATGCAGTTATACGAATTTGACCTTTCTGTAATAAGTGGTAATTTCAGTGAAAACAACCTTTCAGTTCAGAAGGGAAGTAAGTCATGTATCCTGCAGTTGCAGTTTATGATGAGACTCCCAGCCCTAATTTAAAGGTCACCAACAATCCTTTGAAAGCGAGATTGCTTTTCACTTTTTCCACGTTTTGTAGAATGTCACCAGGGCTGACTAGTCCACAACAGCAATACAAGAAAAAACTTCAGCCTTCCCTTCAGTACTTACCACCTTATTGGGCATGCCAAAATTACCAGCAAGAAAGGAAGAATGATCAGTAAGAATGTTGTTACAAATAATTATTTTGCTAATCTGTATTACAACACTCTGGTAACAAGTAGAGGAACTGAAGACCTCGCTATATGCTAGGTGGTCTGCATAAAGGTTGGGACGGGACAGTTAGTCTGCGCTTCCCCTTCCGCTAAAGAGGGTCAAAAAATACGATACAGATGGGAGTTTCTCTGGTTTTGTTTGTCTGAACTGCGTTTTTCTAAAGCATTCCTAAACTGATTCTAGAAACATCCTGATCTCTATCAAAATTGCTTATTTTGCGGGGCCATGGCACCAGGAATACTAGCTGCAGCCAACTGATTTTATTTCTAAGATTAAAAAAATATGCGGACATGAAAACCAATCACAGCTTTTGAATCCACTGCGTTCAAGTTAGTTCATGCTTTGCTCTCCAAAAGGCAAGGAGCTTACTGGCAGCTTGGATAAGTACAGGTCTTCTACCTCTTCCTTATTATTTGACTTCTGTGATGAAAGAGTGTGATGTATTCGCAGCCACACAGTGAGAGAAAAATAACCATAAATCAAGAAGCACTTGGAGAAGTTGGAAGGAAAGGTGAAAAGAGAAGCCATGACTGAAAACATGATGTCATATTTGGAAAATACTGTTGGTAAATGCAATACCCCAGGCATACCTGTCAGCTACTAGTTTGTAGACGTTGCCAGTTAAGTAATACTTCTAAGGAAGATGCTAACTCCTGTGTCATTCATGACAAAGCTGAAGTCTGTAACTTTCTCTTTGTTTCTCCAAGCTCTTTAAAACAGAAGAGCCAAATGGCATTAAACCCAACTAATGCTAGTCTAAAATCAGAGCAGACTATTTCCACAGCAGTTCAACTGTTTTTCAAACAGGAACAGTATTCACTCCTTCACCTTTGCCTACTTGGCGGTTTGTGATGTAGGCTGTATGCAAAGGATACGCGTCATGGAGGTTAGCATCAAAGACAGGATTAATGATGGTCAGTGATAAATTCCAAAAAAGCTAACTTCCTACATGGAGACTCCCCAGCACAAAACTGGGATCTTCACATTTGTAGCTTTAGATTTGATTTGTATGTCTGGAAATACCTGCTGTGAGATCCTTAACAGAGCTGAAGAACACCCATGGGGAACTCCTAATCCATGGGATGCCAGAGCCTGGAAGCATGCAAAGAGCTGCTTGTGCTTTTAACCTGACCTGAAGAATTTCTTCAAACACTTACTTACCCCAGTAAAGCTCTCTCCAGGGAAGAGATTCAAGCTAGTACTGAAGACAGATAACAAAAACTCTGTGACCACAGCGCACAGCTAAGCTAAGGACTTTCTGGAGACAAGGCGGCTAGCTACCCTTTCTCTTCACCGAGCTTGACAAGCTAATTAGCGGGGAAAGCTCCATCATGTCCCTGAGGAAGCAGCCCCTGGCAGAGAAGAGGCCATAGGTAGTCTGGTGCAAAGGAAGGAAAGGTTTAACATTATCAATGCACTGGTGCACCAGTTTGCCTAGCTGTTCAGCTCCTGAGGGCTATTTCCTTCTTCAAAGGAAACATAGAATAAGATCTGCTGGTTGCTATCTGAAGCAGGTAACAACTTACATTTTTTCCCCCCATACTGACTGTTGGATTATGCAAACTGCTGACAAAAACAAAGCCCGCAGAATGGAAGGACTGAATAGGGCTCCTTCAACACCCTGAGCGGCATTACACTGCTGTGTGGTAGCAAAGCCTAGGGAACCTGCTTTCCACACCTTTATCCACACTTTCACTGCCAGCAGTGCTGTTGGTATACATGTAACTGACCTGTACAGCACACAATCCTATTGTAGTCTGCTCATTTTATAGGGATGAGCACATCAAAGTAGTCTGTGTTTCAACAAAGGACAGCAGGCTGGAGATGACTTAGAAACATATTCAAAACACATCCTTTCCACAGAGTGCTGCGCATGGTTAAGACCAACATTGCTGACCTTATCAAGCAATCCCTGTTCTTCCCCCTCATACCAGTAGCTGCTGTCCCTACTCCCCAGAAGTAGGTAAGGGCAAGCAACTTGCCACAGAGCAGAGGAGAGCTTATGTTGTTTGGTGATTATGGCAATTTCAGCTTCTTCCCAGAAAACGATCAATTAATTTGTCTCTGTATATCCCATGCAAAACAGTTTCTCTAGCTAGACCTTCACCAGGCAAGTAACTTCTGAACCATCTATCAATCCAGTCACCCCTTTCAGGAAGGACCATTAAGGGGAAAGCAGTATTATAAATGTAGCCACCAAGAACAAGATGACATCGAGACAGATTCTTTGTATCTTTAAAGTTCTGTGCAGAACATGAATTTTTATTTGGTCAGCTACAGCTTGGTTCCAGCTCTTCTTTTTTTATTCCTTTTTTTTTCTGCTTTAGAACCTGCAAGCATCACTCAAAAGCATCACTCTACAGTCCACATTCATGGTCCCAGCTCTGAAGAACTTTGGCTACAAGGGCTTCCAAGGAGAAACTGGTGGCCAAGGTATGAACAGAGATCACATATGCCAATTCACTCCCTGGGCATGCAGGAGGTCATGCCTCCTGCCACCTGGATTTTGCACACACAGTGCTGTCACTTACATGAGACTTGCAGATGCTTAACGGTACAGAATCAGACCATTTCTCACAGCTCCCAGTTACTTAGATTGCACTTGACTGTAAAGCATTCAGAAAGACTGAGAGGTACTTGAAAATTTTTATTTCATAAGACACGCAGAAAGAGTGTTGCAGAGAACATTATGTTAAAAATCAAGTGATTACATCAAAATTAATAGCTTTGAAAGGTACCTAAATTCTAAGCAACTGGAATGCTACGTAAACTAGCTTTTTTTTTTTTTTAGAAAGGCATTATTTCTCTTTGTTTCTTCCTAAATTTTCTTTTAGAAGGAACATTTAGAAAGTTTTAAGCATTATGCCTTTGAGATAATTTACATTTAAAGGTTACAGTGCAAAACTAGGTATCTTAGTCCTATACAAGATGGCTTATTAATTGTCCTAGATACACGAGTACTCATAAATTTGTTCACATAATTTGATGAGGGGAATTGATTTATACCACAGTGAAATACTACATTAAACACTCATAATTCTTTCTTTATACTGCTCCTCCCCTCTTAAAACCATTCTGTTTGACTGCATGCCATACTGAATTATTATTCTTTAATCATCAAGTGATTTATTTAACTGCTACAGCACATACAGTTAACATTCGTCTACATTCTTATTCTAATTTCACCTTTATGCTTTCTGCGGTCATACCAACAAGGAAAAATTATGGATTTCATTTAAAACAAAGTACAGGTGAGGAGCCGCAAGATAAGATAAGGGACATTTTTTATTCTCTTGCAACACATCTTTCTCAACAACGCAAATACAAAAAAATGCAAAATACAATCTTTCTGAAAGTATAAGTAGTACAGAATCATCAGGTTGAAAAGTTTGTAATATATTTTAGCAAGTTATTGCTTGGGGAAAAAACAAACAAACAAAAAAAAAAAAACCCCAAAAACCTCAAACCCATTTTTATTAATGCCAAATCATTTAATAAAGGAAAGGCTGCAGACCAAGATGCTATGTGTGACAGGAACTGGAAGGACTTGTTCCACAGTCCATCATGCCTGACCCAATATGGCTGAAGATAAAAATGATTATTCAACTCAGCTTTCTAGTTTATTCACAGAGCAGTACAGTTTTACATCAGCCTTACCTTATGTGCCTTTTTAGATAACTTGCATTCCAATAATTCTTGGGAGATATTAACGAGCAAGATGAAACCTGATTAACTCTACAGTCTCAGAGTGCATTGAGTTCATTCCACATTCAGGGCAACCGCCGTTGCGTGCTCAACTTTCACAGCTTGGAAGATCACCACAGTGTTTGCCAAGACGAAACTGTACATTACCCTCTACACTTACACTGATTTTGGGCTCATGCTGACTGGAAATACGTCTGATGCACAGCATGTGTGCCTGAAGACAACCTGAATCAGTACAACACACAACAGAATTGACAGTAAGCCACTGAAAAGATCCGCTCCAAGAAAATTTACATGCACTAGGTCACACTAGCAATGAGAAATCAAGAGCGAGAACCTAAATTATTTAAGAGGAAAAAAAAAAAAAAAAGAAAAGACTTGATCAAAAGAAATTTTCATTACACTGTATTTTATGGAGTATAGAGATAAGGCAGTCAAAGTCACAAAGGTTTCCAGAAGCGATAGGGATTCTGAGGGAAGGGAGGAGAAGGGAAAGCAAGTGTACAAACTCATCCATCATTTGGGATCTTTATTCAACAGAGCAGCCTGAAGTAGACCTGGAAAAAAATAGAGGCATCTAGATTCTTAACTCTGAGAAGATAACTTCAATCAATATAGTCCTTTGGAACTGTCGTGGTTTAACCCCAGCCAGCAACACAGCACCACGCAGCCGCTCACTCGCTCCCCCCCCACCCAGTGGGATG
>JAVKLA010000036.1:21943008-21969118 GCA_034782735.1 Sagittarius serpentarius | reverse complement strand
CTGGGCGGGGGGGAGGTAGAGAATTGGGGAGTGAAGCGGTGCCCAGGAAGACGGGAGGGGTGGGGGGAAGGTGTCTTAAGATTTGGTTTTATTTCTCATTACCCTACTTTGGTTTGATTGGTAATCAATTAATTTTCCCCAAGTCGAGTTTGTTTTGCCCATGATGGTAACTGGTGAGTGATCTCTCCTTGTCCTTATTTTGACCCACAAGCCTTTCGTCATATTTTCTCTCCCCCGTCCAGCTGAGGGGGGGAGTGACAGAGCAGCTTTAGTGGGCACCTGGCTGCCAGCCAGGGTCAACCCACCACAGCAGGTTAAGTGTACAACATCTTCCACTTGTGGGCTGACCTTCAACAAACACTCAAGGGCCAGTTGCGTATCGCAGATCTACGGCTCAGCAGGTATTAACGAATACAAATTAACAAAAAGGTCTGATTAACCAAAAAAATGTTGCATAAAAGAGTTTAGCCTCCGTTTCCTGGATAATGTGACAAAAGCTGTAGCTACCTTTATATCTAGAGATCTGGACATCAAACCTCACGTTAGAAGAGGAAAAAAGATGACATTTAAAAAGATGATACTTAGGGGGAAATTTTGAAATCATGCACAGAATGCCTCTTACGGAGTAAGAAAATTCTTTTCAGAGTAATGAGTATAATGAAATTACTGCTGCACTCTTCTCCTTCAAAGGAAGTTTTTAACTGGTAAGTACTGTGATTGAAATATCGTTATTTCAGAAGTTTGTATTGTTCAAATACATCTCACGTATTGCAATTTAAAACTTCATGTGCCTCTATGTGCTATATATAGATACACAGTGCACGGAACAGATATATATACAGGAATGTCACATATCTAAACTTTCTGCACTATAACCTCATTAACAGACACCCCCCCTAAAAAGGAACAGTGTATTAGCATGCCATGCATTAGTCTGCAGCACTAGCATATTTATGGTTATTCAAAAGTATTCATAATTTATTGCATCAACACATCAGTGCTACTTTCTATACATTTCTATATATATGTACATACTTGTAGATACATTGCATTTTATTCTTAAGCAGGAAACGTCTAATAATTACTGCAGAAATTTCAGAACTCTTTCTCCAAAAATAACTTGGACATTCCTCTGTATCTCCAAAATATCCCCAAATTTTTACACTGCCAACCACTGCATTCTTGTGTTCTGCCAAGCACCATGCATCTATGCTGCCGTGAAACAGTGGGGTAGGGGCTGGTTTCCGCAACGGGCAGCAAATTGGGCTCCCGTGCTACTCACCAGGAGCGTGTTGGCTCCTCAGCTCCAGCCCGACACCCACCTCAACCACAACTCCTTGGGAACTCTGAGTTTGAACCAGAAATGGGGCAAGGTTTTACTCCAGTACAGCTTTCTCGGGTGATTGGCAGCCCATGCTGATTAACCTGACCACATTACTGCTGTTTATATTTCTTCTAAAACACGTCTAATTCGTAGAATCATTTAGGTCGGAAAAGACCTTTAAGATCACCGAGTCCAACCATTAACCTAACACGGCCAAGTCCACCACTAAACCATGTCCCAAGTACCACATCTACACATCTTTTAAATACCTCCAGGGATGGTGACTCAACCACTTCTCTGGGCAGCCTGTTCCAGTGCTTGACAACCCTTTCGGGGAAGAAATCCTTCCCAATATCCAATCTAAACCTCCCCTGGAGCAACTTGAGGCCGTTTCCTCTTGTCCTATCGCTTGTTACTTGGGAGAAGGGACCGACCCCCACCTCTCCACAGCCTCCTTCCAGGCAGCTGTGGAGAGCGATGAGGTCTCCCCTCAGCCCCCTCTTCTCCAGGCTGAACACCCCCGGCTCCCTCAGCCGCTCCCCATAACACTCGTGCTCCAGACCCCTCACCGGCCTCGTTGCCCGTCTCTGGATGCGCTCCAGCCCCTCAACGTCCTTCTTGTGGTGAGGGGCCCGAAACTGAACACAGCACTCAAGATGCGGCCTCACCGATGCCGAGCATGGGGGGACGATCACTGCCCTTGTCCTGCTGGCCACGGTATTCACTCTTAAAAGCGTTCATGGCTGCAGCTCCTACTGGACCTCTGCCAATACACGGTAATTAGCTGAAGTATTTTCTCTCTGTTAGGGTACCATCTCTTCCTGGCTTCAACTAAGTTCTCCCCCAGAGTTGTGCAAGGTATGAAATATTTAATCAAGTTCAGCTCCATACAAGAAAAATCAATGGGGTAACACAAAGCATGCAATTAAAACGGGGATAGGAAGCTAGGTTAAATTCTCATTCCCTGTAAATTCAGTTCATACAAAAGCAAAATTCAACCTCACATAATTAAGAGCGCGCCAACAAATAGAGTGCTTAGAAAAGTACTTCTAAACAAATTACAAATGTGCTTTCAAGGATTTTTTTTAAAGCTAAAACCCAGCAGTGGGCATACTTAACTCATTCATCTTAAAAAAATATTTAATAGATATTGTTCATCATAGAGTAATTAAGAGACTGTCATTACTCGCAGCCTTCTTAGTGACCCCTAAATTTTCTCAAAGATACCTGGAAATGCAAGCAGTTACTCAAGTACATAGTGGTACTTACCAGATCCTCAGACCTGCCAAATATGACATTATAACAGCAGGATAAGATGTGTATTCAAGCTCTCTTTCTACATAATATTTTATAAAATGTGAACGTGTGAGCCATTTTCCTCTATAGTTCTTAGAAACCCCTGACTGGTATGATGCCCACGCAGCAGATCAGAAGTCTAGGACACTGAGAAGATCTGCTCTGGGAGTACAGTGGTGGAAAAGAATAGAATAATTTTCTCTCTGCTTAACTCCAGGCCAGGAGATCATTTATTCCCAGTACATTTTTGCTTACAACCATGCCAATATACTTCAAAATAGTTCGTTCTTTTATCGAAATCCAGTCTGTTAGCTTGGGTACATTTAATGTTGATAAAACACTGTACTGTCACCTTAAATTCCAGGCAGCTTCAGGAAGTCCAGTGGTGTCATATAGGTGTTAAAGAACTCATCTAGGCTTCCTATAGGAAGGAAAGATCATTTGGATATGAAAACGTCTGTGTTTGCTTCCAGAATTCCTGTTAACTTTGCCTGGTTAAGACCATCTGCACACCGGAAGCTATTGAAATACAAAAGGAAGGAGAGGTCATCTAAACACATTCACTTTTCTTCAATACCTAGTTTAGTACCTTTTGGGCTTTAATCCAGCTGCCTGATACCAGCAAACAAACGGTCGCTTTATTCCTATCATTACCCCAATGAATAAAAATCAACCTCAGAGACTACAAATTCTTTCTCCACTGTAAGTAAACAACAAAGCTTAACAGGCTAGGGAGATATCGGGAGATAATCACATCCCTGGGACATTTAACAGGCATGATAAGTACCACTGCCAGAATATGATTATCTTCTGATAACAAGAAACCCCGGAGTTTTCACACTGCTGCAGAAAACTCATTACTGGGATGAAAACCTGTATTTATTGTTCCCGAATATGGAGCTGGCAGCTGAGAGCTATGCGCAGCAGTCGCAGCCGAGTGGTTCGTTTCATGGCACGAGCTTTTGAGGTGACTACCCAGATGCCGAGTTGACCCCCTTGGTTATCCTGAGCTAAAACTGCACAGGACACTGAGAAATGAGCATGCACAGCATTTAACCTCCTCCCACGAGCTCCACTGGTTGAGGTGCAACCACTTCCAGGGACAATGAAGTTGTATCTGACCATCAAAAAAAAAAAAATCCACGCACAAAAAAATATCATTATAGGAATACAGAATGGCCTTGTGGGGGAAAAAAAAAAAAAAAAAAAAAAAAGAGTCCTTACAAATTCTATCACCATATTTGCCCCAGAGGCCTTTGGAAGTGTGTAATTTCTCAGCCTTCTTACAATAAGGATATAAATAATAAGCTTGTATGTGGAATGGTTTTCCTCTCCTGCCAACGCAGTCTCGGTTCCAAAAGGACACCCAACTCTGCCAACACACCCTCTGCTCCAAAAATAAAAACGGTCTGTTTTGGGACAACCTCCTCCTCCAGAAACCATCTGTGAGTCAATGAAGGTCATCAGTTTCAGAATAGCCATTCCCCCAGATGCTTTAAACTACATTAATGCGGTTTTTACTGTTGATTAACCCTAACAAGAACTTGTCATGGAGGGTATTTCTGTGATGTCTCATCCCCCCATGCCCAGTTCTGGGCTCCCCAGCGCCAGGGAGACTGGAGCACGTCAAGCAAAGGGCCATGAAGACGGCTGGGGGCTTGGAGCGTCTCTCACACAAGGAGAGGTTGAGAGCACTGGGTCTGCTTGGCCTGGAGAAGGGAAGGCTCAGGGGAGATCGTATTTGGTGGGGGGTTGGAAAGACAGAGCCAAACTCTTCTCATCAGTACATTTAAACATAAGAAAACACTTCTTTCCCGTGAGGGTAACTAAACACTGGAACAGGTTGCCCAGAGAGGTTGGGGCTTCTCCATCCTTGGAGGTGCTCAAAACCCAACTGGACACAGTCCTGGGCAACCTGCTCTGGCTGCCCCAGCTCCGAGCAGGGTTGGGCTGGATGGTCCCTGGAGGTCTCTGCCAACCTCAGCCATTCTTTAATACACCGCAAAGATATTTTTCCCGATGAAAACCAAAATGTATGTTTGTGGGGAAAAAAAGTGGTTTTGTTTTGATAAATTTATCTTTTTAAATTAAAAACACTGACAAAGAATTCCCAACCACAGACATTTAAGTATAGCTTGAGGTGTTCAGACAGGACTTCTCTTTCCCCACCTGCTACCGGGCTCACCATCCATAGGCACAAACAGAAAGATGACCTAATTCAGTGCCTTCAGTATCTTGCCAGAATCAAAATCAAATTTAAGGACTAGATAACTTCCACACAGTCAGTACTATTTTGTCCTACCAACTCTATTTCGCTCAGCATAATGCCAAGTGCTTATATCCAGACAAGAGGTTTCTGCATCATAATCTTCTCTCGTAAGTACTTGAAAGCACGTGGACTCCTACCTCTCTGTGCACCAAAGGCATGAATTTAACCTGCAGAGAAATGCCCTCTCTCCTCTTCTCTCTGAGGATGTTATTCCTTTCCTAGAGCCCCAGTCTATTGAATTGGCATGACTAAAGTGGTTTTATTTTTAGTTATAAATTCTTTATTTTATTTGTATTTGGTTTTTCCAATAGTAAACCCATCGACCAAAAAGACAACCCCTTTGCAGCTGTGGGGAAGGAGCTTTTCTCCTAAATCAAGGGAAGAAAGAAAAGCAAACCGGGTTTTGTTCACCAGCAGCGCAGAATGCCTCTAATAAGAATTTGTCAATCCACATCCTATTTTCTCCCGCACCTTTGTGTCACACCACTGCTGATTAAGGTGTCACTTCACACAACATGGAGATACTGTAAACTGGGAACATGATAATCCTGCAGCTACCTACCTGCCCTCTCACATAACAAAGATCTAGCTTGATTTTTTTTTCCACAGGTAGCAAGTAAATCTAGGTAAAGCTCAAATTGCTTATAAGGACCGCCGGCCAGATTGTCTTTCTGAACGAGATCATTTAGTATTTTATTATTATAGATTACTTTTGTTACTCAAATTTAGGCTTGCACAGATGAAGTCCTAAAAACAAAACCCAAAGAGATTTGGTAAACAAATCTAACAAAACTTTTGGATTTTTTTTTTTCTTTTCCTAACCCAAGAGCAGTCTTTTTCTAATCCTAGAGCTTTACCCTCAGCACTCACACATGCACTCCTGCCCCACCCCCCCAAAATGTAAACAGCATTATGTTTTAGAATTGGGAATTAATTTATACTTCAGACATGATTAACCAAAACCATTTCGATAAATTCATATATGATATAGAAAACGGGCCTGAAGCTGTTTATACAGAAGGTACATTGTCTACTTTAGCTTCCTTCCTCATTGACAGAAGAATGAATAAGCAGCCCAACTTTTATCATCTCATCCTACATATTATATTCAAGACATTACTGTAAATATTACAGTCCAGCCCGTGTTGAAAACATGCCCACCATATGAGAACCTTGGCAGTCCAATAAAATACTCTTCAGAAAAAGCAAATAACGTAAAGCTCTGGTTATATGTCAAAGATTTGTGATACACCCATGCGGGACAGCAATTTCAAAAGTGAAAGTGGAAGAAGTTGGCTTGTTCCCTATTCCTGTAAAATGTTTCTCTGATTCCAAGTGAATTACTGCTAATTACTGCCACGAAGAACACAGACAGGCAGATCTCTCTGCCTGCGTTTATGGAAAGCTCACTGCGCTAATCCAAATGACAAATGAAAGTTTTCCACAATATTTTAGAAAGATAATTGTGCCATCTGGGAAGCTATGTCACAGCTGTATAAGAGTGAGCAGGCCCCAAGATGCGTAACAACTCCTTCTGTGCTGAATTAATTTCAGCTAATATATTAATCTTGGATTTTTTAATTTTTCTTATTTATTTTTTTTTTTTTTTAAGAACATCCTGGGACTTGCAGCATTTTAACAGGGCTATCTGAATACGCATCAAATGAGTTCTCTCCAACAGGAAGATACAAGCATGATTTACATAAGCACAAAAGTCCATACATGCATTTGCACGTACCTTTTGGTGAATCAAGAAACAAATCAAGTAGGCAACACGGTTGCCAAAAAGAAATACAGCAGGGAAGGATCTCAATACTGTGGTCAAGTTTTCTGAAAATTTATTGTTTATTTCTGCCTTTATTATACATATTATGCCAGAAGTACATCTGTATTCTCTTCACAAGATCATTATCAGGGAGCTACAAATAAAAACTCACTTTGTTCAGTACTAGTTTCTGTATTCCTGCAGCCCCATGCTATTGCTGCTGTCCTTTTTATAAAGGGGACAAGAGAAGAACTTAAGAACATACAGTTATTTCCCAAACTATATGGACCATTATGTAGGGAAATATTATGAAATGAAATATAGAGTTTCTCATCGATACTACATTTGGACAGACTTCAATAAAAATGCACACAGAGAACATCCATGTGTTTTCTGAAGTTTATTCAAGTGTACGGTAGTTACCAGAGAGCCCAAGTAGATGCTACACTGAGCTTTTTTTTTTTTTCCCTTCCTTTTTTTGGCAATTGCCCTACTTTAATATCTTTCCCATTGACTACAACCATCACCTCATCTCAAAATACACTTTTTAATGCCCGCAGGCCAGCTCGTTCAGCCCCAACACCAGCAGCCAACCTGCCTCCTCTTAGAGCAGTTATTAGGCTCCGAACACCTGAACATCTTCCTCACTGGAGGTTAATAGCTTCAACTACAACCAATGCTATTTTCTTTCAATTTTCAAATAGCAGTAGATATCCTCCAAAGTTAAAACTAATTAACAGAAGAAATAGGAAGAGACACTGGAAGACACTGACTTTGTAGGGACTCCACTCCTTGAATCTGCAAGTCAGCTCCAAAATTTGGTCAGAGAAAGAAAGTTTGTCAGAACGTGCTGCTTGATCAACCAACAAACCTAGTGCCATATCGAAAGGGTGAAGCGAGCCTAAGGTAGCCAATGTTTTTCAGCTGGGGGAGGGGAAAAAAAAAAAAAAATCAAACCATTTTGATTCATATAATTAGGAAGGACTCCAAGGCAGAACCAAGTGTATAGTACACGCCTACAGCTATCTTTAGGATACCTTTGTCTGAGCAAATTCAGATGCTTGCAACACCATCGTAAATGTTAGAGCTACACGAACCACTACTCTCTGAAAGCTGTATGACAGACTGTAGCAGCAGATTTGTTTTTATGAAAAGAAATATACAAAGATTATTGAAGTTAATTACTTTTCCACTACACAGACAGTTTCAGCTTATGTTCTAGAAATGAAAGTTCCTATTTGCAAGCCATATTAATCTAAAGTTCTCATAACAGATTATAAACCACAATTTATTTCTGAAAGATTCCAGGCATTAGCACAAGATTAAGTAGTGAACATTATCCGCAGACAATGGCGAGGTATAGAGAGCCACACCAACTTCAAAAAGCCTTTTGCAAAAGTCAGCGGAGCCATAAATCGCGCTCTTGGCACAGCCTGAACCTGGATTTTCTCCCATGAAAAATACATTGAGAAGATTTCTCTATATGTGGCACTGGAGCAGCTTAAACCTAACTAGACCAGCTTTAAAAATACATCTATCTTTTTACCCAGGAGCAAAATCAAGGAATTGCATCTAACCAGGCACTCTCAGCTATTCAGAATTTGGCAGGAAGTCTTAGTGAAAATGCCAAAAGGGACTTTCTCCCAAGGGCTGGGCCTCATTGGCATTGTTTCCTGCTGAAACAGAAGGAGAGCCCCACGGCTATTAACTACTTTGTCAAGAAAGTAATGCTGTGTTAGAAGCTACAATGCACTAAAAGCTCAAGCGATGCAAGGATATGATCAGCAGCATTCTGTGTAGGAGCCCGTAAGAAACTGGGGACACTATGGTACTTAGCATTTACATTGGGTTCTTATTAGGACAAACCCACAGCAGCTGGGATGAATCAGTACACGATGACAATGCAATACATATGAGAGTAGGAGGATTACATGTCACACTGGGACCATGAAATTTCCATATTGGGACCTTTAAACTTCCCTTTCAACAGCTGCAGCTCATATGGCAACGCTCATTTTAATCCATTATTCTCCATGCTGTGCAACGTAAAGGCATACAATGAAGTACCAGAGCTACGCTTCCAAGAGAGGACCTTACAAATCTCAAGCCATTTGGTCCCAGCGGACCAAGTCACAGGAGCGCGGTGATCCCTGGAGCCAGCCTTGCACCATTCTGTCATGGCCACCCACAGAAAAACCCCCATAGATTTTGAGGGAAACGCTTGAAGGGAACACTGGAGAGGAGCAGCAGCCCTTCACATCTCCTTAGTTATGCTGAGTAACTCATCAGCGTAACGAGACGTCACAAGCAGCCAGATTCAAACAGACTTTATTTGCTTCTGTACTCGTTTTTCCTCGTCATACCCAGATTTAGGGCCAAGCTAGCGCTCGTGGGTTTCGTTTCACAGCAGGCTTTTTCAACACCAGACCCTAAACAGGAATAATCGGAATTTGACATGCGCTCGTGAAACCAAAACGGAAAGACCGATTTCCCTGGCGCATGCCTGCTTTTTTGACAAGCACCCAAGCTTCTTGCAAGAGCCGCCTTGACCAGTAATAATATCTCAGCTCATCACGCCCAGGCTCCCACGCTCCGTGGAACCGTGTCGCAGCTCCTGACCCGGGCAGCAGCGATGGGAGGTGAACCGCAGCGAGATCCAGCGACCCGACACGCTGCCCAGCCTTCAAGCCTTACCATTTCTTTTGATTTTAGCCCCTTTCTTCCCACCACCACTCTCTAAAACAGGCGCAAATAAAACGTGTTGAAACGCGACAGCAGCAGAATAAAGAAAAGCAAGGGTTTAGAGATTTCCAAATACCGCTGGGAGAGAAGGGCTCTTGGGTGACCCTTGCAGGAACCTGCTGAAGACAACCAGAGCCGGCACAGGAGAAATATCCTAGATGACAGGTCTATAGAAAATATGTAATTAAAGACTGCATTATTTTGCAAAAATATACTGTACCTGAAATACAATCACATAGGGAAAATTTCTAACCTTTTTTTTGGCTTCGCAAATCCTTTAAAGTTATTTTGACATTTCTTTGTGTATGTATAATACTTTAAAGGGGAAAAAACTCTAATTCATGCGGAACAAGTAGGTAGATAATGTTCTTATCTAGTCAGTAGGAATGTTTAGTGCTTTTTTTATAAAAACATGCTCAGAACATCCTACAAAAAGGACCAATTAACTGCAGATTTGTGCATTTGTTCTGAGCGGTAGCATTGATAATTTGAAAACAGTGGTATGCGCAGAGCTGAATGCATACTGATAATTGCTTCAGTGTAATTTATGTCAGTAGGTGCTACAGAAGGACTATGGTATACTAGCAGATAATAATACAGTAAATTAAAAATAGAATTTGCATAAAATTAACGTACCATTAAACCCAGCAATATCGATAGAAGTACATTGTGAAGGTCAGCAGCAAGAGTTAAAATCCCTAGATACACACCAGTTTACTAACACACGAAGAGTCATCGGAAAACCGCAGTGTGGAAGTTTCAGAGCAACGACGAGCAAGAGGTCACGGAGACAGACCAGAAGTCAGGCTCGGACCTGGTGTAATTCCATTAACTTCAGGGAAATTGCATCAGGCTCCACCAGAGATGCTGAATTTGGCACCAGTTCTGTGAAACGTACACTGAATAAATGTAGGGAATGTACTGCTTCCTGCTGGCTTGTTCAAGTTGCCTTGTTTTTACTGAGTTCTTACAAAAGTCACTGTTATTCGGATTTAGAAGCATTAGAAAAATTACAATACTGATTTAAGATAAAGCATGTTTATTCATTAATCTCAAATGCAACTAAGTATCCCCTACAATGTAAAACATTTATATAGAGTTATTCCTCTATTTTTCCATCATTGAATTAAAAAAAAAAAAATATTCAAGCGTACTGAAATACTATCTGAAAAGTATATTTCTTTTTAAAAACCACATTGTCATGAGGGGCCATCTCACTTCTCTGCTAAATCACTTTGCACTTCCCATAGAGGAAATGTTCTTGGCTCACAAAGTTTTTTCTAGAAAGACACCAAGAAATAAATATTATGCTAAGAGATAGTCTACCCATTAATGTGGACAGAAGAGGTAGAAGAGACAAATCAACCAATACATTCCCTACAGGGCTTCTAAATCGTGATGCCTCCAGGAGAAAGGTGAGCTTCCAACCAAGGCTGGAGCCCACATCCACTAAAGTGGGGGACTCACGATTTTATACTGAATAGATAGTGAATATTCTTTCATTTATATCATCAACGTATTTCTTTCTATACCTGAATACCCCTACAGAAATTCTGATGTGATTACTAGGATAGGTCTAAAAAAAAAAAAAAAAAACAAAAAAAACCAAAAAACCAACCACAACTTTAGAATATATCCATAATACAGACTATTATAATAAGAAAAGACTCTAACAAAAGTAACTGAGAAGGTACAAAACAATATAAAAAAATATTTGGGCAAAGTTTTGAAGTATCTTTTGGGGAGGGACTATATAAACTAGAAAAATACAGTTTAAATTCACTATTTCCTATTACAAAAGCTACAGTTAGAAATAAAGATTTCTGAGTGATTCTCAGTGTACAGAGTTTCCTCATAATACGTGAAATTTTCACTCTGTTCCTCCAAAACATTGCAGAAACCAATAAGAATAATAGATAATTAAACAAACTGAATTACTACACATGACTTTTCAAGCACATGCTCAGCCAAATAGCACTGAAAATACCATGCATCTCAGTTTCCCACATTTCACAATTTCAGCTGCCTGGATATCAGGTCCAAGAGTTGGAAGAGATACTACACTCTAACAATTAGGAAAATAATAAAAGAAACGTATTTTGTTCAAAAGAAGCATAGCTATAATACTAAAGCCCCCCCACAAGTCCATTTTGGGAACGGTTTCTAGGAAAGTGGTGTAACGTTTTCCAGCTGACAGACGCTGCACTTGGGAATACCCTGGCACTTCATGGAGTTTTCCATACCACTGTGATCAATTCAGCGTATTGCTACCTTCTAACAGGAACTTCTTTCATTTTCTATATTTTTGATATGCAAAACGTGAACAGAGGCAATCACATCTAATACATTATATTTAATAATTAGAGACTCAAGGTTTTTTGGGTGGGTTTTTTGTTGTTATTTGTTGGTGGGGTTGTTGGGGTTTTTTTGTTTGTTTGGGGTTTTTTTTGGTTTTGTTTTTTAACAGTAACAGAGGAGTTTACAATGACTTTACAAGCAGCTTTACATGCAACCCCTTTACCTCCATGGACAGTGACAGCCTATTCCCGCTGCTGTTCGGCCACCAATATTACCAGCATAAATCAAAAAATCCTCACTGCTAATCTGCGTTATGAAATCCCTTCAGGATCATGGAGCAAGGCAGCTTCTTGCCACAGAGCATTTCCTATTACTCATAAATACTGTAAGGGCCAGGTCTGAGCACAAAGAACGTCTCAAAGATCAATTAACGTAGTTGCGTTTGAAGCTACGCACGCAGCATTCACGTGGAGGAGTCTGACTTGCGTTATCACAGACAAATCAGACCAGGTAGAGAGCAGAGTCATTAGAAGCAAGGAACTGAGTGAAAGCTTCCAAGCACTGCGGAGTGTATTTAATAGGCACCACCAAAACATGGAAGCAAATGAAAATAAAGCATTTAAACAATGCAGTCCTCTTCCATGAGGCACGATGACAGCTCCCTAGGATAGGGAATCGTAGTGCTGGAACATCAGCTATTTTAAAGAAATTACTGGCATGCTGTGTTTGGTTTACTGTCTCCCACCTTGCATTTTACAAACTATATCAAAGCAGATAGTATAACGGCTCCAATTTCTTTCACAGCAGCTACACCATGTGAGAAAAATTGACAGATTAAATAGAAAGTAAGTGCCGAAGCAACTGTGAACTATGGCTGCCCAAGAGAAGAAAGTGATGTTCCTGAATATCACGTTAAGAAGCGCTTTTGTGATCAAATGCAACGAGAGTCCATTTTTATTATAATACTCGGGGGGGAGGGAAGCAGCAAGCAATTCTTCCTTCACCCCCTCCACAGGCACCAAACATTACTGCAGCTCATGTAACCCTCCCGTCTTCTCATCTGCAGAGGCTGTCGAGGAGAAGTGCCACATACAGAAGAAACATATATTGCATTTTTTTGGCTACGTGTACTTTTATTTTGATGAATTCTCAAGTCTGACCTGCTTCAAGTAGGAAGAAAAAATATCTGGTCCTAATAGAAATTGATGATGCTGCGTTAAATGAACTGCCCGCATTGCTTCACTGAAGAGACGAGCACTAATCTAGTCAAAACACTGGAAGTTCACTACTTTATCAAACACTGACATGCATATGCCTAAGTGCCAGTGACATACGCATACACGCGTTATTTATCTTGCTCTGCGTTCATTAAATGGACAAATTGATCTCTCAAACATTTTAAACTCGTGCCGTCTTCTCAAAATATTACGGGTTCAGCAGAACGGGCCATCACTGCTTCAGAGGCCAGATGTGTCCTTAGCCTTATTGGCTGGACAACATAAGAAAAGATAAAGGCATTTAATGATTTTTTTTTTATGAAACAAGTACCAGATGATACCCCGCACCAGGGCACCACCCAACAGGGTCACTTTGTCCTGCACTATACTGAAGATAACATTAAAAAAAGGGGTTTTTTTTTAATAGCTCATAATTTAACCATTGGGATAAACCTTGCAATAATCCATTTCCAGGCTACATTCCTGTTAAATCTACCAATGGGTGTGATTTCTTCAGCCCTTACTTTATAAAAAAAAAAAAAAAAAAGCAGTAAATAACACGGTGGTCTTTTGGGAGCTCTGACAGGGGCAGGCAAGAGAAAGTTTTAATGTTCTCCAGAGACGGGTGGGGATGAGCCCAGCTCCAGAGCCATTTGACAAGCCTGGCTGGGCAGCACAGCTATTCTCTGGCATGCCAGTCTCTAAACGAAGGAAAAATGGAGTATTTTAGTGAACCGTTTGCATTTCTACAGGTTCGAACTGAGCCCAAGCATATTCTTAGCAACTCGTGAATTTCCAGCTGGACTATGGGCCTTCATTAGCCAAGTAAAATACCGAAAGAGTCAAACCACAGCATCCTTGGGGGAAATAGATGCTCCAAATCCCTTGGTGATTTGCCATTTAGTTGGCTTTTACTAGAGTGCAGTCAGGAGTGAAACCATCCAAACTTCAGCCACGCAAGCCAGCGGCCAACCTCATCACCAGACGTTCCCCTCCCCGCGCTGCCTCCTGTATTGCTCCAAGAGCTCTATACCCGTGCGACAGGATCTGCATTTCAAACTGAAATACAAACATTAATCCAACAATTGACTCTCAAGGTTCTCTGTTCTGCCAGGATTTTTCAGATTATTTCTAACTAATGAGATTTCTCCATTGTAAATAAGAGGCAATTGGCCAGGTTATTAAGCAAAACAACATCACGATGTTAACTAGCACGTTAAAAATGCACAGCAAGTAGTGGAACGTTAAGATACTCGAATTACACATTAAAAATAGAGCACACTAGTCAGTACAAACCGAATACTGAAAATAATATTAAGCAGCTGATTTTAGATGAGAAGAACAAGAGTATTTCAAATCAAAACAGACAATTCATTATTAACAAACCCCTCCGTATCTCTGTCTTCAAGCAGCTTGTAGCTCCTTAAAGCTACAACAGGGTATGTTGGGAGCAGTGTGAAAGCTACGAGAAATTCCTTGCTTTCATCAATTCCAGTCAGACTTTAATGTTGTCATAAGGGAGCCTACTTCTTGTTTTCACTCTTAAAATTCAGTATCTTCTCCTGTCTTCAGTTCTCACCATGTCACTGTTCTGCATCCCTTCAGGGCAAACCCTTATGTCAGAAGCTGCCCACCCTGCCACCGTCACAGTACCACCAAGTCCCGAATCCCAAGGGCAGGGAGACAATTCAGCAACTCCAGTTGTCCGGATGGTGTTTTAAGAAGTCCTTTGGAAGACAGTAGCAATTATACAACATCTTTACGAGTATTACTAGCTCAGCCTGAAACCACCTTATTTCTAGTTTGTTATCCACAACCAAAATGATTTACAAAGAGGAATATTAAGTGTACCTGCATATATATTAAATCAAGCTGTAAAGCATTCAAATCACCCGTGTACTAGTCAATAAATTCTGAAAACCCTATTAAGTGACTGCTGGAATCTGTGTGTGTGTCATTTCCTGCTCCTTTCAGCTGCAGCGCTAACAAATGAAACGAAATGGAAGATCAACCAGTTTGCACTGGGCCCAGCACTCACACCACCAGCAATGCTAATTAGGTTGCAGCTCGATAAACGTTCTCTGGATTTAAGGACTAAAGTAACAGCTGTACACTTGTCTTGGTACAAATCTTCTGCTTCAAAACATAACTAGTTATAGACTGGGGGAGTAAGAAAGAAGATAGAATAAGAGCATGATGAATATTACAGAAAATACCAGGAAAGCAATTATTTCTAACCAAAGAATTCTGGGTTAGTCCAGAACGTTTTTGGGTTTAAGTATCATCAGTATCTGACGGAAGCTAAAGTTGAAGTACTTCATGACGTCAGCGAGCCTGCATAGCACGGTACCATGGACTTCCGTGCACAGGTACGCGGTGATCTCTGCCCTCGCTACAGAGGTGGGTACGCCGCAGCCTGTCTTCCAGTAGCAGGTAGTCCAGGCAAGCAGCCCATTTTATAGAAGGGAAATTATTTAGGATAACAAAGATCAACGATAGAAAACCGTGACCCAGGGATACAAAGCTACAGTTCATAAAACGCCATCAGAGTATCAGACTCCAAAGTACTTCCATTTCAGTTGGTCTGACCCTCAAGTTGAGATTTGATTTTTTTTTTTTTTTTTTTTTTTTAATTCCCTTAAGCCCTTTACATCATGTATTGAAAATACCACGGTGTTGAATGCTGGCCTGCAGCAACATTTAGAGGACTTTACCCCTGCGTGGCTTTGACGCACGCGAGGTGGTGGGATTTCTCCTACTACACACGAGTATTTGGTTCAGAGTCAAAAAGACTCTTTAAAAAAATCTCCAAAGAAATCTCATTTCAAGACTAGCATATGCATATGTAAAGCAAACTTTATTCATACTGGCTCTGCTTTATTTTCCCTTCGAATAAGTACTGGAATATGTAAACGCTCTAAGGATACACTGCTGTTCAGCAAAGCGTGGCCAGTGAGCATTACCAATACCAGTGTCAGGAGAAAGACAAAAGGAATGGAAAATGTTAGGAAGGTCTTGCTAGCCATTACTCCGAAATATAAAACAATAAAAATGAGACTATGACAAGAAAATTCAGCTGGTGTTTGGTTTCTGGGGCAATGCAGTAAGCAAGCGGTCAATGCTGGCTCGCTCTTTCAGATAAATGTCCACATAAAAGCATTTTAAATCATAGAGGGCATTACTCACAGTAATACTGAATGATGGACATTTTACGTTATGCCAGAAATGAAGGTTATTTCTTTGCTGAACTAGCCTACTGAGAAGCATAAGAGCTTAAAACAAAAATAAGCTTATCACACCTACACCACTTCCAAGAAGAAACACAAAATAAGACAAGATAAAACATATTTTAGGCTAAGAAGTTCACGTGTGCTCACCAGAAACCAAGATGACAGATGTGCCTGTCTCCAGCCAGGCTCCTCTTCACCCAGAAACGTTTCAGAAATAAAGCATACGTACACACTAGTGTTGTTTTCCTGTCATTCCTTATCGCTTACACCTTTACGAAAATAATCCGGGTTCTTAGAGCAAGGGAAACAGTCCTAAGACTGACCTGTACCTGACATGCCTATAGGAAACGGGCTGCAAGGAGCTGTGACAGTATTTTTCCACCTGGCTTCTGACATCTCTCCAGGTGAGTTACAGCCCTAAAACGACGGGGGCAGTTTCGACTCCTTAGTTCTGCAACTTCGGTCCACCACCGCTCAGGAAGGAAGCACGATCCGCAGTCTCATTACTACCTATACGCAGTGCAACTAAGCGGAGATATTATTTGATCGCGCATCTCCGATCGCCCCAAAGCCACACCTTCTGCCTTCACCCTTTCATAGCCACGCATAAGTAACGCGAGCCTCTTCTGCATCTACCAGTATGTGGGTGATGCCTGAAATTTTACCAGTTAACGGGTAACTACATGATGTGAAACTTCTTAGTGTTTGTTTTCACAAACTATCAACACGAGATACCGCGTGTACTCGCCCCCTCCTGCTACAAAACCCTACCAGGCGCGCTGGCCTTATCGCCCGCACCCCACCCCGCAGCAGCCCCCGCGCTCCTCCGGGCCCCCACTGAACCACAGGCCAGCCCTGCCTTTGCTCTGCCTTCCTTACCAGCCCCTTTGCTGTAATAACCAGAAAATAATCTTACGCGTGTATTCCTGGCAGCTCCAGGCTTTACATTTTGTGTTTTACCACGTAAATGCCCTGAGAAAGCGGGGATCATTCCTTACAGAAAGGTGCCAGTATTGAGAGCTCTCGACATTTCTAAACGTGGTCTTTGCTCAAAACTGAAGTCCAAACACAAACCGTCTCAAGCACTACTCTGCTACAGATTTCTGTGCAGTACACATCAAGATGTCCCATGACGTATCATTTTATGGGTCAGACCACACAACATTGCCTGGCTTCACCATCTCATTTTTCCTGATTGCGAGGGCCACCCGTGCAAGATTTAAATTACGCTGTAATCCGAAGCAATAAGAAATTATTTCCAGCCCTTGTCCCATCTTCCATTTCAATTAAATAGCAGATAGTTAAACTATTTCATGCAAGTGAAACTACAGCCACTGTTCCCAAACAACAACAAAATAGCCCGGCGGAACCTCAGACACCTTCCTCTTCCAGGATGGAAGATGCTCACCGCCACTGATATTGCTGTTCACTGCGTTGTTTCTTTCCGATCCGTGGGTACGCACGTAATAGATAAAGGAAGCGTTTATAAATGAATGAGGTGGTCAGTGGCTCCTCAGATGAGGCCTCTAAGTCAATATAAAAAAAAGTGATATGGCCTTTCCCTGATTACACACTCTAGAGACAAAGTAAAAAAAAAAAAAAAAAAAAGGAGATATTTTTGCTCCGAGACCTTGACTCTCACATCCTTCTGCCTGCTTAATTGCCTGCACTTTATACTTAGGAATACTTCTAAATCAATGAAGTGGTCCTGGTTTATACCAAAGGAGCTGCTGCTCCTGGTACTGCCCCATTCCCTACAGGGATACCTGTTCTGCCCTGGGGTCTGGTTCATTTTTACAGCCCACCAGCAGGAACAGACTTTACACTAATAATCCCTTAAAGCGTTTTCACTCTCCACATCATGAATTCACTTAAACACTCAGTTTCAGCCTTATACCTTTTGAGCAGATGCTTGAAGCTAATCCGGTGCTTCAGTGGTACCCTGAGCCCGATGCATCCTGCAGCTTTCCTCTGTAACTAGCAGGAGCAACAGAAGTTTGCTAAACTCAACTGCTGTCACTGGAGAGCACATTTATAACACGCAGCTAAGCTTCCGCTCCCAGCTACACAGAGCTCCTCAGCTTTATCAGCCTAACTCAGAGGAAGAAGGTGTTCTGCCCATGTAGCTAGTCCCAAGGAACGATCGTGGAACTAAGATATTAATCCAGAATTAAATCAGTGTCTTTACCCAGCAAGATGCTCCACCAGTTTTAACTTCAACTCCGGCACTGGATTAGGTACCATAAAAATGAAGTGGCTCTCTGAAATAATGAGGTCATCGTACTTCATTAACTGAGAAAAAATTAATTGGGTTTACAAGAAAAACCACACTGCATTAAGTCCAGCTTTTCCTTTCTCATATACAAATAGTGAAGAAAAAAAAAATACGCTCACATAAGTAAGTGAACATTATCACTAGCAACCAAAAGCATGTAGGACGTGTAAACAAATAGTACGGGATCAGTGTTGTACAGGAGGCGTAAGAAAGGAAAGGAGGAACTTTTATATGAGCATCTTCAGCAACTGAAGAGCAAACCAGAAAAAAACTTAACCTAGAAAAATTCATTTTGGTGCATCCACTGCAGATTGTTCGAGTTATGTACTTTATTCTGCAAATGAAGGGGAAAGTTCTCATCTGGAACAAACTCACCCACACCCACCCCCACACCCCCACACCCCCACACACACTTTGGGGAAATCCAGTACCTGTGTTTTGAGGTTGTGATTGCAACAACTGGAAGAACAGAAGGAAAACCTTGTGTATGCATTTTGCAAAGCATCTGTGGAATTAGGGTGGTTGCAACTTTGTCCAGCATCCTCCAAGCTCTCCATCTTGCAGTACTGGAAAGTATTTTGTACCATCCCCTAAAAGGCTTCCCTTCTCTTGCTGGGACTACGACTGCTGCTCAAGGCAGCTAATCAAATTTCTACAGAATCAAAAAGAATAAGATATAGGTGAAGCTGTTAAAAAACTGCCAGCAACAGAAAGGTCAGGGCCTCTGGCAACAAAGAAAAAAAAAAAATTACTCTCGTAGTCTTCAAGCTGATTTATTCTTGACATAAAGCAGGACCATTTACAGCTCAGCAAAATTTTAAAACTGGTAGTAAAGCACATTACAAGCTTTCTTAATTCAATTTTGTCTGGCATTTATCGTGGTTAATAAAATACCTAAATGTCATCGAGATATATAAAAATGTATTTATAGGTTAATAAATGCATAAACTGGATTATTCACAAAAACAGCTTACAGAAAGCCTAGCATCCTAAATTGACACAGATTTTGGGTTTGTTCCCTGTCAGAAGGGTAATTAGTGCTTATTTACAAAGATTTTACTTTACAGCACTGTAAAAATGCATCTGCTTACTTCCACTATCTTCAGAGTTCATGCTCAGCTTCACAGGAGCTACGTTACCATGAACTTTTATTCACCTAGATAAAAGAATAAAGGGTCCTCAAAACATCCTTTGTAGCCGATTCTTTCAGGAATACAACCCTACTACTCACCAAAATAAAGAGGGACCACAAAAACCTAAATACAGGATGAAGATTTGCCTAGTCTGGAGCGACGATAAATAGCTGCTTATCAGGGGAAAGGGGCTTTGTTTTGAATTTAAGAAAATAACTTTAAACAAGAAAAAACACACTTCAGGGTGCTGGAACAAAAACGGAAGCACTGATGGAAGTGACGGTAGTCTTTGCTTCCATATTACTGTAAAGTATTTACAGCAAGCTACCAAAGATTTCTTGCAAAATAGGCACAAAACTTAAAACTGCTTATTGGCTTGTTACAGCTCTGTCAAGCCCAACAAACTACTTCGGCTAGTTCAGTGTTTGTGTGTATGTGTGTACACACACAAAAACCTAGATGATTTCTTTTTTGTCACCTCTCAAATGGAAATGAAGGCAAACACACCAGAGTACAAACATTCTGCACTACTCACGCAAAACTGCACTGGAAGATTCTACAGATGCCAAGTATATAGAGAGAAAAACGACAAACCTACCCACACCATACTCATCCCAGAGAAGGATTTTGTTCTTCATGTCCCATTTTCTAACCCAGTAGACAAACCCTCCTGAAAAAGTTCTGTCAAGCATTTCGACCCATTTTTTTTTTCCTTCTCTTCATTCTGAGGATTTTAAGTTCAGCCTTTTCATTTCTGTTTTCAGATAGTTGTCTTCCCCTGAGTCAGAACTTCCTTGAAATAAACTTTAATGTTCTTTAATAATATCCATGCTAATGATGATGACTGGGAATGGTCTGTTTTTAACAAGTACTTGAACATTTAGCGTAACCAAAGCTTTTATATGTAATTAGTGCTCCGAGCTGAATTCTGGTACAACACCATTTATATCCAAATTATTTTTAATGAACATTTGGATCCACCAGACTAGAGGACTACAGGTTCAAAAGAAAATATATTAATATTTTATTCTAAAACCACTTAAAATGCATTTCTCTAACTAATAAAAACAAAAAAATAAAGCAATTGCTAGGATAATTGACTAAAAAGAGTATTTTTCTAACTTACGAAGCACTGCACGAAGTTTCTTGTTCGTTAGTGCACAACTGTAGGAGTGATTTATGAGCGCAAACAGACATACATTCAGGGAAAGAACAGAGACCAGGGATGCGTATATACAAATAACATAAAACACACTGCTAACTGACGGGTGCATGCTGAGCCTTTTAAGCAGTGAAAGGACAAACATTTCAAATGTGCTCATCCTTTCTAAAAGGTATTTAATGTAACGTAGAAGCAGCACGTCTCCCACAAAGTCTTTATATACAGGTTGTCTTTTATACAAACGCTTCCTGAGCCCTGACAAATACAGGAAGACATAAAAATTCTTTGTAATACATAGTTTTTGTTCCAGAAGCTGCCATTTTTAAATTGACACTTCTGCATTACAGAAATAAAGGACAGTGCCTTTTTTTTTTTTTTTAAATACCTTGCATTTCCCTTGAAACGTATCAGAGAATTACAGACATTTCCAGGCATTAGTGTTAAAAAGACATTAGCAAAGAACCATTTCAGTCCCTTAATGCCACAAGTTTTAGCAGACATCGAGCTCTCCAAAGCCAAAGTAAAACTCAAAATGGCTAAAAATGTCCTATTTTAACATTAAAAGCAAAGCAAACAGTAAAACTAGGCCTGTTGGAAATTTTGCTTGTTTCAGCAAAGACTCTAGACCATCAACACAGCCCAAAATTATCAGTCAAGGGAAATATTCACAGTCCTGCGGGACCCAGCACCATTTCCCAGTAGATAAAACACATCTCATATGCCAAGAGGTTTTTTTAATGATGCAAAAAGTTGCAGTAAAGATTTTCCAATATTTAAGATATCTTGACTATTGTTGCAGGGGATTTAGTTGTGTTTAATCAATATGAAATTACATTTATTTAATTCATAAGATCTCTAGACAACTAAATAAATATTGAAAAATATCAGACCTTGGCTTTTCCATAAAACAAAGGATCAAAGTGACTTTTGAATCCTTTTTAAAAACGATGAATGGGTAATGACTGAAAGAACTGATGGAAAAAAAAAAAAAAAAAAATCACATCAAGAACTTTGAAAACAGTTCAAACCAAGACTCACAATTGTGTTATACTGTGGTGGTTTAACCCCAGCCAGCAACTCAGCCCCACGCAGCCGCTCACTCACTTCCCCCCCACCCAGTGGGATGGGGGAGAGAATCGGAAAATAAAGTAAAGCTCGTGGGTTGAGATAAGAACAGTTTAATAGAACGGAAAGGAAGAAACTAACAATGACGCTAATCACAACAATAAAGTGACAATAATAATAATAATAAAAGAAATGAAATACACAGAACAAGTGAGGCACAGGGCAATTGCTCACCACTTGCCCACCCATGCCCGAGCAGCACTCCTCCCCTGCACAACTCCCCCAGTTTATATACTGGGCATGACGTCCCGCGGTATGGAATACCCCTGTGGCCAGTTTGGGTCAGCTGTCCCAGCTGTCTCCCCTCCCCACTTTCCCGTGCCCCTCCAGCCTCCTTGCTGGCGGGGCAGGAGAAGCTGAAAAGTCCTTGACTTAGTCTAAACCCGACTGAGCAACAGCTGAAACCATCAGGGTGTTAATCAGCATTCCGCTCATACTAAACCCCAACCACAGCGCTGTACCAGCTACTAGGAAGACGGTTAACTCTGTCCCAGCAGAAACCAGGACATATACTACCAATGGTAAAAAATATGCAAAACATACTTGTCTTCCATACTTTAGACCTTTAGTGTTGTTGCATTATAAACAACACTTCGTAATTTGTCATCCTATTAAGTGCCTAAACAAAGACATACGGTACAAATCCCATTGCCTTTTCATCGACTTTGCTGGGGTTTGGAACAATCCCAAAGTGACTTGTTTTTGCAAATTCTAAGCAATTTTAAGGAATGCATCATTACTGGATGAAGATTTAACCAAAAAGTGCAAATGTTGAACTGTCAAAAGGAAAAAGGATAAGATATCAAGGACTCAAACTTGGATTTGTGCAATTAGGTATCATGTTCTGAATGCTTCTATATCCTTGCAAAGCCAATAAACATGACTTGTGTATCCACTAACACCAGCTTTATTACGTGTTTTTGTTTATGTTTAGCCAATAGCCTGCCAAAGCAAGTGCCCGTACTCAACTTGTGCAATCTTTCCTGTGGAGAAAACTCATTAACAACTGGTTATTAGCAACACCCTTTGCTATCTGAGCTGAGTATTTGAGGTTCTCACTCACTGATCTTTTGTACTGTGGCACAGTTCTTAAATGCATTTGTGTCAAGCTCATTAAGGTCTGCCACCATTCACAAACCAGTTACGATAAATGCAAAGCCTATTGCAAATTCCACCACTTAAGTCTAGAAAATTTCAATCTTACCAGATTGATGGCCCATTCATGGAATAAGCAGCACCCGACAACTTAAAAATCAGAAGTTTGCTGTCTTACTGGAGTTTCATCTGGTTAAGAAAAGGTATTTTGTGATTTTCTATTCCATTTAATCTTAAAATCATGCAGCTTCATGATACAGAGTTGCTTCTCCTACTCAATTTGATGGTAACAACGTTTTGCAAAAATGTGTTTTATTATTACATAAATGTATTCAGGGCTGCAAAAAGCTCTGCTTCATTTAAAAACCTTGCAAGATACAGTACATCTCGGCAGTGTCAAGTTCTCCCTTTCCAAGCTAAGAGAGAGATCACTGTTATGGACAATTACCACTATTATGACACTTCCTATCACAAACAGGAGAATTATTTTTTTTAATTATTATTTTTAGTAACACTCTCCACCACTGTCCCAGAGATGTGTGGGTGAGAGCCCCAGAGGTCACTCTTGCTCTTTACCAGACCTTAAACTTTGTTGGGGTTGCGAGCTATACAAACCCCAACATTTTTCATCTTCCCTGGTTCCCTCCATCTGTATTCCCAATCTCTAATTATAATTTGCATCTTTATAATTTAACTATAATTTGTATTATATTGTATTAATTATATTTGTATAATATAAATAAGATTTGTACAGTAATAATAACTTGTATAATAATATTTGTATAATATTTGTATTGTATTAATTATAATTTGTATCATTAGCTTTTTGTATCTTTTCTCTGGGTGTTCTCCCTTCCCTTGAGGAATACATTGCTTTAGCGATGACTAGCAAAACGGTAAAGATGGGTAGATTCACTCCAGAAGAGCTCCCAGAAAATTTACAGATCTGTCAAAAAAAAAATGTAAGGTTTATTCAAAGCCTTTTCAATAAATAAAAAAAAAAAAAAAAAAAAAAAAAAAAGAGAGAGACTGGAGATGTCACAAACTTTTCCTGGCTGCTTCTGGGCCTTTTAAGTGACAGCATTTCTAAAACAGTCAAGCAATAAAGCGTTCACTGCAGTCTCCTTTTCTCTGTGTAACATTTTGCCTCCAGACTGAATGAGAAGCAACTAAGCATTCTGCAAAGCGTACTTTTTTTGAATGGCTTTCAAGGACAGGGGTGAGGTTTTAGATTATCTAATTAAACATGGCTATCTTAATTAACCCTGAATGATTCAAGGACCATTTGTACATCTGATGTGCAGTACAGCTGCATGGAAACGAAAAGATATATTTATCCTAAAAAAAAAAACCAAAACCAAACCCAAACACCAAACTTGGAAAAAAGTTTCATGTCTTGATCCACAGTCCATTTGACCCAGTGGAAAAATACCACCATTTTTGAATAAGGCTTTAAGAGCAATTTGCATTATTTTTAGGAAAGATTATCTTAGAGCAAAGGTTCTGAAACACTCCTAAGAAGTCTGAAGTACCACTTGAGACCCAGTCACAAAAGCTTTATGCAGACAAAATTCTCATTACAATCAGCAGGGGTTTGCTTTCGTAATGAATATTTGAGTCAACTGATTGGAGTGCTCAACTTCTGAGATGGTTGGCGCACAAGATGTTCTTGACTCTATGATTTCTCTATAATGCTCTGTAATATACAGCACTGATTTCTTAGAAACAAGCAACTGTGATAGGGCTGAAAGGGCTGCAAATGGCTAAAGTTACATCCAAAGCAACTTGCTTAAACTGCTCAGCATTACTTCTCAAAGTTCAAATTGTTCATACCTAAATGACACAGTTCAAAGTTCCCATCAAGTGAATGATCAAACTGTTGTAACTCTTTGAAACAGTACAGTTGGGCCAGAATTCCTACCCTCCCATGCAAATAAACTTGCAAAAAAAGAATTCAGGGAGTTCTTGTCCTCTTCAAATCTAACTTAATTCACAGGATGATAAAGATGTGAACTCTGTCACATACAGAACAGCAATAAAAGGAAGTTGAGTTACAGTTTGTAATAACCAAATCCCACACTGAAAGTTCTTAGCAGTTCATGTCATTCTCAATGGGTCATAACATCCATCTACTGATTTTAATGAACTAAGAGCAAATTGCAACTGTCCAATAAAAGCATTTCTGAAATCATGGCTGCATACGTTCATGTTTGGCCACCTAAAATTCTCAGCATATAAACCAGTTGCACAGAATGTCATTGCAATTAATTTTATTGGTTGCAATAAACCACTTAACTGTTTTACGATGATTTTAGAAGCCAGTTATGTCTGCATAAGAACGCCCACCAAAGCTTTTCAGCACGTGCACCTTACCAGTATGACTCCAGTCCGTTTACTCCTGTGGAGTTAGAGCAGCATAAAGCATCAGGATCAGTCTCCAGTGGTTCTTCACGTATTTTAACGCAACACAGATCCCAGTCTGGACCCGTGGGCGATGCTCTGTGTGTACCATTGCCCTCCTCTGAATTGCTGCTGAAGTGTTTCTAGCCCCAACACTCTGGAATTGGCCACCTCTCAATACAAGCTTGAGAAGGTGCTGGAGGAACTTCTCCACGGGATACTGCAAGTGGTACAGGGTAGTTTATCAAGTCTGCACGGTGGTGGAATGGGGCAGTTAGCGCATGGAGGAGAGGACCCTGCTTTTTGACCCAAGCCTCCCGTGTGCCTGTCCGGTGGGCACTGCAGCGGTGGTACTGCGCAGTCACCACCTTGCCAGTGTGGAGCGTGAAAGCGGGTGAAAACTACTTACAGTAATAAAGCCAGAGGTAAGATTGATACAAAACCAAAACATTCGCAGTCCGCTCAACTAGCGTAGAAAATACTCAGCTGCATTAGGAACAATAAACGTACTGAGGAGGATCATGCTACACATCCCCTCTCCCCTTCCCACACAGCTTCCTTCTCCCCCTTACAAGTCAGAGTCCTTCCAAGCCCACCCTTCTACACCCGACAGTTTCACGATAAGCCAATTTTGCCACCAAAACCAATGTGAAATATTTCTGTCTCCTCCCCCCCATTTCATTCTTCCTCCCCCCCATTTCATTCTTCCTCCCCCCCCATTTCATTCTTCCTCCCCCCCCATTTCATTCTTCCTCCCCCCCCATTTCATTCTTCCTCCC
>JAVKLA010000036.1:21900961-21942908 GCA_034782735.1 Sagittarius serpentarius | reverse complement strand
CTTCCTCCCCGTGGTCGAATTTATATCGTGTTCTCCTACAGCTGCTTGCTGGGCTGTTTCATCAACTGCATCACTGAAAACAATGTTTCTGTAATTATTTTTAGTGTAGTTTTACTTATTTAAATAGGTTGCTTCACTACAAAGGTTACATGCTCTTGTTTCTTCCTTTTTTTCCCCTGGAACAGAAAATATTCCTAGTATATTCTTATATTTAAACAAGCACAGAAGATTAATTAATGTATTTAGTCTCTGGAAAGCTTGTAAATTCTGTCTAGCAGGAAGTGGCCATGAAATTTTCTATTTTTTTCCATAATTAGGCATAATAATTAGCACAATAATGCCCTTGTTAACATTTCTAATTATATGCAACTAGTACATCAATACCTCGTAGAAGGAAGGCAGCCACCTTTCCCGTCTCGTCTGGGACGGTCTGCGTCCCCACGGGCACACGCAGCCAGCATCCTGCCTGCTGAGCAAGGGCAGACTGCGGGAGCCAGTCTGACATGCAAACCAAAAAGGAAAGATCTTTACTCTAAAATAGCCCTAACATAAAAACGACTTATATAAAAAGTCATAAAATAGCTCCCAGCCAGGCAAAAAAAAAAAAAAAAAAAAAAGTTCAATAAACCCAGTGCATCAAAAGCATCACCAGGTTCCCCCAAGTACTGAAGTTCTGCCACTTGTTCTTTTGGACTAGACCTACTCGTTAATCAGCTCCTGCACCGGTTTTGGGTTTTGCCTTGGGTCTGACAACATGAACTCGGGGACCACTTACACTTTTACTGCGTATTGCCATGCCACCAAGCTGTTCAGATTAGCTCTGCTGGGAGGCTGTCTCATTCCAGGAACCGAAATTAATTAATCAGTATATTTTCCGCCCCCATGCCAGGAAAAACATCTCTGATTAAAATGGTGTACTGAAGGGTTTTTTTTGCAATCACTGCTGACATGACTATTGATTAAATGAAAACCTTGTGAGCACTTACTCGTTTTATAGGTGTATTTATTTCATTCCTCTCAAGCTCCTTTGTTTTAATTAAAGGGTGTATTCTAGACACACTATGATTATTATATATTGAAAAAACCGTTGTAAATTAAGACATCTCCTTTTTGAAAGATCAGTGCTCCATATATGAGGGAAGTACTTAGCTCCCCTGTTTAGGTTCTTAAAACTTCAGTCTAGTGAAAACCTTGCCTTGGAGGTAAATACCAAAACTTAGTGTTGAAGCTCCAAATAAACCCACAACGTTGCTTCTGGGCAGGAAAAGTGCTTCACACATCACTACGCTGAAGAGCTGGTGCATCCATAACTAAATCCCACCGAGAGACTGCACACTTGGCAGTTTTTGCATCTTTCTTGGACTGAGCTCCCACTTCTCAGAAAATTTCTACCCGATAAAGGAACATTTAAGTGAACAACGGTTGCTATTGTCTCCCTTCAAGGACGCTGGCTGAGACTTTGTAATAAAGTTGAGACGGTAACTCATCCGACAAGTTGGCAACCCCAAGCCCTTCTGCTCCAAAAGGCATTACAGTCCCTATTAGCACATTACAGAGGAGGGTCCAATACCACATTATTTCATTCCTTCCTGCTGCTGTGATCCAGAGGGGCTTCAAGAAATTAAAAGTCAACTGGGCTGGATCACGTACTACTGCCACGCTACAGCACTTGCTGCCACTGCAATGCAGTCATCACACCGCTCTCCTGAGAACTGGAAAGCTTGGGTTTCCAGTTTGACTACGTTTATGTATTTTATCTAATATCTTAATGCATATGAAACAGTACACAGAGCTGAGAATAGGTATCTAGCTCCCAGGAAGGGACTGCAGCCCGCTTTAAAGGCACCAGACCCCTCTCAAGAGGGGAAAAATTCAAATAGAAATCCAAAGGCAGCCTTTCATACCACTGACATGGAAATAAAGAAAGGGATCCTTTGGGCCCCGTTTCCATTAACACAGTCCTCCTCATACACATAAGTAAACTTAAATTTCATGTTATCATTTCTGTACTCCAAAGCATTTCTGATTGAAACCCAGTCAAATCGCAAGCACTTCTCAGCTGATTTCTCCATATAGCCTGCTGCCAGGAAGATGCCGTTCCTTCAGGACATGGTCTGGCTCTCACGAAGTATTGCAGGGGTCGTGAGAAGGCAGAACCTTAAGGGACCTTAAATCTTGGTTACAAATACCTGTAACGAAGGCACCCCTCACAGCGATTATCCACCCTGCGCTCCATCCAAAGATCGACACCCATATTTCAAACTCGGTTCCAATACTCTTTCTCTTGCTAAGGTTTTTTCCCCAACATCCAATATGAATCTATCCTGATGCAAGTAAAGCCCTGTCTTGCATACATTTGCTCCCACATGCTGAACTCCAAGGCCTTCTGCATTTCCTAATGGATCAGGGGTCTAGAAAACACCAGCTTCCTCTGCTAGACACATCAGTTGGTCCATATACTTTGTTAAAACAATGTACTAAACTTGCAATATCGGAGGTTAACTTTTGATATGCACAGCAGATTTAATGCATCTCTAGCGCATTTCAGCTTGCAGGGAAATCGGGAAGGGTCCCGCGCGTACAGACCGAGGAACCGGCGAGCTCCTTGGGTACATGCTCCCTCCCACAGCCACGCTGCAGGATGCAAAGCATATTTCTGTGTCACTTTCCCGGGTTTTTATAGGGAAAGTCATTCACTTTGCCACATCTCTGCTTCTTACTCATGAAAGTATGGACTGGGGTTTCTTACCCTAGCTTGTTGCAGAAATGAGCCACTGATCTTCCATCTCTTCTCACGTTTTGGGATTCCAGGAGCATTGGACACACCCAGCTAATTTCAGTGAGGACAAGAGGCTGCTGTGTAATTCAGGGACCGTTTCTCCAATTATTATCATGAGAAGAAAAAAATATGGCATCACACTTGCCCATACCTTTCCATGTCTCAGTGCTTTCCTCCTTATCTTTATGGAGACAAACGTTCACTGATTCGTTTTGAAAATATAAGATATTAATCATCACACATTCTGTTATAAGGAAATCATGCTAAATTAGGCCAATAATCACAAGTTGTGAATTATCTGGTCAGGTCTGATAAATGGAGAACAGCAGGGAGCTTTAAGCACTCTTTATCTTGCCTACCTCATATACCGCCTGGTATTTTACCTATTGCACAATTGCATGCGTATGCTTTGGGAAGAAGATTCATACACATGTACATCCTTTAGTCATTTTGCCGTTTTTTAACTTAACAAAATTGCACATTTCTTCTAAAGATGCCTAGAACAGTTTCAAACCTCAATGTGCATACATCAGTGGTGCTGCATAAGGCAACCCTAATTTATGCACTCACTATGGACCCAATTAGTTCTTCTGTAACAGAATGCCAAACAGATTTTCTTAATAAAGCAGAACATATCACATCTAATATTTATATAAAATGCAGAGTTTTAACTCTGTCACTTTGTGTTACTAGCCCCAGACTTTGAGAAGGGAATTCTGAAATTGTTTGTTGGTTTTTTTTCCCCTCCATGAGCACCACTGGCAGAACTTGGGACAGATGATCAGTTTGGACAGATCAACACTCCAGTGCAGCTAACAGAGCGACACAGATTTACATCAGCCGAATGCACAGTATGCTTGCACGCTGCACAAGAGCTCAGGGAGGTCCTACGAGCCTCGCGGGACAGGAGCAGGCAGGAGAACATGGCGGGGGCTCTGCAAGTTTACCCTCCTCCTGCATGGAACAGCCCCCTTCACCCCTGCGGGCATGAGGTTACACCTTAGCGAGCAGCAGACAGCTGTCAGGGACTCTATGTCTTGATTATACTCTTGTTAATATTTTAATCTCTTCCAGCCCAGATGGCTTCATTCCTTGGTTAGGGCTGAGACATGCCTGAGCGCTTGCAAGCTGAGGCTCTATCAAGAGAGGTGAGAAGTGACACGGTGAACTGGGAGGAGAAAAAAAAAAACCAAACAAACAAGACAAGTGGTGATCACATGTGTGCCGCTGAGATTTCTCACTCAAGTTGGGAACCAGAAACCCTGCCAGATGTCCGTGTGCTGTTTTGATCCTGTATCAACGCCTCTATCTGCATTTGTAACCTACTTCAGGTATCTCCCATGTATTTTGTCACTTCCAAGTTTCAGCTGTCCCCAGTGCAAAAGGCATCATGGAGTACACAAGGTCCCACACCACGCTGGCCAAATCCTCAGCCAAAGTATTAGAAGCGGACTCAGGTTTGCACAGTTAGAACTAAAAAAAAAAAAATATTTATAGGATAAAAACCAATGCTATGTAGACAAAAACTGTTGGACACTGATGTAGGTTATCTATGAAGTGGACCCCAAGCTGATGCCAGAAAAAGGAGAAAGAGCAAGTGAAATGGGGGACTGCTTTTCTACGTCCTCTCTGAAAATGGTACTTCAAGATATTGCTGCCCCACATGAAATATGCTTACAGTGGCTACAAGCAAAACCAACATGTCTCATGTACAGTGGCAGAATCGAGTGCACTTAGTTGCTTCAGGTGACAAGCAAATGATTTCTTTTTTTTTTTTTTTTGGTATTCATTTCAAACAAATTAGTCAAAATGAGCCATTTTGATTTTTCATGGATATGTAAGTTAGCTTCATTCTTTTGCCTAACAACCTCTAGTCAAGAGTCTTACAATAAACTAAAATTATTACATAAACATTTTAGAGCAGAGTAACAAAAAACTTCACATTAGTTTTTATAGCCATAAGGAGAATCCCACAATACCAGATGGGTAACAGGATCCACCTGCGGTATGGTTGATCCAGTCAGTGCTCACATTTTGCATCCCACAAATACCAGGATTCGAGCCTTCCAGACCAAAATGATCCAAAATCCTGGATAAAAATACACACAGTTTTTGCTCAGGCATGTTTTGTTTTAAGCGTACAACTGCGCAATGAAGTTTGGCATTCCTTAAGCAGAGGGCAGTATTACATCAGTAAATGGTTATTAAAGTTACCTAACCTACAGTATGTGAAATTACATTTCTTCAACCTAAGAATGCATATTCCAGGTAACCGACTTGAGAGATAGAGCTCTATATGTATCTCAAGTTTCAGAAACTACAATGATATTAAGTTACGGCAGAAAACTATAACTAGGAAATCATTCCAGTCACCTCCTCACCCCACACACTTTGCTAAGGAGAAAAAAAAACAAAAACAAAAACAAAACTTCTTGTCAATATATTGCTTTACTTTTACCAAGTCCTTTTCCTAACTCCCTTCTCAAACTTAATCCCAGGTTTACTCTTCTCTCCTCATCGTATGTCACAATTACCAGCTCATTAAATATACATGCAGGGGCTACTCGGTCCAGTGTTATTCTCTAAACCCGCAGGTTCTCCTGCTCCTCACGGACCTGGCACTGCAATCCACTAACAAGAATAACTACTCCGAGTTTCCCTTTGATTCCATGATGCTTTGGTCCTTCTGGCTCCTGTAATCCCTAAGCACTCTGCGGATGCTGCCCCTCTTAATGGAAAAGTTGGAGCTGAGAAGCCTGCCAGGAGATAACATTCACCAGCAAAGTCTCAGCCCTAAAACTTTTCCTAGTGCTTTGACATTTGTGTAACATTCAGAAGCTGCTTGCTCACACGGAGACGTTATTCTCTACCAGTGAAGCACTTCAGATGGAAAGTATTATCTATTCCTAACTGACACCTTCCACTAAATGGAACGTTTAATTAATTTGGTCCTAGGCCAGGCTGATCTCTTTTGCCTGCGTGAAGACGAACACGACTTGTAACTCTTTGGCACCATTTTTTCTCCTCCCCCTTAAAAGGAACTTTAGTTGTTTACAGAATAGATACAAGAAAATCCAAGCTGGTACGGTGACACATCATTAGTTAAAAATACACCACAGCATAAAGAGCTTTAGTACAGAGAGAGCATTGGAATGCAGAATAACACGAAAATGGCTTAGGAAGGAAAATGAGAGTCATCTGGAAACTGATTTTTTTCTGCTGCAGGCTGTAGCAGAAGAACAAATAGGACTGCAACCACTTTGTGTATTACTACAGAAAGTGAACTTGGTACAATTAACCAAGTTGAAAATACAGTATAAGGGGTTATAAAAATACTTGAAATGTATCTCTAAAATGCAGATGGTAAACACAGGGTGTAAGGGGAAAAAAAGGTGTCAAAAGATAAAAAGCTAAACCCAAACCTACAAGAGTAAAAACCACATGTCCCTGCCCAGAGCCAGGATCGCACGAGCGGCAAAGACAACGTGATTTGTGACTTGCAGTAAGTTGCAGAAAGCACTAAAGACAAAGAACTGAAAATCCAGCAAAGATGACAGCATCTCCTTGGGAGATTCACTGTGCAAAAACCAAAGTTACTTAGCACGCATGCCACATGTACAGTCTGGCAGATGTACATGATGAGTTCTGACAGTAACAAAGAGACAGCACAAAACAGGGATGCCCAGACTTAGTCCAGAGCTACAGTTCTGTCTGAAAACCAAAGCAACTTCTAGATCTGAGCAACGCTCCACCAGAGAAAGAAGTAGCACATCTCTTGTCTGAAGTTATCTGTAACGCTGCATAGTGACTTCGAGCTGCTGCAGACTCTCTCGGCAGCTGAAAGAGCAAGCCGAGCTCCACGATTCTTTCAGAACAGACAAATATGGCCAGAGGTCTTTACAAAAAGACCACCTACACCTGCTTAGAAACACAAAGTTCACACTAACGCAATTAATCGTGGAAACCAGCAGATGAATTTTAATAAGGTAACACCCGTCCGTACTACACGTGCCGCAGCCACAAGCCCTTCTGCTTTAGTGCACAACCTCACGTGCGTGGTCCGGGATCCGCCCTCCAGAAACAGCTGAGACTTCAGGGCCTGCATATAACCACATCCAACCCCACCTTGGGTGTAGCCTAATTAAATGGCTACTCTAATTAGCGCACAACGTGAAAGTCTCAAACAGATGCTGAAAAAAAAACCTCACATATTGCTGAGTGCCAGAAAGGGGCTCGTACTTCCTCCGTGGGTCCGTCATTCCCTTCCAATATCCCTCCAGTTTAAAAAGAAGCCTAGCCAAGCTAATCAATATAACCCCCAGGACAAACTGATAAGACAGACTGTAGCTGGCTATAAAACGGTATACAATAAAGTGCAACAGAAGTCAACAATAAGGCAAAACCAGCAAATAAAGAAACCAGGGTGGGTTTTCAAAGGCACTGGTGGGAACAAGGAACACATCGACTGATCTCGGGGCAAGGTTGTGCTGAGCTGGGACGGAGGTGAGCTGGCCCCAAGAGCATGCAAGCCATTTAGGGTGCTCGAATGCTAAAGATTAGAAAGTTTAAGATCTTGATGTTTGAAAGGAATTATGAACAATATATTCTTGTAGCAGTATCAAAAAGAAGAATTACTAATACGAGATTGTCAACGGTGAAGGCTGAAGTTCATGTTCAAGTGGCATAACTTAACTTAATGCCCAGCCTACTGCAGCTACATCACTGCATACCTTTTGAAAGAAGTCATCAAGAAAAAGTGAAAGAGATGCTACAGTGACATTTTACAGGGGCGGAAAGAGAGGTAGCTCTAATCATCAGCCTCTGAAGAGGTGTTTTAATTCTAGGATAACAGACTGTGGCAAAACCTAAACAAAAACAAAGAAAATCAGGACACATCTGTTCAGCATGAAAACAGTTTTTTCCATCTGCTTCCTATGGAAGAAAAAAAAGACTTCAAGGACTGTGCTGAAGATAACATCTCACATATCAAAGCAGGTGATACAGTAGAATTGTGATAATGCTTGTGGAATGAGAGGAATGAAGATTAAGAGGAAAAGGAGGAAATAAAGAGATCTTTGAACTACTTTGAAGTAGGGCACCACAAAGGTGATCCAAATTCCCATTAACTTTAGTAGTGCATGAAATACAGTTTACTAGCTGTGTGGCTCCATGTTCAGTAAATACTAATATTGGCTAGTTAAGCTATGGAAACAAGTACATTACAGTCAGCAACAACTACCATACATCGCTGCATACTCATACGGGTAACAAGTCAGAAGTACAAAGGAAAATACAGACCTAATAGTAAGAGTGCTACAGGAAAGAATTGATAGAAAGGAGTTGTTTTACGTGAAAAGGAATGAAAATAGTGGCTGCAAGACTAAAGCAATAACTTTTAAAAGATTTAAAAGTGGCAAGGGACCTGAAGCGATGAAAAAAGACCAGAAGGAATTACATACCAGAGACAAAAAATGAGTCTTATTCCGATTCCTTCTTTATGCCACACGGTGTATTGAGGACAGCTGCCACTCAATAAGTACCAAAATGACAACATTTTACTAGAAAACTTTGAGCGGGGCAGTTGCACTACATCATCTCTACAGATGCCTTCCAAACTCAGCTGTTCTATGAAAACAAAGCTTGCAACATGTTATACAAGAAGTTTTATCATTTAAAAAAAAGAGTAAGATTATGAGAAATTGAAACAAGAGACATGTTTCCAAGTAAGAAGGCAAAGATGTTCTTCCTAAGATGGTATAAATAGGAACAACAATCAGGTTGAATGAATTAAGCAAAACAAAGTATCTTATTTTCCTTCTCAATAAAGACAGTAACTTCAACTGTGCTCCTAAGTAAAAGAAACTAAGAATCAAAATTCAAAATAGACTTCAAAATTTGCCCTAAGGAATATTTCTCCTTTCTTCAGTTGGCAGATCAATCCTTTAAAGCAGTGCATCAGTTTGCCAAAGGACTTTTGCTGAGGCAAGAGGTGCAAACACGCACCTAAGACCAATATAGGAAAAAAAGACAGACAGCCTAGGCAAACGTGCCTCTTGGGCCGATAGAGGAAAAGAAAGACAGATCAGGCAAACATTTCTCAAGTGGAGTAAGTCATGCTGTAACACCTTTTTGCAGAATCAGATTTAGAATATTTTCTATTAATAACAGTAAAAGGGTGACAGAATTAGGTTCTAGTAAAGATTAGACTAAATATTTTAATCTGTAAAGCAAAGATTAATTTTAACTAATTATTTATTTCCTGAAGCACCTTAATTTGCTTATTTCTTGGGAATAGACTCTTTTTAAAAAAAAAAAAAAAAAAAAAAAAAGAAGAAAAAGTATCAAGTGTGCCACAAGGAACCATGACAGGTAGACAGGCTCTGGTGTTTCATCCAGACACTGGTTTAGTTTGGGATTTCCTAATTTCTAGCCAGAGGCAGCACTTTTTTCAGTTTCAAAGTGGTCCAGCACCACGAACCTGAGCAAAGAGCTTGAGCACACCGGTGCCGTATCAACACTGGCAGCAATCGTTTCATAATTTCAGCACCAAAACACACCTTCGTGTTTGCTGACTTGAGCATTTTTTTGCCTTACGAATATTTGGGTTAAGGGGCATGTGAGATGCCAAGCTGGTACACCTCATTTACATTTCTAAAGTAAATGTTTAATATTCTAGTAGTCTGAAATTAATTTCCTAAATGTTAATTGATGCTATTGAAAATTGCTAAGGGCATATTCAAGGCATGTCAAATGATTAACACAAGACTTGATACCAAATAAGCCATTTCAGTAATGGTCAAAACCATTGCCGTACCTCTTGTCCTACCTCTAGCAAGAAACGCTTACTTTTTTTTCTTACTAAAAAAAGTACAACTGTTGCAATTGTATCTGACTAAAATTGATACTCGTCTCTTCTCCTTCACTTGAGGACAGAGCTCCTTTTACGGGTGTTTCAGGCCTTTTCTGATTTACACCATGGACGTCACTGATGACCTGCTATTCAAGTTCCCTTGCCACTCAGCCCCTCAAACATCACAAGCACATCTTTAAATAATTAGAAGAAAAACCTTAAAAGCATTGGATTTGCAGCTCCCAAGCCCTGCAGGTCCACAGCCTAAGCGGTGGAAAGCAGCCAGATACGACCTCACCCCCCCAGGCTTTGGGTCTCGGGCTCCCAGACACACGGCTCTGGCACCGAGCACCCCGGGAGTCCCACTGTCCTCCCGTGGTGCAGTTGGGCCCCGGGAGACAGCCATCGCCGACAGCCCGCCAAGAAGGCGACGGGAGGCAGCGAAAGCTTTCAACAGCTACTCACGTCTAATGAGAACTTGTTGAAATAAAGCTTGACTCTTTTAAACATTTGCTTGGAAGAAAGTCTCTTCAGTCAGCTCACCAGCCAGTTGCACTGAAAGCTGAAGAAGCCAACTGCAAAAATAAAAGCATTTGAACAACTGATGGGTCTTACTGACTCATCCCGAGTAATACCTGAGCGCAGGGAGAGCGAGCACAGCTACCTAGAACTGCAGACTCCACGTGAGGCAGAGGCTCTGCCCAGACACATCTGTGCGGCACAGAGCACAACCTGCTTTTACTCCTCCTCCTCCTCCCCTGCGAGCAGCCAGCAGCTTGCTGCCTCCCCGTTCATTCCAAGCCTCCTCTCCAGCCTGACCCCACAACCTGGGAAAGCTGAGTTACAAAGAAAGAGATCAAATTTCCTTTCTATAAACCTATTCCAGGCTTATTGGACGTTTTGTTCCTTTGTGCTGCATACCTTCAAGTAGGCTGCCTTCAACTGCTCTCTCCCTTATATTAAAGCTCAAGAGAAAAACTTTCAATATTTGTAATTGGGACAGCCATTGCTTCAACCCAAGGATTCTGCTTTTAACTCTGCCACGTCACCCAGAGCATTTGCACAGCTGTATTCAGTTCTACATCTTCCACACGCGAGAAAGCTTTCATGTCCTTTTTGATGCTGGATTCTGATCAAGATGCTCGAGCTGAAGAACTTCTCCCTCTGAAAAGGGCTTCGTAGATTACTAACGCTCTTCGCCCTGGCTAACTACGAAACATTGAGTATAGAGGCGCAGGTCTGAAATTTACTTATCAAGTTAAGATTAGTGAATGACTTTGTAGTTCTTCAATCAACAAGGAGGCAGATACGCTCTTTCAAATAACTCAAACTGGCACAGGTCCTACGGGGAGCCTTTTAAACCCACATGTTCTAGCAAAGCGAGCAACTGTTCTAGCTGAAATTGCTTCCTAAAAAGAAGTTTTGAAAGGGGTAAAATATTGCTTTTGATTTTAGAAGTCCAGCCTATGTCCACAATACTTGTAAGATACTAAACAGGTAAATTCAACGAGACTTACTGTATCCTCAGCGTTATGTTGTTAACAATTGATTATTTATCTGCAAGAAAGCATATGGTGTTCCTCTCCCAGTTTGTAGGATAAACTACGACTCTCAATTCAGATTAACAATCTACTAAAACGTGTCAAACACGTGAAGCCCAAGCAGCAGTCCCAACTCAATAGGTGTGCTGGGGAAAATGCATCTGTCTGAGTAATGGAGAATCATGTCATTCCAGACCTGTCATTCCAGCATTTTTCAGGAGCTCTGCACTCATTTAAGTATCCCTTGAGGCACCAGCCACCACAAGATACGGGATGACGGATGTACCATCTCAAACAGCAAATCCTACTGTGATTTTAATTGAATTACAGCAGCCATTTTATTTTTTGCAGAGCCTCTAGACTCTGTATTGCTTGCTTGCTTCCAGTGATTCAGCAGTTTATTTTGCAGTACACTAATCCCTCCATAAGACAGTTTCTCATTCCTTTTGAGTAGTGCTTCTGACAGCAGCTACCTGTATCTTTGTTGTTAAAGGCTCTCCCTGTTTTATTAAACAGAAGTAGTTTATCCCAGACATACTTTTGCTTTCAGACTCTACCACCTCTACATCCACGAGAAGGCTCCGTCTTCTAGCAGAGTTCAGGAGTTGTCCTCACCATATACTGTTCCTCTTTACTTTTAAGCTCACCTGACAACCGTGTTGCAGAAATTAAAGAAGGAAGACAGAAGAGAGGAAACCTGAAGCCCAGAGGATAAGCAGCAGACAGTGACACCTGCCTATAAACACAAGCCAGCTGTGAAATGTTCTTCACAGTGTCTGTAAAATACATGTTTACTTTGCTATTTACAGAGGACTCAATAAAACTGCCAATTGGCTATTTTAGTTGCTAACCTAAAGGGCTGCAGAAAGTTCAGTTAATAGGGAAAAAAAAAAAAAAAGGCAAAATAGACAAAAGCAATTGCAAGGGCCTGCCTCTGCCAGAGCAGAGGGTGGGGAAGTGTCAGCAACTCTATCATTCGATAACGCCTTTGAATCAAGGCTGATGCATCTTGACCTCGCTATTTAAGCGATGGCTTAAAACTCACTTGGTTTAGTGAGTCTTTATTGTAGTAATCAACAGTTTAAAAATACCATAATAATTGCTTTTGACCATAATCATCCAACAGCCATTAGCTGTTTATCTCAGAAAATTAATCCTCAAAGGGTGACCCTCATGTCCAAAATATGCTCTTCATCATGAAGAAGGATGGATAAATTATTCCAAGCTAGTCCACAGGACCACTTTTAGCAGCATTTTATCATCAAAGTTACTTTCCCCTTAATCAAAGGCTAATGCAACATGAAATCCGTAAATATGGGCTGCACCATAAGATAAAGTTAGCAACCTTGAGGAGGCTGGAAAATAGCAATTTGCACACATAAACACAAGATTTAGAACTACCATCATAACCTGCATCATCAATCACAAGCAACAGTGGCTTTAACAGGACTATTTTCAGAGTATATTAAACTTCATGACATCTTAACCTTCTTGTAAGGCCACGATAATCTCTTTACAATATCAAAGAAGTGCAGAAGGGCAGATTTGCTTCGTGCAGAGATATTCTTTGCATCAGATTTCACAAATAATGGCCTTGCTGCCTTACCAGACATTCGTTGGTGTTATTTTCAGCCCCATGCACCCACTCAGGGACCACAGACAACACGTATCTTCACACATGTTCTGAAAGACAATACACTCAAAGTTTTGCACAACTGCAAGAGAAAGCTGTCACTGAAGCGAGGCACATCTCTTTAGGTAATAGCTCCTCTTCCAAAACCTGCTTGCAAGGGAGAGATCTGGGCAGGTGCCCATGACCTAACTTTATTGTAGGTTCTGTTCAAGCATCTGATCGGTGCTTTTGTATTCATCGTGTTCTTATGAAGAAAAGTCAAGTCATGAGTATTCCATCCTAAAGATTACCGTTACGTAAGAGAAAGGAAAAAATCTCAAGCAAAATGCTGCCCCTGCAATAATTAATTATAATCCAAGTTATATGTATCAAAAAGTTGTCATTTCATTCTGCTGTGAAATTAGCAACTCTGAGGTGCAACTTCAAGGAGAGCAGAGACGGCTCCTCTTTTAACAGACACCCCTAAAGCCACCATAAAATGGAGTTTTGCCAATTCAGTTTTGCAAATTACTTTAGAACAATTGGTTCAGGTTGAATTGCCCAGGCTTTCCACACAGAGGGGAGCACTGGTGGCATGAGAAACCCAACTAACAGGAGAGAAGGGAACGTCTGAGGAGAGAGGGCTGGCAGAGAGGCACAGAAGGTGCCAAGAGGGAGAGGGGAACCCGCACGGAAGGAAACCAGGAGATAATAAAGGAGGAAAGGAGACAGCAAATCTTCAGAGGAGAAGTAGGGAAAGAGTAAGAGGACAGGGTGGCAGACACATCTGGCAGTAAGGAGCCTAGGAAGGAGGACAGTTATGTTCTATGGATCTTGAGAAGCAGAGGGATGCCTGGAGATCACAAACAACTCGTCTTTGAAAGAGTGATCTACAAATTACACGCAGTAAGCCTATATCCAAGTAATCCTCTTACACGCTGGCCCACAGCACTTCCAACTGAGCAAGTTGCCACCTGGAATGAGTGGCAGTTCTCCAGATTCAAGTAGCCAACAGCTACAAGACACAAACATTCACACACCAAGCAAATGGGAAGCGACCACTTTGGTGCTGGATTCCAGTGCAGGAAGGAAGACCCTACAGTTTCAAACTGCGCTGTAATTAACTGCTATTCAGACTATAAAGCAGAAAGCATATTCATTATAGTTTCTTTTCCTAGAGCTATTACCCAGCACATTCAGTGTTCCTACACAGGCAAGGCCATTTCTCCAGCACAACTATACACCGTGTCTGCTGGTCATAGTTCTAATTACAATTACACTGTAAGCCTGGTTGTTGAATACAATGGACAGATGCTACAAGCTTTCTAAGATGACTGTTAGCCTGTAGCTGTTTTAATTAGCTTGACAGGTAACAAAGTAGGATTTTATAATTATACTACTACAATGCACAAGTGTTTCCTTTCAAATATGTGCTTACTGAGTCACTTGCGTAAGTAAACAGCCAGTTTTGGTTCACCAGACCAGAAGCAAAACCCCAAACTTGGCTTCTTTCATGCCTTGCTTACGGCTTAAGCAAGGACCACATGCTGCTTAGGAGTGTGGGTTAGAAAATCCTTCCCTCCCTTAGAGATGAAATGCGTGTAAAACCTGAATTAGCAGTCCCCGTAAGTGTAACTTTTCTCAAGCATAACAACGTGTGAGCCCTCACTTCCCTAAAAGTGTGCTGTGCTTAGTTCTTTGAAAGCACAAAGCTGGATCTCAAGGCATGCCGCTGGCCAAGAGCCCCATCAGCGAGAGGCGGATTTGAGACGCGCAAAGTCTGTACAAGTTCTCTGCTGAGGGTTCGGTCGGATTGCTACTCTGACCCCCGCTTTCCATACATCACAAGAACACAATTCTGGCTTGTGGTCCCGCTATCGGACCTAAACATGACACATCGCATCACGGAACTTCCAGGCACTCGCTAAGTACTGATGCACACTTACGTTTTTTTTAAATGCCGCTTCCCTACAAATGCTATACGGGTTATATCAGAGCATTGAGGCATTCAACACAAATTCCAATCACATTCTTGCTAATGAGAAGTGTTTACCAAATAGTTACGTAGTTCTGTAAACAGAATGCAATTTCCATTCTTCTGTCTGCAGCGGTGCCAGCATTTGCAAGCCATTACTAGTATGCATATAGCTGTCTACTCCAGTCGTTCGCACTTGCTATCAAACTGGCATTTAGGGATTTGGAATGCAGGACAAGTCTGCAGCCTAAAAATAATATCCTGAGATTTGATCCTGCACTTCTTATTCAGGCTCAATTAATCAAGGTTGCCTAACTCTTCAGAAGTACTTTTCATCAGCAGATTGAAAACACTTTCCAAATGAAATGGGTATCAGTATCTCCTTTTTACTATGGGGAACTGAAAATGAGATTTCACCTGAGAAAGGGCTTTGAGGCTAATTTAGGAGCACTGTCCAAAGGGATGAGGAGTCCATTATTCAAAGTTATCTTTTATATTAAGAAATAAGCTTTTCCTTTCAGACCACTAGAAAGTGATATATCACAAAATTTATCATACCGTCTTTGAAAACCTCACACAGAGATAGCTTTGCAAATTTCAAAAGGCCCAGGCTGAATAAGAATAGTTTACTTGGTCTATAGGAGTAGTTCAGTTTTCATTGTAAACACCACCCAGGACTAAGAAGAAAATTCTGAATTACTCCCAAGGAAAAGAAGAATTAAGAAATTAAGTATTTTGATCAGAAAGCATCTGTAACATCTCTGAACAGATAGGCCAATAATGTTTAAAACTAAGAAGGAAGACCACGTTTATTTTTTTAAATCTAAGAAGGAAGACCACATTTATTTTTTAAATATTTCATTGTAAGCTCCAAAAAGGTTTTGTTCTCCTTTGGAGATAACATAATTCATACTTAAAAGCATGTTGTTCTTTGGTAGCAATTTTATCCATGGAGATTGGCTACATGGAAACCGAGCTCGGCAGGGCAGTTTTGGGACAGGGGGGAAGTTACATAGTAGGGATGCAGAGGGGAGCACAGCCAGAAAGGCCCAGCCTTCTCTTCTTGGCTGGACCAAAGCTGGATGCTGCAAAAAGCAAATTATTTCACACTTAAATTTATGTTTCATACTTGATGCTGTTCCAGGAAAAAAAAAAAAACAAACCAACCAAAAAACCCAACAAAAACACACACCAAAAAACCCACAAGATAATTTCAGGATATATAGCACAAAACCCACCTCTCAACTAACAATATTGATTCCTTTGGACATTCAAGCTGAGATGCCATTAAGGAAATCCGAGTTTCAGAAGCGCCACAGGTTTGTTTGGCTAATTCAACTGTAGAGTCAATCATTCAATGATTAAACACCAATTTTGAAAATCTCTTGACAGGAAAAATAAGAGCCTAACCAGAAAAAAAAAAAAACAAAACAAAACACAAAAAACCCACACAAAACACCAAACCACAAACCACTACTGATAAGATATCAATATCCTTTTGTAAAAGGTTCATTCTTGAAGTTATATACATTCTTGTAAACAATGGCACATTTACAAAAATAGTTTTCTGAAGGCAAACTGGTCCATGTTTTCTATAACCCTTCCAATGTAGAATTGCATAAATGCAATATATACACCCTATGAACTTAAATGCAGACTTCTGATACTATTCTTTTAAAAAGGTAAACAAAACCCACTGTCAGCGTACTGAGAAACTAAGGGGCAGATTCCTTAGTCTAAGGCACAAACAATGCAGAGAACATTTTGACATTCAACGCAACGACGTTAAGGAAGAGGAGAAATTAAATCACCAACAAATCAAAATTAGTATTGAAGAATTGTTACCTTCTCCAGTGCATGATATGTAGACTTCAGTCAAATTTCCAATACCTGAAAGTAGAAATTCATATGGAAAGTCAGTTATACTGATATTTTAAAGTCATTAAATTAAATCTTATCCACGTTAACTTACTTTGCAGAGAAAGAGGCTGTCTTTGATTATTTTTGGTTTGCTATTTTCAAAGTACCACAAGACAGAAGCAGTAAACTGGTCAGATACTCTACAGAATTTTTCCACTGCTTGATCCACAGTTTCCCCCTACTCCACTGAGGTCTCCCTCTCGGAGGGCCCCAGCCGTGATGCACCGTTCGCCAGCCCATTGCTCACTGCGGACTGTGCACGCTGCACAGGAGTTCAGCCATTTCACCTGGGACTACCTGAACCTTATTTTTTCAACTCTGATTTCACTAAGGGCTGCTAAAGCCTCTCACAGTGAACCCCCGTCTTCCCCTGCTGCTCAGATGCTCTTGGCCTCCCAAAGCTGGCATAAATTTCCAGCTTCCCCCCAACCACTGCTAACCCAGCAGCTCTCGGTTGACGACAAGCCAACCTAAATCCCAAAGAAAGGGCTGATGCACAGCCACTTCCCAAGGAGTTGCAGTACAACCATTAGGTCATCCAAGGTACTTACTAATCAAGTTTTGAAAAGCAGAAAAACAACGGGAAACCTGTTCAATACATGTTTTTAATCGCATAGCTTCACATGTTCACTAGCTGGCTATGGGACACACAAAATACATACGGTAGATGCAGAAAATACATTTATGAAACCAGAGCTACGGAAGCACCATAACGCAGCAAACATACTAAGCAATTTAAGCTTCCCCCCACCCCCTCCCCACTATCATCACATCCCAGATAGGACAGGCTCAAAAAAGTCTGACATTTTGGCCTAAAGATAAGCATTGGTCATCCGTTTTCTAACTGAAGGGTTGTAGGTTGTATTACAACTCAAGACGAGGAAGCTACAACCAGAGGACACCCCCGCCCGCCTTCTGTTCAAGTCTAATGCAGCTGCTACTGAAGTCCCCGAGAACACAAAAGGCTTCTACACCGCTTGCTCTTACCAGTTTTGCTGTGGGAGGTTTTGTGCGAAGGAATTACGTTACTGGTAGTCTACAGGCCTATTATGGCTTCATTTAACAAATACGTACCACTCACAAGCAATCAGCAGCCCTTAGTAAGGACTTGGTATGACATTTCTCAGCCTGCGCTTCAGAGTTACACTCGCAAAGCGACAGGAGTCACAGAGCGGCTCATCTGTGTTGTTTTTTTTTTCACGGCACCACTTGCCACCCAGATTTGCTCGAGGAAAGAGCTGCCCTTCCAGTTCAAGAGGCCTGATGGGCAACAGGTGGGATCCAGCACCGGTGCTGAGTACGGGCAAGCTCGTTCGTAGACGAACAGGCTTCAAGGAAGGCAGAGCCAGATGGAGCCCCACTGAAGTGAGCACAGCGCTGGGTAGAGCGCATAAATATTTGACATTCAGAGCTACGCTAATTAGACATCAAGAAGAAATGAAGGGTTTCATACCAATCAAAATATTACTCTGTTTACTGTAACTGTTCAACTTATCACTTCAGTCACAGAAAGTTTAGGAGAACAACTTGCACAAGTTAAAAAAATGCTCTAACACCAACATTGCTATATATTTTTAGACACCTACAAATCCATCCCTTGCTGCTGACAACAAAGACGAAAAAAACTCCAGATTTTTACTTTGACAATTCCGATCTTCTCTATACTTGCCTATCCATCTCTAAAGTATCCCTGAACTTACGTGGGCATACAGGGCAGAGAGCCAAAGCAGAAGAGCGGCTTCTCACAAGACACCTGTCACACAACCTTCAGAACTGCATTTGGTTCGGGTTTTGGTAGCTTTTTTTTTTTTTTTTTTTTTTTTTTTTTTTTTTTTAAAATCCCTGTCACACTCGCGTGCATAATTCAGCTAGGGTGGGTTTTTTTGGCACTCGTGGGAGACTGGATCAAACCTTCATTTTTCTCCTCCCCCACAATCCCAGCAAATGCACTTACTGCTAAGCGTGTTACTGCTTTCTTCTGCTGGAGCTGCTCGCGGCGGTTAGATGTTCACTCACGCAGGACATCCAATCTCCCATGTACCCACCGAGCGCTTTGGATACCAAATAATTTTGGGGTAGAAAGAACAGGCGACTGGTTAAAACCCCTCTACGTTATGACTTCTGTCTACTTAACAGATCAAACCAGCAGTGTGTACCTACTCAAATCCTTCAGAAATTTCAGCTTCTGACAACAGACACACTTGTGTGGACAACTTCTTAAAACACTTTGCATTGGCAGAGAGATACTGACTTAAAACAGGGAACAGGCAAATTCAGAATGTTTTTCTTTCAGTACAGTATTTCATCCCATAGTAATTGCAAAAGGCTGAACACTGCTCTTCATGGTCATGTGTCTGAGACGGTGATTAAAGTAATTGCATATTACCCTCAAAAGCAGCACTGAGCCTGGACTTCCAGGCTTGAAAACCTCAAGTATTTAAGTTACATTACCCCCAAACATTCAGCAGTGCCCAAGCAATTTTGCTAAATAATAAAAAACCTGCCATAGCCTGGAGGGTTTGGCCATAGCTTTCCAGCAATTCAAACATACACCTTCATCCCAAGCGAAGAACAGACTGGAACGGGTACTGAGGGAAACAGACGGTGCTCTCTCCCCTAGGTGACACTGCGGAAGACGGCACACTAAAACTGAATTTAGCAGCTTCAGTATTTTCTGCATCCCTTGTCAACTGAAGGCTTTGAAAAAGCTTCAGAACACAGATATGAAGTTCTCTCCAAAGGAAAAGGCAACAACACTCTTTTAATGTAGCTCCCCAGTTGCCACTCCAGTTGTTCTCAAAGCTGTAACTTCCAAGAAACCTAAAAAGAAATTCAGGTTTGCGCAATCCTCATTTCATGTAAAGGAACAGCACATACTTCAAGGAAAAAATCACTTTAGGATAGAAAATAAAAATAGAGAGGCACCACTTCATTTCACAGAAATACTGTATAATTGCACAAAAAAAAAAAAAATCTACTTTTCAAGTGGAGGCAGGTCTTGGGCAACTGGCAACAGGGAGCGGTGATGAGAGCCTGAGGAAGTGCTGATCTCTCCTCTGCTGCCAGCAGAAATCCATACATTACACTCCAAGTTCATATTGACACACTAATGCAGACTGAGCTGAAAGAAGCTATCCCACAGAAAGCTGAGATGCATTTCCCACCTGGAAGTTTATTAGCATAATATGCAAATACTGACATTCCTAATGCATCTTTCCTCAGAGTACTTATGAGAGGCAAGACTGCAAAGTAAGGGTGATGGTATTTCTTTATGGGAGGAAATCAAACCTGGTTGACGGCAGGAACATCACTGATGCATCTGGCTCCAAATCCGCAACCCAAAATTTTCCCTTGGTCACTTCAAACGTGCAACAACTCATTTGCTGATGTTTTTTCATCTTTTTACTGTCCCTAGCTCTATTCTGGGTTTAGGTTTATTGAACGAGCCTACTCTGGCACTGTTTTGTATTGCCTGCCAAACCATAGACTAGTCTTGTCCTGTCTTCCAAATCCACTGTTTTTAAGAAAGCCCAAATAAAGAAACTATGAGACTTTGTACCTCTCTGCTTTACTCCAGTCTCAAATTAGGCACTCCAGAAGCCCCTCAGACTACAGATTTGTCTTTATCCAAAACCTTCTATATACTGCTTAAGAGCTTTCCCTGCTTCTGTTTTCCAATACGAACTTGATATCCTTCGAACCTCTCACTTGCTATACATGCAATATTCTTCACTTAACAGCAAGATAAAGAAATGCAAGAACCACAAGCCTGCTAGCCTACGGGCTTATTACCATAGGTTATTAAGTAATCAAGTGCATCTGAACACGCTCTTGCTTATTTTCATTTCCAGCAGTCCTAGCAGCCTTCACGAGGAAAGATGTTCCCTGCAACTGCTCCTGTTGCTGTCCCTGTTCCCGCTCCCGGAGGGCATTTCTCAGAGCAAAGCCCATGTCCACCCACCTCTGCCCTTGACCTGGCTCTACCACCTTCTCAAAAACAAAGCCAGAGGACCCTAACTCTGAAGCATCACCCAGTTTTACTACCTATATCAAGAGATGATCAGCAACTGGTCCAGCAAAGAGGGTATCAAGCATTAGCCACATTATTTCCATGCCGAGGCATACGTCTTGCGCAACAGGAACCCACACTTTATTCAGCATCATCTACCAGCTGCAGCTGAGACGTGGTGCAGCCCTTCCTCAGTAACATTTGAGTCCTTGGCTTGCCTCCTGCTCATGAATTCAAGCATTCTTATTAACACAATAGACTGATTATGGGAGCTAAATGGAAAAGACACAGTTTTCTGAAGCTGAAATACAAATCCAGTACGCATTTGTCACAGAAGCATTTCCTGTACATTTAAACATTGTTTAGTGAGTCAGCCAAAAGCATTTTGCAAATGTAATCTATCTCATGGAGGAAAAAAACTCAAAAAGCCTAATCACCATCATAGCTCTCCCAGCGTTTGATAGGTTTAGCTTCAAAGTAAAATACTGTCAAAACAGACATCCCATGTAGTTTATTATAACAAAAAAAAAAACAAACCTGAAAATTAAATATTTCACAGTGATCTTCTGAGGTAGCAAACTACCTTGGTCTCATCAAGTGGGGATGAGCATTATACATTTATATTGGATTTTTAGGCTTTACAATGCCATTTGTTTGATGTCATTTGCTTCACAAATGAAAAGAACATTGACCTGCATGACTGCATATTGATAATAAAATAATCTTTAGACACCAGAATTCTTTGGAGAGATTGTCAAAGAAATCTCAAAATGATTCACCAGCTGGTTCATAAATTGAACCTCAAAGCTACATAACCCTTAAAATTGTCTTCTATTACTTAAAATGGGCTTCCCTGCTCCATCAGAAGAGGCTCAGAACAACTGCTTACTGACTGTACGCAGGGAGAGGCACCTGTTTGAAAGAGATGTTCCTTCAAAGCTGTTTTCCCATAGAGATACAGGTGAAGAGTCCGTATATTAGTAAGAAGCCCAGAATCATTACAGGAGACTGCATTCAGAGAGGATGATGCGTTCATCACCTTTCTACTTTAAATGCAAAGTAATGAAATGCATTCAATTATTTTGTATTGTCTGTGAGTGATACTCTAGTCTCTCCAAACTGCTGATTAAGAGATCTTTTGCTCATTTGCATGTAGTGCATCAACCCAGCCACTTACCAAAGGTTATTTTAACTGAACATGTCAGGCTTTGATGACACAAAGGGAAAATTCACTTCAGATACAGTCAGGGTTTTTTTGCATGTGTTTTTTCATCACCAAGATAGACCATCACCTTTGCAGTCCACTACAGCTTGTTTTCCAAGCAACAGAAGGGGATGGATTGTACCAGCTCCTCACTAAGAAAACAACCACATTTTATTCACCATCACCGTAACCTGCAGGTTTATAACCTTCTTAATTTTTAATGAGATGTCAAGAGCCCACATAGTAGCTCTAATGCTGTACAAGACCTGAGCTTAACTCCTCCTGCCCAAGGAACAGAGGTTGCACAAGCTCTCGAAACCATCACCAGCCCATGAGCCCCTCCGCTTGTTGGTGACTGAAAAAGAGTCCACTACAGCGTCACAAAAACAGACGGGATCTTCAAATACTTCTGCACTTTCTTTTCAAGTTTCTACTTGGCCAAAAGCCCGCCTCAGCTGAAGGACACAGCGCAAAGGATATTGTTCAATGTCACAATCTGAGTGATTCTTTGCATGAAAGAGCAAGCAGAAGTTAAGAGGCTATACATACCAGGGAAGGGAGGGGACCATTAGTTCCCCTTCATTTCTTGTTCCTATCACTCCGTTACATTAAATCTTTTCTTACTGGGACTGAAGTGCCAGAAGCGAAAATTAAGTGATCAGAAATACCTCTAATCACTTGTAACCAATTACAAAATACCAAACAAGAAAGGTCAGTGATTTAAAAAAAAAAACAAAAAACAAAAAACCAACAAAATCAGGCACCGAATAATTAATGTGTACACAACTTGTAATAATTAGCAACCTTGATGGTTTACCATCCAGTTTTTATTTGAGGTGACAATTTAGTGCTTATGTGCAAACTAAGGCATGTATTCACATAGTCCCCTGATTGCTGTAAGTGAAGGCCTTAAATATTTACTGCTAGTAAAACATTTCAAACTTTTAGCAAGATTATCTTCTAATACTCAGCAGTGTGAAATTTTTTATGACCTTATGTGTTGAGGAATAATCTTCTACAATATAAAATGGATGTACGCCCACAGTCTGTGCTTGCTAGAGCTACAGCTCCATCACCGTTAAATTGTTTGTTTTTCTTCTTTTTAATTTGTTCCTTGTCCTTGCAAACCAGAAGACATTTCAGATTGCCCACATACTCCCTCAACACCATGTTCTCCAAAAAACAAGGTCTTTTGCTTTCAAAGTTGGTTTCTTTTAAAAATTGCTAAGTTACATAACTAGGTCACTCAGTACACAGATACATGAAGTCTGCAAAGGGTTTTGAAGTTAAATATATCCACACCAACCACAAAATATACACCTCCTGGTGCTTATCCCCTTTCTTTTATATAAAAAACACAACAGTATGAATGAGATATTTAACTTTATATTGCTCTATTAAACCAATACTGATCAAGGTTAGACGAACACAAGACATGACAGTGACACCACAAAAAACCCCCAACAAAACCCCAAGCCTCCAACATTGGAGTAGAAGGTCCCTATGGACTTTGCAGGTTGCCACCACAAACACACACTGTAGGGTGTTTGGCGTGGGAAGCACACAGCCAGCGTTGAGTCTGCTCATCTCAAGGGTGCCTCAACACAAGTAGTAGCATTTTTTAGTTTTTTTTAAAGCCACTGCTCTCTGAAGTGTTGGGGGATGAAGGGGTGGACTTGAAGTTTCAATAGCCCATGCACTGTTGTATTTCCATTTATTAACGCTGTGAAAAAAATCAGCAGAGGCATATTAACATGCTGCTCTTGCTCTTGGAGGCTCACCGACAGCCCAGGGCAAAGGCAGGAGAGCAAGTGCCTTACTTGAAAGGGCAGCACTCAGTGGAAAGGCAGTGGATATCCAAGGAAATGGCTCTACTTCTAGTGCCTTCAGAAAAACCTCCGGTTTTTAAAAATGCTGAATTGTAACTAAACAGGTTGCATAATCAATCTTTAAGACAATCGATTTAGCAAGTCCTGGATGCCACTAGGGAAAGCTAGCAGCAATACCCACAAAAGCCACTTTGACCTTAACAGCCAGCTAAAAAACGATGTTTCTCTACAGTATTTTGAGAACAGGAAACTGATACATGACTTGCCAACAGTTTGCAGTCTTTAATATTCAGCAGAGAACTATAAAAAAATTTTTTTTCACCTTATTCAGTCTGCTCTAAGCAGTGCACAGCAAGGAAAGCAAGCAAGCGTAATAAAATTGGTGGTATAGACAGCAACAGCAAAAGCCTCATGAAAACTTCCCAAATGCAGAAGAATGTCAATAGTGACTGGCGTAAGATAAATCTCACTTCCCTGGAAACAGCATTCAGGATTTCTTGTTCAGAGCAATTCCATCACTAGTCAGAAACCCACGTTATGAAATTATGTCTCCATCAGAGGTTTCTTCCAAAGGATTCATAAGATGCCCGAGAACGATGAAGAACTGATAACAAAACGCAATCTTTAGTTTTCTAAGATAAGTTCCATCTAAATTATCAGTTTATAGATGAAACTGACACATCCAAAAATGTCAGTATTTAGTAGCAGCAGACAGCAAATAAAAGTGAGTACAAGCTAAAAAACTAAGAGCAGAAACAAAACCATAAAGGCTGGTTGAAGTAACAGAGCAAAAACTTCCTATCTGAAATAAACCCAAAGAGTATGTGCCACGCAAGTGGCAGAGATGAGACTGTCCCCCACGCGTGACAACTGAAGGCAGTACATGAAGACCAAAGTCCAGAAAATCCATTTAGTTTAGTGCCATCTTTTTAATGCACGTTACATACCTTTTTAAAAAAAAAAAAAGAAAAAAAAGTCTAAAAACAGGCAAGTCCTGAACAACAAGACTAAAATACTTTGAAGTAAGATATTTACGTGAAGGCCACATACACATATCACATACAGCCAGCACACGCCCTAAATACTAACTGTAAAATCAGAGGAGCTTAAGGTACAGTAGCAAATTGCTTCCTTCAGATTTCAACTAATTTTGTAACTGGTTTTCCTAAATCTAAACAGAAACAGTAACAGACGACAAGTATTTTTCATCCAGCATGCAGGCTATCTCCTTCTCTTCCCCTTTAACCTCCCACTTCTGCAGCAACACCCTGCAAAAGAACTAGGGAGTATTTTATCAATTTATTCTCTCAGAGTCACTAGGTTATGACTAGGGGGAAAAAGAAAAAAAAAAATCTGTTGCAATGTAATCTATCCACATTCAGAAGCACAGAAAGCTATTAGTCTGCATCCTAGTGATACCAAGCCTTTTTCATACAAACAGTAGGACAAGCTAAGCTACCCAGCCTTGACATCTGTCAAAACAGAACAGGTCTCAAGTAGTAATTTATACGGGTAGCTTTTTTCCTCCTCTCCTTCCAGTAGTTCAATTATTGCAGCAGCATCATGAATAAGTGGTATTATTTTCAGGGAAAATTAGAGAAAAAGAAAGGGAATTATAATAAGCATAGGATTTGCCAAAACCCCTTCCTTTTTTTTGTTTTAAATATATGTATAAATTAATCTCTTTCCCGTCACTGTATTCTACTGCTGCAAACATATCAGTTCAACAATTTCCCCCTATTTCAGATTCGTCAATTTTGCCACAATGTCCTCTCCATTATTAAGTCTTATTCATCTTAATCACACAGTTCGTTTGACTACATTAATAGGTGTACAGGATGCAAAAAAAAAAAAAAAAACCAACCAACCAAACATGCAGCTCTTAGTCCGTACACCTACACCCTGGGTAACCTAGTAGTAATGAATTTAGCTATAAAAATTAGTGTGTCAGCACTAAGTTGTCATTGTTGGCCTAGGGGAGCATCGTCATGCCTTCAGGCTATGTTTTTACATGCAGATAATTTGTGTTACAAGAAGCAGGCCAGGTTTGTTTACACAGTCAGCGGTCCGGGTAGCATCAGCCAAGCACATCATCATCTTCCATGGGTACTAAAGCTGGTGCGGATGGAAAGAAGGCTGCAAAGGTCCTCGATCATGCTGGTAACGGTACCATTTTAAACGACAGTGAATATAAAGCCCAGTATTTTTCAGTTCGCGGCTGCTCAGTTCTTTTGTGTTCTCAGTAACAGGTACTCCTGCCTTGATCCTTTGGCACCTGACACCAAAACTCAAGCAAGAGCCAAGGCCATACTTCAGTAAAAAGAGCACATTAACAGTGACATGCTTTTCAAAGGCTAACACTCCCAGCAGCTTCATTTTGATGGGGTGACGGTCTCTTAAGCTGATGCAGCCCACAGGGCAGAGGAAGGAGATCAAAGGAAAGGAGACGGACCTGCTCAAGGATCACAAATAACCCCACAAGAGCAGACAAAATCCTGTTCGTGAAAGGCAAAACTGGAACTTGGCACCTGTGAATCCCACGAGCCGGGATAAAAGACTCGGCCACCCGCACCGTATTTTCAACTGCGTAAGCAGAACACCTAGAAGAGCAAACCTGATCCTGAGCACAGGAAAACATCGCCAGATCGCATTTTGATCTCACTGATATTCGGGGGATCTGAGCTGGCTGCAGGAGAGCTACATTACAGCGCTGTCGATAAGGGCAAAGCATCCAGGATCTCAAAAAAAGGAAACTGTAAAAAGAAAAGGATGTTTGGTTCTAAATGCAAACAACAGAACTTCACAAATACTCATGGATTGGGGATTTTTTTTTTTTTTTGGAGGGGGGGCAGCAGCAGGTAAAAGTACAAACTTGCAACTTCTTTCTAGCTAAGAAATAGGAGGAAGCTTTGACCCCTGAACAATGCCGCAGCATGGCTGGTGCTAACAGCGAGGGCCAACGTTCACACTTGGCCAAGACACAGAGACGGACGAGCAGAGCTCAGGAGAGACAAAACCCAGAAGCTTTTGGTGGTTATTTTCTAAAACTGCACGCTATTTTCCATTGCATCAATACATAGCTTGAAACCTTTTAAGTTACAGTGCTTTTTTCCAGCTTGCATCCTGCGCCGCGGTGCCGGCAGCGACCCCATCCCGGGCTCCCGAATGCCACCAGCAGCAGATGCTTGGGGAGCCTCAACAGTGTGGAGCAGGATTTGACCCCCTCCCAGCAGCTCCACTGCCCAAACTGCAGCCTCCGCAGCAAAATAGCCAGTTGGTTAATTACATTGTTCCACTAAACATTTATTATTAGTAAAACAGATTTGTTGTGGCTGCCGGGCCATGATTGGGGATGTGAAAATATGTTGTGAAAGCCAAGAGGAGAGTATCAACTTTCCCATAGTATGGAAAAATCCGAAAATAAGAAAAGATGTTCATAGCATCTAATATAAAATGTTGATGTCCAAGGTATACACAAGGTATAAAGTTATCTACCTATGCATTTAAGTAAATATGCTTCTTCATAAAAATAAGGGCTCTGTAAGATGGTATAAATATATTTTGTACATCTCACAAGAAGGTATAAATATATCATGTGTACCTTTTTTAATACATATCCCACATGAAACATGCTGAGAAATTTAGCTCTATCAAGACAGGCACTCACACACTTGAAACTTTCAGAAATTAAAGTTTTGTTCCTTTGTGATGCATTACAGTTATCTGTTACAGAATGTATTTAACTAAAGCCTGGGGTCAAGTGCAGCTTAGAAGTAAAGAAACATATTACAAAACAGTTTTGCTACATCTACGTAAATCAAGAGTCTGGTTTTCTGTCTGAAGTCTCTATTATTACTGCAACAAAGTTGGCTAGCAAACATTTGAGAGAAATTAAAGCAAGGCAGCTCAAAATTCTTCTACAAATGTCTTAAGGAGTACGGGCTTCTTATAGAAGTTTTGATTTTGGCAAGTTTTTTTTTCTTCAGGAAAAACAAACGTTTGTTACAGTTTTTCCCTTCAAAAGCACAAAGCTTAAATATTCAGCAAGTGAGCCCATTTTCCTAGGTTTCTGGTTTTCTAGCCAGTTCTACTAAAAATGCACTTAATTTAAAATTCACATCAGTGTCAAAATCAGTCCTATCTCTTACTTTTAATTCTACCCAAATTTACTGCTCAAAGGTGGCATCTAACATTAGGGGTCTTCCTATGATCCACCTGAAATCAAGCCCAGCTGATGCATTTCCCCTCCCTGCTCCCCTTGAAAGAGTTAAGTCCAATATCTCCATCTTCAAAGTCATTATTCTATCAGTACGCTGAATAATTTAGTAGGCAGCTGTTTGACTTGACATTTTTATACAGGTCATAAACTCACTAATACACGGAAACCTATGCCTTAACTAGTATTTCCATGGGGTAAGGCTGCTCAGGGACTAAGGCACATGCATGCTGCTTGCAATTATACACCACAGGACTGCCTGACTGTCACCTGGCTTTGTAGCTATTTTATGCATATTTTGATGACCCAAACCAGTTCCCCCCCCCTACAGAAGCCATACATTGCTACATACACATTTGAATATGAACACTGATAACATGAACTTTATAATATCTGTACAACGTTAAGGATATTACTTAATCCTCAAAGGCTAAGCAGCTTATAATGAGCACTGGGCTATCTCAAAAGTAGGAGAGAGGGGTGTCAGGGGTTTCTTTTGGGCAAGAACTCCTGGCTGTTCATCCCCAGAGCTTTGAGCAACTGCTCAAGTCACAAGGGAATTGGCCAAGTACCTAGAAGTTGCTATTTAAGAGAAAGGGGGAGGGGGACGACACAAAACTATCTAGCAGCTTATTTACTAGATAGCTGTTCCTATTTCTTTTCAGTATTCCTTTGAGACGCATACCAAAACCCACGGAAATGTAAATATATAAAACAGAATAGAAGGAAGCAAGAAGTAAATGCAGTGGAAGGGAGAGCCAGGAACAACACAGCGCAGAAATCACCAATGCAAAAGCTCCAGTGAAAAACACTGTAAAGCTATGTTGCACAGAGTAAATCCTCTTTATGTACTGCTACTGCAGCTCAACAATGGAAAATACTCCTCTCCTAGTACTTTTTTGTAGTTTGAGCCGGAGTTAACTAAAATACTTCTGAGGTTTTGACCAGCTTTAGACCTTAATTGACCACTATATGCTATGTATGGCTTGCAACCCCGTCATGCAAATAAATTTCAAGTACAGTGTCAAAGCAGACTCCAGTGAGTCAGTGAGAGCCCAGCCCCTAGACGTTTCTGAACACAAATTAATCCTATTAATCCTCATTTACATCCATGAGAAAACCAGCAGATTTTAGAGACCACCTTGCAGAAGTCAAGAGCACACAAAGTGTTTCACGGGAGTCTCATTACCTACAAGGCTTCTCCGACTGACGTAATAGTAACTACTACTAGTACCAATGCACCTGGAGACCTCTCAGCACCTTACCTTTGTTAATTCTGGTACGAGGACTTACGTTTCTTACGTATAAATGAAGATGGCTTGTCTGCAGGACACTAAGCAGCAAGTCAGTAATTAATTCCAGGTACATGCTCACATCTCCTGGAAGCCAAAGTATTATCTACATAATAACATTAGTTTTACCAAGGGAGCCGTGTAGGAGGTATCAGGGTAAAGAAAATAAAGTTCCGAGAAACAGAGCTCAACGGAGGCACAAATAAACATAGCGCCTAGCCCTGCTTTTTGACCAGAGCAATCTACCCAGTCCTGTGCTTAATCTTCCGGAAGACAGACGCTACCCTCAAGCAAAAGTCTTACTCCACCATCTCCTACAATTCCCCAACGCCTTTTGACAGAACAAGCCTTTCCGGAGCAGGACCCGCAGCGCTCCCCCAAGAGCCAACTCACGGTGGGACAGGTCCTGGGGAGCCCCTTGCTCCGCTCCCGGGTGCAGAGCCAGCCAGCAGCCTGCTCTCCTCTCCGCCAGCCACCTTCTCTCATAAGCTCCTGCAGAGCCCCGTCTTCTCCCACCCTGCTTCAGGTGTGCTTTTACCCTCCCAATTGCACCCAGCTGGGCACGGGGAGGCAGGGCCGTGGGCAAACCTGCTCTGCAGACAAGGGCTGGCCGGCAGCCCTGCCGGACAGGGACGTGGTGCGTTATCATTAATACGTGTTACCCCTTCCACAGGACCTCTGTGAAAATGTTGGGATGGGAAGATGCTAAATGAGGAAGAAGACCGGAGCTGAAACGTGGCTTTGATGCCACCTACCATTCACAGAGGCAGAACAGGAGAGGCACCTCTCAGAGCTTCTCCATCAGTCCCAGCAATGGGGTGATTGCTGTGGCATAACATTTCTGGACAATATGAATCTGACAGTGGCATAGCCGGGAGCTGTTTTGTTAAATGCAGAAGCAGCAATGAGAAGTGAAAAGATACTCTCCCTTGAGCAGACGTAAAATCCTTTACTAAACTCAGGAGTCTAACGAACAAAGCAAAGCAAAAACCTTTCATTACCAAGGCACCCAGCAGCTCCAGCCCAAGAGGAGACACGGACTATCCCACAAGATAATACCGTCTTTCATGCCACTCAGAGCGTTTTTGTGAATCCCAAATATTCTCCCAGATCTTCAGATTAGAGAAACACAAATGCTAATGAACTGGCCTTGAGCAAGCAGCACCATGGGGCATCTCCCTTCTCCATCAAACCCCCTTCCCAGCAGACACCCCACAGCACACGTAACAAAGCAAAGACTCTTCCCAGAGATGATATAAACCCAAGGTATCCTTTCTGCTGCACATCAGGAGGGACAAAAGCCCTTACCTGGATCTCAGAGATCCTCTGTTATGGTAATGCTCAGAAAACACTGTATTTCTTTTAAAAGGCCAAGCGCTGTAGGCCGGAGGATGGGATGGCAAGAAACGGGCTGTGACTGTAAAGTCTGGCATCAGAGTGACTCTAAGTGGGGTAACGGAGGACTGAGGGAGTGAGGATAGCAGCAAGGGGAATAAAATTACCATTACTAGAACTGGACATGAAAGCCACCATTGCCCTTGATGGCATTCATAAAGTATACCCTTAGTAGGTATTACTGTAATAGGGCAATATTTTTTGTTCGAGCTGCTACATGGAAAGCATTCATCCATGCCAAGAACGGAGGTCACTGTCTCACCGCTTCCTCACGGGCTGCGCGGGGATTTCTACTTGAGAGACCCAGCACTCTCTCCTATTACAAATTCTTTTTTTAAGGAGGAGGGTAGGAGACAGAGAAAACATTTTAAAATGGAAAATTAACACAGGCCAAAAGCAAAATGCAATTCCACGTGCCTAAGCTTGCGCAAAGCTAACCTAACCCATCCAAAGGAGACCCAACTTTGTCTAGACAACAGCAATTTTGGCCACAGAAGCTGTTAGTCACATTGAAAAGGAAGAAAAGTCAAAAGATTTGCTCTCAACTGCAATTATTTTAACTACATACAAATACGTCGCTTTCTTTACAAGGTATAAATAACTATACGCAATTACATGCTAATTACTTACAATTAAATTGCAGTGTAAATACAGCAATGCACAAAGATAATCAGATGGTTACTTGTACAATGTAAATTAATTGATAACAGGAGATTTACAATTGCAAATTAGAGCGATTACATTTTGAATACTGTGTTAGATGTTAGGTATTACACACAGTTAATCACTGAGCTTTTCTTCCCCCCCAACAGGGTAACACCATGCATTACACGTGGGAGCTGGGAGCAGGTACCCCACTCTGGGGTGACAAAGGGAGGAAGTAGGTGACAATTTTCTGAGTCAGCAGACACCCCCCTTGCTGTTACTGCCGACATAATTATCCTACATGATTTCCATCGCTATCTGTTATCTGAAACATTCTCCGTGCTGCTGGCAAAAGGATACTTAGTTCTGATTAGCTGTGGGGAGGGAAATTTCTACAGCCTTATCTTTTACTTGCATTTCTGATTCCCTCTCCTCTTAGCTCCATCCGGCACTCAATTTAGTTTCACTTGTGCGGCCATCTACAGCTATAAACATAAATTGTCTGCAATTTTACGCCTTCAAAATCCCAGGATTTTTTCATTATTTCACCAACATGCAGAAGTCAAATCTACCACCTATTCATCAAATAACAGCAGTGGGTGGTTTTGCTGCTTACTGGAATGTGTTTGTCCTTTTCTTAAAGGTTGTGCGTGCCTGTGAGTGTGTATTTGTGTTATTCCAGAGCGTCTGCCTGTTGTCCCCAGTTCCTGCTAGAAAAAGGATGTCTGCGGTACCCGCTCGTTGATTTTCTATTGACTTCTGTTTGAGGCTGAAGGTGTTTCTCATTACTTTCTTATAATACAGTGAGGATACCAATTTAGCTACATTGACCTTGTAATGACGTTTACTTATTCTTGTATTAGCGCCTGTGCTGAGCATCGGTTTTATTACTCATTCTGTGTCTATGTTTTGCTGATTTGGGATTACGTGAAGCAGCTAGTAGGCTTGGTGTACCAGCCTGCGTGTGGTCACTAAACTTGAATTAAGTCTTGATTTTAGCCCTGCTATAACGACTTCCAGGATTTTGAGATGGGAGTTCAGTTGATGGGACAGTTTTGCCTAAATGCACCTAAAAGTCAGAACTCTGACAGATAATTTAACACTTAATCAGTGACAAATTAGGCAGTTATGTGGCAACACAGTGTAGGAAGAGAACAGTAACCTGTTCTTTGGTATAAGCACTCAGAACATCATGGCCAATCTCAACCGTTTTAAAGTAACTTTCAACATAAATCTGCAAGAGTTGAGATTTTTTGCCTTCTGGTTTATGACCCTTGCTTTTTCATTTTACAATTAAACTTTTCAAACTTCATCCTACAAATAACGAGAAACATATTTCAAGTGGAAGGGAAAAAAGTACACCATGCTGTGCCAACAGAAATAATGAATTCCTCCTAGGGTTGTTGAGGCAAGTGCTGATTAAAACTACAACTGCACATTGCAAAAAGAGGACAGTTTGGTAGTCTAAATGGCTAAATTCTTATTCTTTCCTCAATAAAGATGAAAATGGTGCCAGAAGGATTATTAGAAACGGAGGTCTCAATTCTCTCTGAATGAGGTTTTTGCACCCCTCAATGACATACGTAAGCTTCACGAGTTTGAAACATGACTGGATCCAATGAGAAGTGCATAAACACTAGACAATCTGGAGGAATCTCTTGCTTAAGCAGCACTGAATGCCTCCATAAATGAGATCTTCAGGATTTTTACGGTGTTCAGAGATAGTGAATTTCAAGTAGAATGGTAATTTTCTGACTATTTTTTGCCTGCTGGTAGTCACGAAGATTCAGAATTATTGCAGGCTCACATAACATGCCATTTTGCTATGAGAAAAGTTGTTATTTTCAAATGATAACCGTGTAACTCTTTTTTTAGTAATTTATAAATCCAAACCACATGCTTCGATAGCTTTGAAAATGACTTCCCTCCTTCACAGCTTTTACACCACACCCTTCCCAGCCAAAGCCTGGTGTATCTTGGCGCTACAGATTAAGAACTGAACTCGGATCAAAAGCAGAAGTCTGCAAAACAGCAGAAGGAGGGAGAGAGGGGCTTGCATGTCTTGCTCTCCGCAAACGTCTGCAGCGAGTGAGATACCCATCAGCATGCAGTGAGGTCTTCCAATGTTCATGACCACAGGAAAGGAGAAAGCTGAGAAGAAACCCCTCGTGCGCAGCAGATCAGGTCACCTGGAGCTTGCTTTTTCCTTCATACGGAAAGGAAAGGCTCACGAGCAAAGTGTGCTTCCAGTTTCATTTCCTCAAGGCGTCAGGTAGAAGATCAAGGCATGGTGGTCCAGATTACAAGTGCTTTACTTCTGCGTTTTGGTTAGTAGCTAGGTAGGAACCCGAATGCATAAGACAGGGCAATTCAACTGGCAATCTCTATTGAATTTTTTGCTTACAAAATAAGAAATTATCAGCTCTCTGATCTATAGGTCACACAGCTGGCTAGGCCGTGTAACCTGCAGGTTAAACATGCGTGATTATATATGGCTTGTCAGAAGTATGACTGATGGAAAAATCATGCTGCACCCAACTGACCTTATTATTGTTCAGATTAAGAAAAGGTCCCTGCGGCGCAACGACAGGCAGCGCTTCAAGAGTGTTTCCAGATCTAATGCGGTATTTTACCAACATGCAGAGATATTTCACACTGCAGTCACCCCTAACAGCATCCTGTATCAGATGACAGAAAGGAACTTGCCACCCATCATGGAGAGACCGCGCAGTAATCCTCTGAGAGATGCTGCACTGGCAGGATCATTAAAATGCATGTCAGAGAGTCTGGCTGCTATCAGATCAGCAGTGCATGGGAATATGATGTCTATAATAGGGAACATACTGGCTCCAACCTTTGTACTCATTTGGGATACCTTTACTACATCAGAGTTGGACTGACTTATTTCATAAAGGGGAACGGGCCATATGTACAGGTCTCCAGTTGGCAAGCGTCATGAGGAAAGGAAACACAGAAAGCATACGAGTAGCTTTTTACAGCAAGTCCAGCTGAGAATGAGGTTATGATTTTCAGTTTGCAAACTATTAGTGTATGCATGGGTAAGAATATAAAGGTTCCCTTACAAAAGGGAGAGAGCGAAACAGAGCACATTTTACTTATTCTTCAGCTCTATTGTACTTTCTCAGTAGGAGGTGAAAACTGGCAATTACTCTTGAAGATGCACAGATAGGAAGATAGAACATAAATCAAAATAAAAAGAATATGAATGCATTCTCCAGTTATTCAATGGATATTTATTCAACCAAGGTGCTTGGGAAAGACTGTTATAGCAAGCCACACAGTACATTATCAGAAGTTTCTCCCATCTGCTTGATGTTACCTGGCAATCAGAAGAAAAGGAGATGAAGAGAAGCAACGATATTGTATGCAGCACACAATCCAAATAAAGGCATTTGGAAAGAAAAGGTCGGTACTGGTCAGGTTGACATGAATAGTATTTCTATAAGATGCAAGTAGTTCACAATAAATACATAGATGAATTTTAGGAACGCTTACAATGGTTCTATTCTTGCACTCTAAGGGGATTTTAAGGGAAGAGAGGAAGACATTCACGTGGACAGTACTTAATTTTAAAGACCATATTCTTGCTCTAAAAAAGCCTTTGTGTATTTGAAGGTCAGAATTCAGATGAACTTGCTGGAATTCATATTCATCAGGAAGAAACAAAATCAGTCCTGGGAAGCCCATTAAAAAAATATAATGTGCTTTTTCCTCAGGAATTACTCTGAAATTGGGTGTCATGTATCTGACTTAATGCTCTAATGGTATGACTTGAACATGAGGGGAGGATTTACAGGAAATATCTCTTCCTTATCTGATTATAGCAAGAAACCAAAGTCTTGTAGCCTGACACTCCAAGGTGGCTTGCTGTCAACCTAAACCTCCAAAATTAACTATTTATCATTGGATTAAAACAGAACTCAGATCAGCCACATTGTTCAAGCTCAAAGAGTGTTGGACCCCAAAGGAACAGACAAAAAAACACAAAGCCAGGCAGGAAAATACGGAGGCACAGAAAAATGAGGTGACCTGCCCACTATTTCAGAGCAAGAAATACCACGCTGGCCCCTCAGACCAGTCCTATAAACAACACTACTTTCCGAGTTATAGGCTGGAAATTGTGACAAACCAAGCTTGGTGGCAGTTGTTACCAGAACAAAACACCTTGAAGAACAATTTCCGTGTAAGAAATGATTCAGGAGATTGCCAGCTATCAAGAAATCATTCAGAAAAATCTTTTTGGAAAGTCTCTCCTAATGGAAAATGCAGAAGCTCATCATGAGAGCCTCACTTTTCAAAAAGAGCAGTACGGAGGTTTTGTCGAGGCTGGAGCTTTGCAGATGTGATTTTATCTTAAAAGCAGGTCCTTGAAAACAACTGGGAGCACGCCAAGGAGGCACACAGGCACTTCAGGGAGCTTGAAAAGATACCACGGTATATCGCAGGAGACAAATGACGAGAGTCGAGTTAGACGCAGGGGGTGCAGGACCCAGTGCAGCACCTAAGAGACCCCCCATTGGGCAGCAAACGCCTGGCAGGGGCTGTGCTGGGTCTGTACATCTCTCAGCCTCTACACCTCACTCCAGAGCTACTGGAGATGCCATGAGCTATTGCTGAGAGTCATCTAAGGCTTTATAACCCAGTTGCTAAGCTGCTTTGGATTCTATTAAATGAATTCTATTATTATATTAGTATAGATCATGAATAAAATTATGATTCTATTCAATGAATGAAAACAGCAACATCAACAAACCATACACCCTTAATTTACAAGATCTACTGGTAGTAATTAAAAAGAATTATGTTAGAAGACCAAGGGAAATCCAGGGAAAAATTGCAAGGCCGTGGCACTTCTGCATTCAAAACTTCAGCAGTACACTTAGGGTAGTCGCAGAACAGAAAAGGAGGAAGGTTAAAGCCTAAAAAGCTGGCTTTAATTAAATATATATATATATATATATATATGTACTGAAAGTGGCTTCTGAGAAGAACTGTGTCTTCCAAAACCAGGGACCCTTGAGCCGAGGCGGGCGGCGGGGCAGAGGTTCCCCCCGGGTGCAGCCCAGCGCCAGGGCTGCAGGCGGGAGGAGCCGCCGGCCCAGCCCGGGCGACAAGAACACAGGAGAGAGGCAGGGAAGAAAATAACCGATGTTTTCAAGCACGTGTCGCTTCTCTGACGGGATATTTCTACTGCAAATGTCTGGTAGACTGGGGACAGAAGCTGGGTGTTTTAGCAACAGGATAACTAAGGTGAGACTATTTATGCAGGAGTGCGATATTACAGTGCCAAAAGAGCTAACAGTGCATTAATTCCCCTGCCTACTGATGGAAAGGACCAGGTCACAGCCTTGTCAGATGCTTTTACGTGTCGGAGAGCGGGCTGTAGGAGCCTAGCACTGCTGCTCGTTGGGTTTTGTGTCATGTCACCGCCGTAACAGACAGCTCGCCGACAGGTAAAGACCAAGTCTCTGCCCTGATTTCCTCTCGGACCCACTGACCCAGTCTGAAGGATGCAGATGCTCGTGCCCCACGGCCCAGGCATCCACAACCTAAGCTTAACACTCGCAGGGCAGCTGCAGCCGCTGAAACCACCTGATCCGTCCTCAGCTGTATCGAGGAACTCATAAAATCTGGCACTCGAAGCTCTTCTCTGCTTTCATCAGCGCTAGACTCCAGAATGCCTTGTATATACCCTACAACCATTAAATAATATGTAGTGCACCATAGGCATGATACTTGCACGAGCGGGGGAAGCAAAGATCACAATGCATCAGCATTTGGTAGCTTCTGTATCACTTTAAAAGGGGTCCAAGCTGCCACCCCAGAAAGTTTCTTTGAATAATCTTAATTATTGGGCTTTTTCACCTTTATTTAAAGAGTACGAGGCGCTCCATCCTGAATATAGAAGTAATGTGTCTTTGCCCAAAACAATATGCAGCATGAAGGAAATTCAAACCGACACTATTTCAAGACAGCAAAGACAAACTGATTTAGCAACTCTGACAGGCACTTATAAGCAAAATAAAATGTGAATCTAATTTCAGCCTACCATACTGAAATAATATGCAACATGTTTTGATGTCATAACATGAATATTTCATATATGAACAGCATCTTGTTTGGTGGCGAGATGCTTCCAGACACCTGCGAGAGGAGGCCCTGGGAGACAGAGAAGGCTTAATTGTTATTTCTCAGTCAGCAACCTAACAGTACAGTAACTTTTAGATCCTTATTGACTTCTTAACTCTTTTGCCAGATGTCAATATGTAAAAGTTTAGAAGTAAAAGTCATGGCTGAACCTTTCCTTCTAATTAATGGCTGTATAGATCAGCTAGGTTTTCCTCTTGCCTCATGTCACAAAACCCACTGGGTTTCGGAAGGGTCCCTGCCAAAGAGGTATTTGTACTTATGGCTTGCTAGTAAAAAGCAAAGACTGAAATCTCCAGCACGCTAACAGCATCGCTTTTTAAAAGTGCATTGATAATGAACAGCCCAGTGAACTAGGGCAAAGTTGGGTATTTATGGTCTCAAGAGCATTTTGTTTTGATTTGCATTGAGTTTCAAGGTTCAGCAGTTTAATAGCCAGCATGGCCACATTTTCATTTCCTTCATTTCAAATTTAGAAAAAAAAAAAAACATCACAAGGTTACATCTCAAACAAGAAATCAATCCCAAATTCTACCTGGCAGTTAACCAATGTATGTGGAAAATATAGTCCAGCTACCGCTGAAATTTTGCTGAATTTTGTTACAAAACGTTTGCACAGCCCTTGAAGTTGCTTAATATCTTCTAGCCTAAAAATACAAGCAATGAAGAAAATGCACATAATTTAAATTACACTGAATATTCAATAATGGTAATGACTTAAATATTAGAAGCTCTTTGATGCGTATTTCTGGGGAAACTGCATTTGTCCTTGACCTTTGCTTACTCATTATTTTGTCTACACATAATTAACACATTCATAATATCATATAAATGCCACTTATTGATACTGTCCCAAGGGCAACTAGTTATCTAGGAAGAACATGGACACATTAACATTTACTAACTCATTTAGCTTCTCTTCCGCATTAAACTGAAGAAATCCATTTGTCAAGTCACACAGAACTGTATATTAAACAGGCAATATTTAACAACGTGATGTTTTAAATTTTGTCAGACGTCAGTGACAGTCATTTAAAGGGACAGCCCCTAACGAGAGCGGCAGAGATCCCGCGCTGCCGTGGCACAACTGCCGCTGGAGCGCACAGACGGTGGTACCACCTTGAGAGTACACATGCAGGTTGTAAATAGATACAATTTACTTTCTTATTTTTTACATTTTTTCTTATTTAGCAACAGAGAGTTGCTATGTATACTGGATAAAAGCTTCGAATTCATCTTCCGTGAACTGCGCCTACTCAAGAGGGCAACATTGCCCCCAAGGCACCAGCTCAACAGGGTTTCAGGTCATTCAGAGGTTCAGGTACTTAATCATATTATACGGTATCTCCTTACCTACAGATTTCACTGCTTTGTGAGATGTTGAGTGTATCCTGCAGCAAGGCCAAAATCAAGAGCCTGGCAAAGGGGTTTAAGGAAAATTAATAGTAATCTTGCATCCTCTTCTTCTCCAGAACACGTTCTCCATTATTCATCAACACAACTAAATATTCAGGGTCACTTAAGATTATTTTGAGCATTTTGTTCACTGTACTTGACTTTTATCTGGGAATTACTTTGAAAGACTTTCGGAACAAGTATCTGGTAAAACACATGTCAGCACTTTGGCAGGGCTGGCAAATTTTTAGTGAGCTCGAGTTAAATTTAAAATGGAAACTGGACTAATTAATTACTTGAGATGGAACAAAAGCAGGATTTCAGCAAACAACTAAAATGAAACAATGCAAAAAAGCAACAACTGGCGCGATTCCAGCGGGAACAAGCGCGGGCAGCGCTTCCCAGCGAGCGAATGCAGGCAGGAGCGAGCGAGCGAATGCAGGCAGGAGCGCGCTCCCCAGGCTGCAGCCTCCTCTGACCGGTACAGAAACGACCCGGCGAAAGGCACGGAGGAGGAACGGGCTCTCAAGATGACACCGTGACATTTTCTCTCCTAAGGGAATGAAAATAATAACGAGGAAGATGTCAAACTGAGAACCGAGGGATACTGGCAGGCCCGTCACCAGTGCTTTAGGTATGAAGAAGTCCTGGGGATCAGGACTGCGGTACCAGGGCGCAGGGCTCCCTGGCCGTGGCCCTGCACGAGTGTCTCCATGTCACGCTCGTGGGACACGCGCAGAGCCGGGCTGCAGCGAGAGCTGCTTCGTAAGGCAAAGATGCAGAAAGTGATGCTGGAAATCCATCCGCATCCTGGATGCATCGGTTAGGCTACAAGTATGGCTCTGAATAATCTGTATTAAAAGTTTACTGCTTCCAAGCCAGAAACTTTCCATTCAAGAAAAAAAATAAAGAGCTTGGCGAACAGACAAGGAACGTACTACATGAGGCTCCAACAGGGAAAAACAATGAATAAAGCAAGAAACTGCTACCAGGTTTTCATTTTGTACTTCTACAATAGAAGACGGAACAGAAATGAAATACAACCTAAGTGAGTAAGAAGCAGGTGATGTAAGGAATCAATACAAAAAGTTATCAAATAAGCAAAGCTGTCTGCTAGAAGAGACCTTTCTGACAGATCCCACTGGAGGATATCCTGAGCATTTCAGCATTAAAAAATAAAAAAACACAAGCAGCCCTAGGCAAATCATGGATCTTTCCCTACTAATGTTGATTTAAAATATGTAAAAGTCTTCACAAAGTAGAAGGTGTGGATAATGCCTGTTAAACGTGCAGAAAAGTGACCATTAAAAACAACAGCAGCAAATATACAAAAGAAAAGTGTTTTCAAATTTGATTTTTCTACGTTCACCATGGAAACCTCTCTCTAAGCACTATCATCAAGTTCAGCTGAAGAAATACAACAGGCTGAGTTTTACCCTCCTTTTTATTTGTGTAGTGGAGGGCAGAATTTTCCCTTACGTGTTTTGTCAAAAGAGTTTGAAATAGGACTGTTTATCTGTAGAAATAAATCCACAAACTCCTCACAAATCCAAAATCACCCATTACAAATTCTCAGGTTCTGTTTTGGGGGAAAGTGGTGAAAAAGGCTAATCTGAAGATGAAGTGCAGCAAAAATGGATCTTGTGATTTGCCCAGCCCTCTCTGCACAATATTCCTCTCTTCTGGCAGGACCTGCACAGAAAATACATCTGCAAGTGTCCAGGGTCTCTGGCAAGTTGCTGACAGCTGATGGATGGATCAAATCCAATAACTGGAATACAAAATAATAAGGTTCAGAAATGAAGGGGATGAGTGACAGTGGCTAAGGAGATGAACGGACGGGGGAACCTTCACAGCAGAAGGCTGAATCTCCTTTTTCTTCATGAAGAGGATAATGAATGGGTTGACAACAGCAGGAATTCATTTTCAGCTATGAATATTGGCCTTAAAAAAACTTTGCAGCGCTTTTACATTCGTGTTAGCAGTGTTGCTAACATGCGGAAGGTATTTAAGACTTTCTGAAACTTAACTGTGACCAATGATAACAGGTATCTGTGCCAACAACATGCCATCACATGTGAGGGCTGGAAATGCTCTCCCAGATCAGCAGTCCAGCCCACTCATACTACCGACACACCACCACTTTACTCCCTTCCCAATGCCCTCAAAGCCACCTCAAAGGCAGTTTTACGATTTCTAAACATGTTCAGATTCAGAAAAAGATAAGAAAGTGTTTAGACATGTAATATGACCCAAAGAGCAAAAGGATTATAAAAAAGAAAGAGGGGGGAAAAAAAACCATTTTGGATCAAAGCGTATTTTCTGCTATGAACCTCTCTGTCCCATGTAGCTTTTCGAATTTTTAATAATTTGGTATGTTGTATCATTAGTAAAAATAAACAGTCTTATAAATTAATTCTCAGGAGTGTCCTATTTCATTGACACTTTCTACTGGAGAAAGAAATTGCTCAAAGGGAAGTTTGCAAAAAGCAACGCTTCTCTAGACTACTACGCATCCTTTTTTCTAAGGCAGCTTCCTCCCCCTGCAGCCCAGCGTAATTCTGCTATTTCTGCCACACTTCTATTTTCAGCTAATATATTTAGCCATTTGCAAAAGTGGAATATGAGGAGCCTTCCAAAACGGACCCACATTTCCTGCTTGTTTTTCAACAAACAAATTCTACTTTCTTCCATATCCTGCCTGTACAACTGACATCCTTCCTACAAACTAGTCTTCAAGACCACAGTACCATTTAGCAACCAAAACACGGATGCTTGTTATCTGCTTCTCCTTCTGCTATTACTTTCTTGGCCTCCATTTGCCTTTTCTTCTCAACTTACACAATATTTGGGTCAGTAACTTTCAATTCTTTTACTTTTGCATTGTCTCAGACACACTGGCAGGTATTATGGGAAATGCGTCTATTCTAGTTGTATTATTAATTTATAAACGTTTACAAAAATTTCACAGACATATACTCTGCAAAATCAAAATACCCTTGGGATAGATGGCCAATTTAGTTCGCAAATACTAATGACAACTTTCCTCCCCTCCCCTTTTCAGATTATACATTTAATTTAAGAGGATTCTTTTTTTCCTACAGAAGAATCCAAAAA